>JARHVA010000330.1:4665000-4672500 GCA_037957365.1 Torreya grandis
TTTTAGCATCATTTAATATTGTTTGAAACCCTTTGGTGAATATTTAGATAAGATTTGATAAGATCTTTTAGTTTTTTACCTCTATTTTTTAATATATTTCAATGATTTTTTATTATGATTTAGTTTTCAAGTAAATAGATCTTGAAAACTAACAAAAAATAGATAGTCGACTGTGTGGCCACCCTAAGTACCTCAAAAAAACAAAAAAATGGTTTTTTTAATGTGTATAGAATTAGGCCTAGTTTCTGACCATATATTTTTTCACACAAATTACATAAATATGAATATGTATATATATTTATGACATGTAGTGGCCTAAAAAAGTTATAGTTAGAAATAAACATAGTTTGAACCCTAAAAATAGTCCAAATTTTATAAAAAAATCATATATCTGGAAAGAGGAGAGTGTGCTCATTGTCATGGTGGTAATTTTTTGAATTTTTTTGTTGAAATCCATATTGTATTTGGTGATCTAATTTAAAATTTATTATTTTCTATCAAAACTCTCAGACTCAGCTGTAGATTAAAAGGGCCAAGCCTTTGGCTCAAGAATCCAAGCCTTTTCTGATCCAAGAGGCTTGTGTTTTTTAATTCAAATTTATATAACATGTATGTGCTAAAATGCATACACATTATAATGTGTATGTGTTATTAGGAATGTGTATTCATTATTATCACTTTGCTCCCTAAATCACAAAAAATCTACATGAAGGTAATATTTACTTACAGTTGATATTTACTAAAATAAATGTAAGTATTATGATATTTATTATAATTTAAATGTATTTTAGTAAATATAAGAAATTAGTGTCACTCTACATCTGATATAGTTGATCTCACATTTACAAACCTTAAAATGTATAAAATAGTCTTTTAAAATCAAATTTGATCAATACTTAGGTATTTTCAAGGTCTCGCTATTGAGCCTAGGAATTTCATAACTTTTGTACTTGATGTCCATTTTTGGTAAACATATAGTCATTTTTTAGGTTGTTATGCCTTATAGATTACTTACTAGTATTTTGATGAGTCTTAGGTTTATCAAAAATGATTTTTTCAAACCACTCACTTTGAAATCAATCTAAAGTGGTGTGATTGGGGAAGCAAAAGTCACATTGATGACTTACACACATCAAAAAACCACTTTGTGTTAATTTCACTTGCTCGTCATCCCTCCATCATCCCTAATCACTCCCTACTCATCCCTCATCACCCCTAATTACTCTCTCATCAGTACTCATTATCCCTAATCAATACCTCATTGACCTTCACTATCCCTACTCATCTCTAATCACTCCCTTCTCATCACTAATCACTCCTTAATTTAGCTTCACCATCCCTCATCATCCCTAATCACTCCCTCATTAACCTTCACTATCCCTCATCATCTCTAATCATTTCCTTATCATCCTTAATTAGTCCATTAATGACCATAACCATCCTCATCATCCCGAATCAGTCCTTCCCCATCCCTCATAATCCCTAATCACTCTTTCCTCATCTTCATCATCACTAATCACTCCCTCATTGACCCTCACCATCCCTCATCATATGTTGTAAGTAGGCCTTTTATAGGTTTACCCATCTAGGTCTTCTAGGTCTCCTTTAGTCTATGTAGCCTTCCTTGCTTGTTTCATGACATATATTTAACTCTTTATACTAAAAAGAGGTTATTTTACTCTAAATTTTATTACTCACTCAATAAACATGGTTTATTATTTTAAAGTACACCACCACATGGTTTATTATTTTAAAGTACACCACCTTTGCATGAAACAACAACATGATTTTCTCTCAAGGATTTTATCTTTCTTCTAGGTATTAGCCATTCATTGTATTCTATTTAATATAATTCATTACCATTTGACTAATATTTTATTATTTAACACCTATTTTAACCTACTTTCATTTATTTACCTTCTTAGTGACAATCTCCATCAAAACACTGATCCATTTCCATAACAACTTAATTCTTGTAGACAACATAGAGTTTTGTCATATTAGACCTAATTCGTTAGGTCAATCACCCTTTATATAATTTTTTTTCACTCAAACCTAAATCCTAATTTCCTCAATAGGATTATTTTTTTTGATTTTACACTATCTAATCTAGGATATAATCTTCTTCTGTTCTTTATACTTAATTCTCACCAAAATGCAACAAAACATGCTTTTTATCCCTCTCACTTAGGTCTAATCTATTGTTTAATGGGTTATGGATATAAAATCATATTAAAGGTCATAAAAATGACTTAATGCATCCATTTTCACATTGAAAACTATACAAAATGCATTCTACATTATGTTACAACTTTGAATTTCAAGAGACTTTGAAAGACTATACCTTTATCCCTATTTTAAGTCTATTTGAGGTAAGTTATAAAAACACAATCATGAATATATTTCCTTCTAGGAAATTTCAAGTTTTTAAACCACATTTATTAGTTGATAAACATCCTTATACACATATATATATAATTTTATAGGTTTATGATGGTTTTTAATAAAGATATATGATTTTTGGTTTAGTAATCCCTAGTTAAGGGTTTACACGGTCTTCCACAAACCTAGACCTAAAATCTACACTAAATTTAGAGAAAATTTCCCCACCTCTCCTTAATTATTCTCTTTCTTATTATTTTATTTTTTTAAGTCTTTTAGACTTATCATATCTTAATTGATGTATAAACTTGTTCTATGTTTTATTCATACACCTTAAGTCTCTCAATAACCTATTACTTATCCAAAACATGATTATTTTAGACTTATAACTACATTGGATGCTTCTAGATAGGTTTTAATATATATTTGTGTTAATTTAATGTTAAGAGACATTTATTGCATATGGTTAGAACTTAATAACCCTTACCATGGAGAGAGTATGTCTTTAGAGCCCCAAGCTAGAATAAATAGGTAGGCAAGAGAGATAAGGTTGGGATGAAATTGTATTACTTACATATATAGATTGGTATTTAGACATATATTATTAGGTGAATTAAATTTATATATCAAAAATATAAGCTTCCCTTGCCTTACTCCTTAGCATAGATAAAGTAGGTAGGGAAATATTTCATTTCCTTAATGGGTAGGGAATGTTTGGGATTGAGGCAGGTCTTTAATAATGGATCCCCTATATATCTACGATGGGGCCCCAATTCTTACATTATTATTTGATATAATATATTAGGGATTAGGGAATACTCAAAGTATGGAAAGGCCCTAGTTTGGTCTTTAGGGCCCACCATGGCATGCCCAAGATCTAAGTGGCCCCTCCTCAATACACTGGATTAAGACATGCTATGCATTCCCTTTATATATCAAGTTGTTTATAGATCATATTAGGTATAGATCAAGTTGGGTTGAGAAATCTACTCTAATAGCTACTAGATTGGGATACACTCAACCAGATTGGTGACTACCTATCTATCTATTTGGCAATCTAATAAACTATGGACATACTATGGATATATGGTCAACTATGGGGTTGGGATTGGAATTCTCAACTAGTTTCTAATTTCTCCTATCTATATGATATAAATTTGTATTCTCAACTTAGGGATTGGGATTATTAGGTGCCTAAATCCTAATCTATATATGTAAGTAATATAATTTCATCCTACTCTTTTCTCAATTTCTTGCCTATTTATTCTAGTCCAAGTTTTTAGATACACACTCTCTCCATGATTTTGGCATGGATCATTATATATATATATATATATATATATATATATATATATATATATATATATAAATCCCATAAGATAATTAGATTATATATATGATTTTATTAACCAAGTGAAAGTAAGATGAGTGAAAAAAGAGTTTATGTGGGCCTTATTTGAGCAATTAAAATTTGGAATTGGAAAATAAGCTAATCTAGAACAAAAAAGAATTTATTATACCCACCATCAAGGTATTGGATGTATTGATTTAAAGATGAGGTGGGATGAGGAGGTATTGAGTAAATTTTCTGATCGAGTTATTAGTGATGATGAGAGATGGTGAGGGTAAATGAGGGAGTGATTAGGGAGGATGAGGGATGTTTAGGGTTGATGATGGAATGACTATGGGTGATTAAGGTTGAGGAAGGAGTGATTAGAGATGATGAGGGATGGTGATGGTCAATGAGGGAGTGATTAGGGAAAATGAAGGAGTGATTATAAATGATTAATAATGGTGAGTTTTAATAAGGGAGTGATTAGGAATGAGGAGGGATGAGGATGAGAGATTAGAGATGATGAAGCAATGATTAGGGAAAATAAGGGAATGATTAGGGATGATGAGGGATGGTATATTTAATAGGGAGTGATTAGGGATGGTGAGATTCAATGAGGGAGTGATTAGGGATGATAAGGGATGAGGAGGGAGTGATTAAGGATGAGGAGGGAGTGATTAAAGAGGATGAAGGACATTGAGGGTTAATGAGAGAGTGATAAGGGACAATGAATAATTAGGAGAGAATGATTAAGTGTGATGAGGGATGAGTAGGAAGTGATTAGGTATGAGGAAGGGATGATGAGAAAGTGAAATTAACACAAATTGATCATTTTATATGTTCATATAATCAATGTTACCTATACTACACCAACCACACCATTTTAGATCAAGTTAAAAGTGATCATGTAAAATTAAATTTTAAAAACCTAGGACTCCTAAAAATGTTAAGAAGCAATCCAAAAGGCACAAAAACCTAAAAATGACTATATCATTAGAAAAAATGGACATGAATTGAAAAATTTATGCCTTAAAATCCCTAAGTTCAATATTGAGACCATGAAAATGCCTAAGTATTGACTAGATTGGATTTTGAAAATATATTTTCTACATCATGATGTGTGTAGTTGTAAGACCAACTCTATGAAATGAAAATTGATCTTAATTTTGTATATTTACTAAAATAAATTTAAAGTATAATGAATATAAATGTAATAATATAAATGTAAATTTAACATTTATTTTAGTGAATATCGACTTTAAGTAAATATTACCTTTTAATAGATGTTTTCATGATTTTAAGTGCAAAATAATAGGAACATGTATTCATTCCTAATAATGTTTATGCATTCTTAGGTTTGGTGGTTATGAGCATGAATTAAAATAATGTGTATATGTTATTATCATAAAATAATATGCATTAGAAGAAATGTCCATTTAATTGTCCCCCAACTTCATGCACATACCCATATGTATGTATGTGTGTGTGTGTGTATCTAGACACACATGACAAATAATTCAAAATTTTGGGACAATAAACTAAAAAAGATCTAATGACTGAATTAAACTAATGGTATTTGAAATATTGAAATCCTGACTAGTTTAATTCCATTGGATTGTAGATCCTATTAGCTATTGAAAACCTAATTCAAAAAATAAGATTCAAATGTAAATCTAATTAATACTATGTATTCTATTTACACACTATATAACTATTAAAAAACTAGGCTCTCATTAATATATATATATTTTATAGATTTTTTTATTGTATGTTTAAAAAAGATATACATCTAAATATATAAACATATAAGTATCAATCCCTAAATGACACATACAATAAAACTAATATCTAAACCAAGTATGAAAAACATAATACAATATAAAAAATTCACACAAAAGTGACACGAAGAAACATAAGGCAAAGTAGTAACATAATTAACATAACATCTAAATGGCCATCAAATTATTAAAAACTATCATCCTCAATGGATGCATAGATGAGGTAGCTAGAATTAGAATTAGGTCCCTTCTAATCAGAACTAACTCCCTTATGCAAAATCCTAACAACAAATGGCAATATTTTCAAATGTTCAAGGAAATAGCCATTTTTTTCATTTCTAAACCTCCACATCTTATCAAATTTCTCCTTTTTATGATTTTGAATCATATTCTCCAAATAATATGAAAACTTACTCACATACATATCCACAATCCATAAAAATTCCTCTGTTGTAACCTTAGTGGTATTATCCACGGGGATTTCAACACACACACACACACATTATTATTCTTAAATAAAGAATCATGTTCAAAGATATTTGGTTTTTCATCATGTCACCAATGTGATTTCATCGCTTAAGTATTTTTTTAAAACCCAAGTTCCACTGATAAATCGAAACAAGCTTTGCAAAAAAATAGATATAAGCTTCAAAGGCTATCATATTTGTAAGACATGTTATTTGATCAAATATAGATATAGTTTTTTTTGAGTATTCAAATTGACACAATAATGGTAACTATAAATGTTAAAAAACAAAAAATAAAAATCCATAATTTTGATTAACCGTGTGATTTCAACTAACATGTCTTCACATGCCATAACTCATTTTTTCAATATGCATACATATAAATCATTTTTTTGTTGTATAATAATAGAAGATTAAATCAATTGAGAATGTCTGAAAAGAAACACACTTTACAAAAAAATCAATAGGCACCCAACATCAAGTAGTGAAAGAATAGTAATCACAATGTTTTTTTAAATTACCTAGTTTATGCAATAAAGTGAATGAAGATTTAAACATTAAAGATCAATAACTCTTATCTATGAAAAAATTATAGCTTGACCAATGAACTATAAAAACTAAGAAATCTACAATTATATATTTTGCCAATGTATTTTTTTTATGATTCCACTCTCTAACAAAACCCACTTTAAATAAAAAAATCTATGATCCAATCAAGACCTATCTGATTCCCACATAGTAAAGTCACATGGGTCCTTGTCAACATTGACTTATGAGCAATTTCCATATCTCTATTCAAAGTTTGTGTGTTTTATATCATGGATTTGATCTTGTGACATTTTGGGGCATGTATCTATATATTCCCAAATTTCCTTGCATGATTCACGTAATCCATCCCACTGGTTGAAATAAAGTCTAATCACCAAGTGATATGTACACTAAATGTTAGTTGGAAGGAACACACTATATGACATATGAGGAAGATACTTCTAAAACCAATTATGCATCATGGGGTGCATGTTAATTTTATCCTCTTGAACCATCAAGTCATAAAACAAATTTATTTTGAACAAGATATCAAAGGCCTCCATCTAACATCTAGACTAATATCCATACAAAATATCCAATATAAATGCATCATTTTCATTCCATTAGGTTCTCATAACATTATTTTCTTGACTGACCTAAGGGATATGTGTATTGTTGAATATTTAATTAAGCTTACAATGAAGATATTTTACTTGATTATCAAACACATCATAGGCATACAATAATTCTTCCCATAAGGAATTACATGTTTTAAGTGGAAGCAGGATAGAAAAAGCTATAGCCATCTTTGGTCCACTGTATCCTCCTTGTAACAATGATTAAAATAAAAAAAATAGAACATAAGGGTACCAATTCATGTTTTTCCATGAAGATTGGTATAAAATATCTATTTTAAAAGAGACAAGAACTCCTAAATCTATATATTTGATCACCACATGCATTCAATCATGGTTGGTTTTAAGTCTTAGCTAACTAATGATCTTTAGAGATG
>JARHVA010000330.1:4677500-5090000 GCA_037957365.1 Torreya grandis
CAAGTGTTATTATGATTTTTAGTTTTAGTTTTTTTAATCACATGACTGTTAACTAATATCTTGTCTGAGCAAGATTTCAAAATCTATATTTCTATCATGATAGGTTATTAGAATCACACATGTAAAAAAATAGCATGGAGGAATTGATGAATTTGGAAACAAACATGAATCCATACAAAATAAAGGCCAAGAGAGAACTTTAGAAAATTATAATAGTGGATCATTGACTTTTTTATGGTCCCATATGGAATACCACAAATTTAATTTTATTTTATTTATGTAATGTTCTAATTATATCTATTTTGAAATTTAGCCTTCAGACCCACATGTGAATATATTCATTTAAATATAATACCTTTAATTTATTTATTTTTTAAAATTATGTGTTTTTAATTCATTTTAAGAATCACTTATATGAATACACATTACCTCTTATTTACTAAAAATATGCAATTTCAAAAATATAAAAGAATTATAATATTAACGTCTATCCATTGGAATTAATAAAAAGACATTATAAAAAGTCATTAAGAGCACCAAAACACTACTAAAAAATTAAAAACAAAAAGACAAGATAAAGGAAGAGGCTCTAAAACTTAAAACCTGAACCTACTCTAGTCTAGCAAAAAAAACATAACCCTTGATTGAACAAGAACCCAAAAAACCTTGTTATTATTTGACTTAGTGATAAAAACATAACCATAGGGTAAAATTATTACCAAGTAAAAATCACAAAAAAAAATCATAAATCAGATTCTTACCAACTACATTTCCATTCTTACTCTCCAAGCATTATCGACCGATTTCTCTACCCCTAGAAAATAAAACCCAATAATATTAATCGAATGTTACGCAAGACTTTTTAAGTTAAATAAATTTATAACAATACAAAACAAAAAAAATTAAATATCATGTATTCCAAATTAAAAAACTAAATATTTAGCCTATTCTAAATGAATCAGACACCCTTGAAAACCCTAAAACCTAAACCTTAAACCCTATATCCACACCACTCTAATGCAGAAAAAACTAAACTACTCACTAAACAACAACCCTAAAATCCATTTTTATTATTTGAATCAGTCAGAAAAATAATATCCAACTCCATAGTTTTTATATTACCAAAATATCTATGCAAAAAAAAGGAAAAAAAATGATTAATATCAAAACCCCTACAATCTTTTTTGATGAATACACACTGCATTTGGTCAAACAATTGTGAAAGACAAATTAATAATTATCAAATGTTTTACTAATTAATCAAGATGTATAAAAATAATGGGTTAAACATTTTTTAGTTTATTGAGGCTAGGCATGGCAAAGTGGAACATGATTGTGTAGGTGCATGTGTAGAATTAACCCTTAAAAAAGAGTAGGGAAAGCACAAGAATGGTGTTGATTTGATCGATGTTGCAATTATTGTGACTTGGCATAATGATTTTTTTATAATGAACTAGATAAATATTCTCATGTATGAAGATTATTTTGGCTAATGGAGGAAATAAATTTATGAATATTTTAGTACAGTACCTAGATCAAGTGTTTTCCACTCAATTCAAATCTAAAATTCTATTTCATGGACTATATATACTATGGATATGACATGTTTTTTTGGGATGTATGGAATTTAATTGGAATTATTTTAATGGGTTTATGAATGTTATTTTAGACCCATAACACCTACGGAGACTATCAATTCATTTTAACCATTACGAGATCGATAAATGTCATCATCAATTGACTTTCAAAACATCTCAAATCTTGTGTAACTAGGTCAATTTTTTTATAATTTAAATTTAACCTTAAACATTAGTGATATCTTAATTTTTCCCTACATGTCCTTAAAATAGTTCATAATTTAAATTCATTTTAATTCTTTGTAGTAATTTTACCTGAGGCCAATGATGAACAAACACACTACTATTTATCTCATTGTGTAGAGGCAAAGAAAAAATTAACCACAATTGTCATGAATGAAAATGGCGTAGTGTAACCCACTAAATCTATGATGGTTATAGGATCTTGAATTCATAGATACATTCATAAAAAATTAAATAAATGGTTATTATAGGACTTTTAAATTAATAGGATGGTGATTCATTATTCAAATTTGGTTATCACTACAAGTATTAAAATGATCAAATTTCATGGAAATCCTCACAACAAATGTTTGTGTAAATTTCATGAATTTGAACATGAGTCAATTCAAGAAACACTTAAAATAGATTTGATCCTAAAGGTACAATGGATTGACTTGGCAAGGTTAGCATTTAATGTGTTTGACATTTTAAATTATTAAAGTTATATGATTTAGTGTATTTTAATTTTGAATTATTTTGTGATTATGTGTTTATTTTTGTTTTAAATTTTTACTAGAAAATTTAATTTAGGTTAATGTTATCATATAAACTTATACCTTCACATGGTTGGTGTTTTGAGTAGAGAAGTTTATCTTCTTAAAATAAAGAGAATCCTAAAAATAATAAGTGTTGAATATTTATTTTTTTCCTTGTCTTAGGTGGAACAAAATCCTCTTGGGGTGATTATATAACTTGACCATGAAACTATAGTAGCTAATAGTTCATCTCTACCCCTCATAATTCTCCTGAAATGCTTGCCTAAAGTTACCTCTTTTTATACACTCAAGGAGGTGAAACTTATATTGAGATATGCATCTTACCACCTATAACTATCAAACCCATGAGGAAATATAAAGTTTATGGATACCATTCCATAATTTATACATCTATTTGGATGTGTCTACAAATATATTTCATTGATTGGGATAGTGAGTCAAAAGATACACTACCCAATGAGAAAATTTTATCCCTTTAAGAAAAATTTGGATGCAAGAGAAAAAAATTATTCTATGTCTACCTCATATATAATGTCACATAATTGTTTTTAAAGTTATCATAGGATTCACTCATGAAAATATAGGAATTAATAGTTCATATTTACCCCTCATGGTTCGCCTCAAATGCCCACCCAAAGTTCAATACATTTCTACACTAAGGGATGAGAATATTCTCTTAAGGGATGCATTTTACACCTAAAATTTTTTACCATGGGAGTTGAAAAAGATTGGAGGTAAGAAATTCAATCATTTATATTCTAAATTAGATGTGTCTATAAATATGGTTCATCGATGTGGATATCGAGTCAAAAGATATGCTACCCACTAACAGCCTTTTGGTCCTTTAAGAGAGATTTAAATTCAAGATAAAATATGTCACTATGTCTCTAGTATCCCCAGTGGAAGATAATAAATTTTTTTGTGCTCATACAAATCACCTTTGCAACTATAGGCAATGATGGTTCATCTCTACCTCTCATGGTTCCCCTATAATGCTTGTTTGAAGTTTGATCTATTTTTGCACACAAGGATGAGAAGATTATCTTGATATATGCATATATCTACAAAAAACTATAAAACCCAAGGCATAAAGGATATTATAAGGAGGATATTATAACATTTATATATCCATTTGGTTGTGTCTATGAATATATTTAATCGATTGGGCTAATGAGTGAAAATATGTGCTTCCCACTAACCTATTTTTGGTCCATAAAAAGAGATATTAGTGTGATAAAAAACATGTCTCCATGTATCCAACATCCTAATTAATATATAATCCTCCAAGGATTATCATAAGATGCACCCATGTAAATTTAGGAGCTGACATTTCATATCTACCTCTCACAAGTCTCTGGAATACCTGCCCAAAGTTTGCTTTATTTATATAGTCAAGAACAAGAAGCTTCTCTTGAGGGATACATTTGGTGACCTATCAGTGTTGACCCTTGGGCATAAAAAAGAGTTTATGTATTCCATTACAATGTTTATGTGCTCATTTGGACATTTTTATGAATATGGTTTGTTGATTTGTATAGTAAGTAAAAATATATGTTACACACTGGCCAACTTTTGGTCCCTTAAGAGAGATTAAAATTTGAGATAAAACACATCATCATGTCTCCATCATCCCAAATGGTTAAAATACTCCAAGGATACTAATAATACTTTCCCATGAAAATTTAGGTGTTAATAGTTTGTATTTACCCATCACAGGTCTCCAACAATGTTTGCCTGAAGTTTGCTTTATTTTTACACCCAAAGACAAGAATATTCTCTTAAGAGATGTGCATAACCACATAAAATTATTGAACATATGAATTTATATAGATTTCAATTATCCATTATAGTTTTTATATTACCATCCATATGTGTTTTCAAATATGGTTCATTGATCGATCCTAAATTGTCAAAAGATACGCTACTCACTGACCAAGTTTTTATCCTTTAAGAGATATTTGGTTATAAGATAAAATGTTATGCCATGTCCCTTATATTTATATTGGTATATAATACTTATATGGTTACTCATAGGACTTGACTATTTAATTTTAGGAACTGACGGTTCATTTTTACCCCTCACAGTTCTCTTCCAACAATCACATGAAATTCATTCTATTTTTACACTTAGGGATGAGAAGATTCTCATGAGGGACGTGTTGGAAATTATACAAATATAAACCTCAACACAATATGGAGAGTGAATTTAGGAAATTCCATAATATTTACACCCATAAAAATATGTACTTAAATATGATTGATCAATTGGGATAGAGATTCAAAATATACAATACCCATTGACCAACTTTTGCTCCCTTAAGAGAAATTTGGATATGATAGAAAATAAGTCACTATGTCTCCATTGTTAAAAGTGGAAAATAATAAATTTTTTGGTGATCCATGTACTCTCCTAGGTAACTTTAAGAACTAACATTTTGAATCTACCCCTAATGGTTCTCCTGCAATGCTTGCCTGAAGTTCACTTTATTTCTACACTTAAGGATGAGAATATTCTCTTGAGGGATGTGTATGAACACTTTCAACTATCAAACCTGGGAGGTAAAAAATATTGGAGGGAGTAAATTTAAGTTTTTATATTTCTATATGGACATTTTTGTGAATACAGTTCATTGATGGGCATAACAAGTCAAATGATATGCTACCCATTAACAAAAATTTAGTACTTTAAGAAATATTTGGCTTCAAGGTAAAATGTGTTTTCATGTCTCATTTTTATGTAATGATATATAATAATATGGGGGATGATTTTAAGACTCATTTATCTAATTTTATGCATTGACATTTTGTCTCTAGCCCTCACAGTTGTCTTATAATGCTCACTCAATGTTCATTCTATTTATACACTTAGGGATAAGAAGCTTCTTTTGAGAGATGAATTTGACTACCTATAACAATCAATACTAGGATATTATGGAGAGTATATAAATGAAATTTTATTGTTTATACATCCATCCAAAAGGGTCTATAAATATGATTCATTAATTGGGTTAGCGAGTCAAAATATATGCTATCCACAGACTATTTTTTATCCCTTATGAGAGATTTGATTATGATATAAAATGTGCTACTATGTCTCTTACATACTGATTGGTTACAAATTCTAAATGGGGTTCTCAAATTAATTTATTTTGAAATTTTAATAAGTGATGGTTAGTTTATACTCCTTATGGTTCTCTTATAATTCCCACCCAAAGTTTGCTTTATTTCTACACTCAAGGAAATGAATATTATCTTGAGTGATGTATACAATATCCTAAATCTATTAACCTTAGGGACTAATAGAGAGTTTAAGGATGCCATTACATATTTTATACACATATAAAAATTCATTTATGCATTTAATTTATTGATTGGGCTAGTGATTCAAAATATAGGCTAACCACTAACCAAATTTTAGTCCCTTAAGAGTGATTTGGTTGTGAGACAAAATTCCTAGTTGTGTCTCCCTCATCCTAAATAGTAGATAATTTTATGGGGGTGATCATAAGATGCACTAATGTAACTTTGAAGTGTTCAAGGTTTGTCTATACCCCTCACAACTCTCCTGCAATGCCTGCCCAAAGTTCATTCCAATTCTACACTCATGGATGAGAAGATTCTCTTGAGGTATACATATGGGCACCTATAATTATAAACCTTAGGGCCTAATAGAGAGTAAAAAAAGGCCATTATATAATTTATATTCCCATCTATTTGTGTTCATTAATACATTTCATTGATTGGGATAGTGATTCAAAAGATACACTACCCACTAACCAACTTCTTATAACTTAAGATAGATTTGGTTGAAAGAGAAAACACATAGTCATGTCTCCATCATCCTGAGAGGTAGAAAATATTATGAGGGGTAATTATAGGACACACTTATGAAACTATTGGCACTGATATATTTTATTAACCCCTAATGATTTTCTTGTAATACTCACTCTAATTTTTCTCCATATCTACACTGAGGGATGAGAAGTTTATCTTAAGGGATGCATCTAAATACTTAAAACTATCAACCTCAGTAGGTGATAGAGAGAATAGTGAGGAAATTTGAGAATTTATACACCCATTTATAAGTTTTTGATAAGATGATTTATTGATTAGGATATCACTTCAAAATATACTCTACCCACTAACCAATATAGTATCCCTAAAGAAATATTTGGATATAAGAGAAAATGTGCCACTCTGTCTCCTTTGTCTTTAGTGGTAGAGAATAATCTAAGGGGTGATTAGAATAATTACCCATATATATTTATTTTTTGATATTTTTTATCTACCCTTCATGACTCTCTTGCAATTATGTCATGAAGTTCACTCCATTTCTACACTCTACGATGAGAAGATTATCTTGAGGGATACGTCTGGCCACCTAAAACTATCAAAACCTAGGCATGAAAAAAAGTGGAAGGAGGTTGTTCAAAAATTTACACACATTATAATGTGTCTACATAGACATTTAATTTATTTGTATATTGAGTTAAATGTTTTGTTAGATAATGAACAAATTTTGGTCTTTTAATAGAGATTTGGATATGAGAGAAAATGTGCCATAATGTCTCCCTCATCCTAAGTGGAAAAAAATAATCAAGGGTGTAATCATAGGATTCAATTGTGTAATTTTAGTCACTTACATTTTTTATCTACCCCTCATGATTGTCCTTAAACTCTTTCCTAAAGATTTCTCTATTTATACACTCAGGGATGAGAAAATTATCTTGAGGGATGTGTTTGACCACCTACAACTATCAACCTTAATTCTTGATAAAGAGTAGAGGGAAGCCATTCAAGCATTCATATGTCTATATGGGTGTGTCTATGAAGGTATTTCATCATTTGGGCTAGCAAGTCAAAAAAAATGATACTCACTAACCAAATTTTAGTCCCTTAATATACATTTGGCTATGAGAAAAAAATGTGACATCATGTATCCCTCATTTTAAGTGGAACAAAATAACTTAGGGGTTCTTAGATGACTTGATCATTCAAATATAGGTGATAGTGGTTCATCTCTAACCCTCACGACTCTCTTACAATGTTTTCTCAAAGTTTGATATGTTTTTACACTAAGGGATGAGAATATTTTCTTAAGGGATGCATCTAAATGGCTATAAATATCAACACCAAGTATAGATAGAGAGAAGGAGGAAAATATAATGTTTATACACCTAATTATATGTGTTTATGTATAAGGTTTATTGATTTAGAAAGAAATTCAAAAGATATGGTACCCACTAACCAATTTTTTATCCCTAAAGAGAGATTTATCTATGAGAGAGAACTTGTCACAAAGTATTCCTCATCTTGAATGACACAAAATCCTCTGGGGGTGATCAAAAGAATCAAACCTATAACTATAGGAGCTTATCGTCCATCTCTATCCCTCATGGCTCTCCTAAAATGTCTACTTTAACTTCATTTTTTCCCCCACTTAGGGATGATACACTTTTCTTAAGGGATGTGTCTAACCACCTACATCTTTTAACATTAGGTCCAAATAAAACATGAATAGGGATAATTATAAAATTCATATGCCCATAAGGGTGCATATGTGTATTTAGTTCATTGATAAGGATAGCAATTCAAAATATGCACTACCCACTAACCAAATCTCGTCCCTAAAGTAACATTTGTCTCAAAGATAAAACATGATGTCATGTCTTCCTTGTCACAAGTGTAAAATAATCCTCTGATAGTGATCATAGGACTCACTCATGTAACTATTAGAACTGATAGTCTATCTCTATACCTGATAGCTCTCCTATAATGCCCACCCAAATTTCATTCTATTTTCCCACTCATGGATGAGAATCTTATCTTGAGGGACACATTCGAACACCTATAAATTTATACTATGGGTCTTGATAAAATATGAACAAATATCATTAAAATTTTTATATGCCCATATAGACATGTCCATGGAGTCAATTTGTTGATTAGGTTAATGATTCAAATGATACGCTACCCACTGACCAAATTTTTGTCCCTAAAGTTACATTTGGCTATAATAAAAAATGAGTAGTTGTGTCTCCCTCATCATAACAAGAAAATAATCTTCTAGGGAGTGCTCACCAAACTCACTCATGTAACTATAGGAGGTAATTATTTATCTCTACACCCACTTCTCTCTTGTAATGCCTACTTGATTTAGTTATAGAGACAAGTAAGTTAGTATGGGAGAGAGTTCTAATTGTAGGAGATCACACTAACAACAATATAAATTTATCTTAGAGAGAGGGAAATAGAGAGATAAATGACTACATTATTTATGTACATAACTGAAATCCTCACTTTCCTCTCTATAATTATTTGAGCATAGTAATTTTCCTCAATTTTTTTATGGCAATGTGGTGATTAGATTTTTGACATTCTTTAAAAAAGTCTAAGATAAAGCTAGTAAATAATCACATATATCAACAATCATAACATAGATGTACACAAATAAATAAATTCATTGTGTTCATTATAACATCAATACATTAATTTCATTAAAGCTAAACATTTTAACAATCTATTTATTGACACAACCATGATTGAAAACTTTTTCATTTATGAATATTTTCATGAAGGATAACATGTATGTAACAAAAAAAAAGTAATAATGGCATATAAGAAGTAAATATGTATACATAAATTATAATAGTGCATGATTCACATAAATATGTCAAATAATATGTATGGGTATCCAAATTATGTTGTAATGACATAAAAAATAGGCCATATAGGGATACAATCTAGACCATTTTGTGTGTGTGTGTGTAAAATGTGCCATATTGGCATACAAAGTGAGCCATATAGGCATATAAAGTGGACCATATCAACATAAAAAATATTTTGTGCCTAAAAATACCCCTAAAATAACAAATATATCCCTTTTTACTCATTTCCTCCAAATAAATTTCACCTCTTCACCATAGTTGTAGAACTAGGGGTGTTAGATGACTCATTATAGGGAGAAACTCTCCTCTCATAATACGGACCAAATGTCTCTACCACCATGTAAAAAAAATGTGGTTCCTACACAACATAAAAATAATATTTTTAATGTATAAAAATGATAAATGTAAAAATGATAGAGTTGCCAAGAACAGATTTTTTAACAAGGTGATTTTGGACTCACCACATTTCACCTAAGGGTTTATCTAGGATTGTGTGACCTCAAATATATATATATGATGGTGAATACTATGGAAAATATATATGAGGTTATAAATATAAATGAATACAAATATAAATATGATAAAAATTATAATTACTTAAATATAAAAACATATATTTGTTGTCACCAGTCTTTATCTCCAAATTAAGTGGTATTGGGGAGATATTGAATATGTGGATGAAACTACAATGTCAATCATAGGTTTTTATGATGAATATGGGGAACCAATATCATATATAATCATATATAAAACCAATAAATTAAAAAGGTCAATTATGAATCAAATAAAACTAAACCTATTTTAATATAAACCAAAGTTATTCATTTTGTAAATAAAGAGAGAGAAAGGGAGGGATATAAAGACAAAAAAATAGTAATAATGATAGGGAGTGAGAGAGTGGGAGGGAGATATAATTAAATTTTTATATATTTCTCTCCCTCTCTATTCCTATGTCTCTATCTCTCGTAAGAGGAGGGGAAGGCTAATCAAGCAAACACACTAAAACTATGGTGTATAAAAAATATTTAAACAATATAGCAAGTTGAAAAATTACTTTCCCAACCTGTGTGTAGGTTACTATTATAAAAAAAATTAAACCATATATGTTTTTTTTCAATCCTCATCCATATTTGGAAAACATGGGAATACTTTTAGGTATGTGGGTTTACCTATTGGTAGAAGTAGACCTCTAGGTTTAAGGGCTAGCTCCCTAAATGTACCTTGAAACTATTATCACCTAACTAACTATTTGCTTGTGAGAAAAGATAAAATTTAATGAAATTAAACTAATATAATGGGCTGATACACCAAAAGTATTTATAAGAGACCATCATACTTATATCATTAAGAAACAAGGCATACAAACTAGTTACTAAGTCCTAAAAGGTTCTAACATAAGTGTTTGAAGATAGAGGTGAGATGAATGAGGCAACACAAGGGAAGTGAACCAAAGGGTAAATTTCACACTCTAATAAAATTTATACAATTTAAATGATTCCAACACATTAGCTACACTCTATATGACCTATTATAATAGGAAACCTTACATAAACATGAGAAGATAAGGAAACGAAAGGATAGAAGATTTTCACTAACTTCACCATACATCATTTTGCACATTTATAAAAATGTTCATAAACTCAAAAATAGACTTGAATTAATTGTTCAAATACAAAATACAATGTCATTCCAATAGGTCTCTCCATACATGGTGTGGTATAAGTTTTTAAAAGCCAAAATGGCTACTACTTATAGAATTGAAGAGAGAGGATAAGAGAATGAAGTCTAAGAGTCACTAGGACATGTGTCATGATATAAAAAAATAGATAACCATGTGGGATATAGTAAAATTGAATATACCATGCAAGGTATATGTGGATAAATGTCCCTCAAAACATGAAACTCTTGAAATTTGGTGTAGAACTCCTCAATTGATTACTCAAAAAATTTGCTTCATCATGTGGCCTCTTTGGAATGACTCAAAATATACTAGGGATAGTTTTGATGATTTTAATGAGAGTTAAGTGTTGTATACATGTTACAACATGTATTGTTTATATCCCTAATAATTAGGATTATTCTAAAGATGAGTCATCATTGCTTGCAGTCCAAATAACTCCCATTTCTCTCACCTTACACACTTAGCACCAAATTTTCCTTTAGTTTTCCAATTTTATCCAAAAAAGGGAGTTTTTGAAACCTTTTAGGACCATTCATGGACTTATGATCCTCAATTAGTCTTTAAAAATCTTGCCACTTGAAGTTTTCACTCTCAAACTAGCTTGTCCATTATGCCAATTTTGACTGGATGAGATGGAGGTACTTACAGAGACACTTGTGATATCCTATACTAAAATAAATGGACATTAAGGGTTATTTAAAGTCCAAACATATCTCCCATAATGAATTACATCTCTTGAAACCCCTTTATACCTGCAAGACACCAAATATTATAAAATAAATCCATTTTATTACTTATCCATAAAAGTCAGACATCACTCAAGTTGATGAGGAGGAATCCTAGATAATCATATAAAACCTCCAATAATATCCAAATCCATTATATGCCATATAGATTCCTTTCTTTCTTTATCTTCCTAATCAAATCTTTGGTAAGGGTTTGAGAGGGTTTAGAGTAGTTTTGACCTCTAAGGATGTTTCATATAGGTCTGACATCAAATTATCTAAATCATTCCACAAATTTATTTATTAAGACCTATTTAAACATTCATCAACTCCTTATACTCCCATTAATAACATCCAAGTAGGTGTGAGCATCTCAAAAAAGCCTCTCAATATTTGTCTACCATTTTATGTAGGTATAAGTTGGTATGAGTCAAGAAATGGCTTACCTATTATCTCATTTACACTCTGACATCTTAGACACACTTTATGTGTCTATATAAACATTTTATAATAGTTTATAATTTTTATCTAATGTAAAAAGTGTTATCAAACTAAAAAATGGGTAATAGGCCTAATCTAGACCATATAGGTCTATCCACATCCTTATAGGTTTAGGACACCCTGACATATTTCTAACCCATATGTATGATTTAACATGTTTATCCATGTGTTACACAAATTTATAAACCTACATGAAATTTTTCATCAACCCTTAGCTCACCTTGTTATCCCATTTCATCAAAGCATATAGGTCTATGCCCTTAGGGAGTGCCCTCTATTTGAGACAAAATAGAGGTAACTTCTACTATTATCACATACAAAGTGAAATTTTTTTGGTATTATAAAGGTGATTTTGATTATTTGTGAAAAAAATTATCTCTTTATCACATCATTAGACCATATAAATTCTCCAAAACCAAAGGCAACCCCATAGAACATTGAATGCATATGGATTTTTAATTATAGACTGCAAGTTGTCATATTATAAACTTACTAAATCCTTGTTTCCAAAATTCTTAGATTGTCATGATATGGAGGTATATTTACGTGACTATAATCATACTTAATTTTTTAAAAAATCTCACAAACCTTTATCCAACCTTCCATTTCTCACTCTCACCTTGACTAGTTAAGTTTGCAGGTTGACTGACTTTGTTTTATTAATTTTTTATTAGAAGGTGACCCCTGTAGGTGCCCACTGCATTATTTGTATTTTAATATGTTGGGTGAATATTTTTTTGACTAGCTAACTAGCGTTCAAAATAGTTCCTATCACCACAGCATAGGGAGATTGGTCATCCAGATGTGCAGGTTTACTGCATCACAAGGGGACAAATCTCTCCTCTCATCAAGGGGAGTTTCCCTATTAAATATGTGGTATATATATACTATAAATATATTTAGAAAGTAAGACACAAGGGTAGGACAAACCATCCATCTCTCTTTCTTTAGAGATGATGCTGATAAACAAGGAAGAAGTCCTGGGTGATGGGGAAGGTACTTCTCTTCTTTCAGAAGCAATTTTCAGCCAAGAGCCATATTTCTTTTTGAATAGTAGAAATTATAGTGAAATGATAGAAGGCACTTCTCTTCTTTCATAAGTGTTCTTCCATATGCAACATGAATCTTTCAAATAGCAAGTAACCAGTAACAGGGGTGCTGAGTGACCAGCAACTTGAGAGAGAAAGATACGAAGAACAATGGGGGCACCATGTCGTCCCAAGGCTCTTTCACAGGAAAGGAAAATGCAAACACACTGAAGGTAATTATGGGGGCACAAAGTCTCTCCACAATTGGCCTTTAGAACACCTTCCTGATCACCTCCACTAGTTCTGCTTATTAAATCAAATAAACAAGAATACTTTTAGAATACAGACATACGAACAATCTCTTAAAGTAAAACAAGATATAACATCACAAAATCTATAACTTGATTTCTCATTCAATCAAAGAAATATGAACTAAAATCTGAGCTCAAAGTCTCAATAATGCCTTTCAATTTGGGTAGAGTTTCACTTCTGGTAAAGGGGAAGATCTCCCATCAAATGATACAAGAGATTACATTATATAGAGGCTTGAGGGAGGCTTGGCACTTTCTCCCAATGAAGTGACCCATTCGGTGCACTCAATGCCTTGGATGCATTCTTGGTCTTGTCAAAAAGGTCCATGATGGAGCAGGGTGGCTGCCTTAACTATGGCATGTCGATTCATCTCTAGTGCCTCCTCCTTAGCCTGAATCACTCATTTGTTCACTTGCTTAGCCGTGCAACTGTCTATTCTACCTTTAACTCTAAGGGGACAAACAGATGGTGCTTTCAATGTTAGCAGAACCCAAATCTCTACCTATTAAACTGCTTCACCTACTAGCAATAACTCCTACTAAGTTTCCCTCTCTATCTCTTCTTTCTCTTGGTCCTAGCCTTAGAGTCTTTTGAATGCATTCAGGTCTACACTTTAAGTCTGCTAAAATCAACAGACACTTCATTATGATAGATTTGATGTTTGCAGGCCCATCATTCTTCCCAACAACTCTCTTATGTCTTTCTCACTTACCATGGTCACTTTTCACTGTGATGTAGGTGAGGACATGTGGCGGCATCTACAACTTTGAAATAGGCTTATCAGAATAAGCTTTGAAACTTGTTAGCGACTGAAGGCGTGGATGCAGACATGTGACAGCTTCCACTACAGTGGGATGGGACACAGGGTGAGTTCTAAGATTTGAAGCTTCATCTGAAAATACATCTCAGCATGTGACACTTGGTAGTATCTGCTACACTTTGAGGCTCAGACCATTCTTGAAGGGAACTTGCCCTTCAGGGTCTTAAAAAAGGTTCATTTCATGCACATTGAGTGTCCCTTCGTACAGGTGTCTACCCTTTAGGATCTTCTAAGTGGCCTTTGGGTCTTTGATTTCTATGGCAAGTTGTTGGTCCTTTATTTCCTTCAGACAAAATGTCTGAAGGAATTACTTCAGACAATTTGTTTAAAGAAAATCCTTCCCTTGGATTCATGCATGGCTCTGCATTGTGAGTGCCCCTTTTCTTTGACACATGGCACCTTCTACTCTTTGAACTAGTGCCACGTGGCATCTTCTACAAGAATAGGTGAGAACATGTGGCATCTTTCATCACATATTTAAAGACACATGGTATCTTTTGCTATTGACACTTGGTAGTATCCACCTTCTTGAGCCTTTACAAAACCATAGAAACGCTTGGGGCTCAGTCGGGCTCTCACAGATGATGACACTTGTTAGCCTCCACTGATCTCTACTAGGGGCACATGGCACAGTCTAAATACATTTGTTAGTCACACAGATGTAGACACTTGGTGCATTCCACTTAATTTAGTCACTCATCCTCAAGCCCACCATGGTCTTTAATGAAAATTAGCAGTGGAAGAAAGAAGCCACAGATGGTGACACTTGCCGGCTTCCACCAAGCTTTTTAGGGGTCACATGGCAACATCCAGTGCTCTCTAAGGATTATGTGGATGATGACACATGTTGCATTCTGCTCAGTTCTATTTCCTTAGTGGGTTTTCTATCGAGCTTCCCCCTGGGTGAATTTCTTCAAAAAAGAGTCTGAAGGATTCTTGCCTTAGTCATTCCACCACATCCTTTTGCCTTTGCCTCGGATGATGAAATGTGGAGCATTCCACTAAACTCTAACCACTCATCTCAGGCCCCACCATGGTCCCTACTCAATGCAGTGAAATGAAAAGGAGGAACTCAGATGTCGACACATGGTGACTTTTGATGAACTTCATTATGGAAACATGGCATGCTCTGCTGCTTTTAGATGAATACATTGGGGCCTTCCACAGTTGCCACTTGTCACCACCCACTGGATAAGATAAGCTTAATGAAAGAAACCCTACCACTTATGAAGAGGCTAGAGACATAGATGCTCACACTTGTCACATTCCACAAGATTTTAATGGGACACGTGGTTGTTTTTTCTTGACTCTTTCTTTTGCACGTGTCCCTTTTCTTAACTGAGGCAACCTTTGAACCCATGCGTTAAATCGATTGAATGTTGAACCCATTGAACTGATGAACTAAAATGGTTCAAGGTTCAATAGTTCAAGGTTTTTAGAAATTTTAAGTGATCGGGGCTGCAGAACCTTGAAATGGTCAAACTTTGAACCTCTGTCGAAGCGCTTAGCTCTTGTTGATGATGTTGAACCTTTAAACCCATTGAACCCATTGAATTAAAAAGGTTCAAGGTTCAATGGTTCAATGGTTCAATCTTTGTTTTGATGCTTTCTGATAGACCCTTTGAACCAATTAAACCTGCTGATCCTTTTACCAAAAAGTTGAGAAAATGACGAAATTGAATGTTCAAAATAAATTTTTGGAAAGGGGAGGGACAATTTTGGCCATGCAGGACCAAAATAGTCATATGTTGTTTGAAAAATGAGGAATCATTTTTCAGGGACAACATAATATATTGTATAAGACCTTATTTTATCCTAAAAATTTCATTTTATAGTGGTTTTTACCTATCCAAAATCATGTTCATACTATTCCAACACTCATAACATGACACTTTTATTGATTGTCCACTATAGTCAATTACAGTTCATTATGTTGAGATAAGAAGAATAATGTAGGTATCCTTCAACTTATTGGAACCTAATTTTCTCATCATTAAATCCAATTTAAGTCCTTTAAGTTATTTTTCACTAGAAAGTGTTGGTTTTTCCATGTCTAGACTCACCTCATGGATGATATAAGAGTTTACAGTCAATTTTAGGCAAGTTATTCTAGGGTCAAAACCCTACATTTCAATATTTTTTGATGACATTTGACTCATTAGTGTGTTTATCATCAAAATGGGATAACTTAACCATTAATTTATGTCTCTATATTTCAACCCTAGGTGTGGAAGGCATTTGGAGCTCAAATCCTGTAAACATCACTACCAAATTTTTAATGAACTAATATCAATATTGGAGGCCTTCAAACATTACTTTACTCTAGTCACACATCCTATTTATTTTGTAAGGTTATACCCTTTATGGATTATATAAAATTGGTTCATCTAAACTCATCTATTCATCATTATTTCTCATCATATGGCATCAACAAAAGTGGTGAGGGCTATGTTTTGATGTTTTTAGGGATTTTGTCCTTGAACACAGTCACCAACTTCAAGATGAATTTTAAGAACCTACTTGATTTCCATGGCTTAAAAAATATTTCTTAAGGTATCTCTAACATATAAAAACTCCATGAGGACTCTCATCATGTCAAATATCTCCTTACAACACCTTCATGCCTCTATATAAGTAGATGTACACACAATAACATATAGGGCAGTAAAGGAAAGACTTGAGCTATGTGTATGTCACATGAACTTATATATATATATATATATATATATATATATCAAGGCATATTAATCTACTTAAAACTTTATGAAGGTATCAATTTTTTTTGAACATCTACCATACAACAATATAGATCTTTGTGGGGCCACCTATAGATGGAAATTTATATTATATAAGTAGCAACTATGAGAAAGTTGATAGTATGCATGATATATGAGCATGAAATGATGTTTATACCTATATAAACACCTTAAAATGGATTATTAAAATATTTAAGGGCTTAACATAAGCTATATTCCTTGTCTTAATGTAATTATCCTCCTAAGAGCACCTATAGGTTCACATTCATGGCTAATTGTGTATATATATAACATTGATTGTCATAATCCTTATTTTGTCACTTGGAGGGGCTTGGTTGATCATTAATGTTTTAAGTATATATGGAAAACCTATTTTAATATTTATCACACCTTAATAAACATTATGAATACCTTCATACACCATGACTACATTTGGAAACAAGTAGAAGACTGACTGTGTGACACATGTGATTATGTTCTAAATCAATGCCCGATCATGAGATACTTAGATTAGAATGAGGTTAATTTTCATGACATGTAAAAAATTAATTATGCATATAATATCCATAGGTTACCATTGTAGATTAAAAAAACCGTATGTAAGTGATGAAATCTGACTACAACCTCACTAGCAACATCTTCCTATAGTTTGAACTATTTGATCAATCAAATCTCTTCCAATCATTAAAAAAAACATGGAAAACATGAGAAGAGTGATTATACATCATCTTTAATAAAAATAATCAACTAAATTATATGGTATATCTCACACAAAATCAAAACCTATAGGGTGTGGGAAAGAACAAGTAAAAATGAATAATCAACTTCTTAAGGATGGTTCATAAAGTATAGGAAACCAATACTTGAAATCCAAACATTAAAATAAATATTACCACTTTTAATATCCACCACCAAGATAATTTGACTTGTAATTCTTCCAATTGTTCATACCATGAAGAAACCTACTGACTAGTTATACTTGCCTAATGGAGTGATGGAGAGATAGAACAATTTTAGCCCATATATAGAACTTATAAATTATTTAAAGCATGGAAATTATTCCAAGTAATTTTAATATCCATAACACACTCTATTCCCACATGAAAATATCCTCATGGGTCATACAACCTTTGAAACTCCCTCTTTCTCACTTATTTTCTTGATTTTCAGTTAAGAACTTGCAAGTTTTTTTTAATAATTAACATTAATGATAAGGAATATGATAATTAATGAAATGAATCATTTTTATAATAATTTTATAACACTTTTATACCTAATAAAACCATACCACTTCATTGAATGACCCGTTTATGACCCCTAAGTGACTCATAATGACATAAGGACTAAATTAGACTATGTCCAAGGATAATATTAAACTAAATGACATAAAATGAACTATAAAACACAATATAAATTTATAATATACCTATATATCAATTTTTAGACTATAAGGGGTTGACTTGTTTTAACTTGTGGTCAAAATGGTCAACATTCTTGGTGATTTCCCAAGGGTGGTATGCTTTCTATGCCTAGACCAATTACCTAATCCTATCCATTAGGCCATATAATCACCTATACACCAATTTTAAACACAATTTTAATTTGAAACCATACCAAACATGAAGGAAGGACACACAAAATAAGACAAACCAAAGGAAACAAGCATATGTTCAACTAGAACACTTATAGAACACAATACAACTAAAAGAACGACACACACACCTATTCTACTATTCACAAAACCTCAATATTGAGGTGAAACATATTATCATACCTCAAATAGGGTAAAAAATAGTTCCCATTTCATATTTTTCACTCTATGAAGATAATCTGACATGGGAAGCATGTCCATCATCAACCATTTTCACAAGTGAATGTTCAAGAAGCCTATCACCTTTGGATATTCTTAGGTCTACAAATGGAATATTTTTAACCTTCATGAATGTTCATGCTTTATCTCTAAAATAATTTATTATATATTATATTTTATTTATCATTTTCATATCTAATTTACACTCCTCAAGCTACATATTGGAGTGTATGACAACTACCTCAATCTTTTTATCATCTTGTGCATGATGTGCTTGATATATAGAGTCCTCAAATTCTACTTATTTTTGTTCCAATACATTTGAATATTAATTTACCTTAGATTGATTTATTTAATTTCATTTAGGCACAACAAAAACCACCTTGACCTCATTCTCCATGTTCACAACTTCTTGGGTAATAGCTTCATCAAACTCTTTCATGACTACAGGTTATGCATCAGGTTGATGTCCATCATCCACCACACATGGCCATTAATTTAATGCTTTATATAACACTCAAGAGTATAATAATTAGTCTTATCAATAATCACATCAAATATACATTTATTAGGAGGAGAAGGAGCCTTACTCAATTGGTCAAATTCTTGACATATGTTATTGAATTTTAACCATAAGTCATCCTCCCCTTCTTCATGAGTTTCATCATCAACGGTAGTTTCATCAATAGAAATAAGAAATACATTATTATTCCCTATATTATGATCAATAAAAATTTTAAATCCATCATCATCATATGTATGAATCAAGTAGTTACCTTCAATAGCTTTTGAATCATGCTCAACACTTACCTCAACTCCCTCAAATGGCTCTCCATGCATGATATAAGTGCCAAGGTCAGTTTGCTCAAAATATTCATAAGGATAATTCTCATAATGACTTGCACCATATTTATCTAGAGAAAAAAAATTCCCTCAATTTTATAAGCACCATCATCTACATTAGATTCCTCCTTCTCATGGACATCACAATTCAAGTTATAAATTGTTTCAATGTAGGGCTCAATATGAAACCTTGCAAGAGGTTGAGTTATTATGGTCACCTTGGTTCCATACCTTATCCTTAATTCAAATAATTAAAATCAGTTGATAGATATCCACATATCTTGGAATTAAATTATCTTAAAAGGAAGATTGAAAAATGAGTAGGGAGGTCCACAACAACTATGTCTTGGAGGATGGGAAAGCTAGGGCAATCATGAAAAAAGCCTTCAATTATTTAGTAAATCCTATTGTCTTAGTAGGTATACCATATAGTTGAATCACTAATTTTATATGGGGTTCATATTTTAGGCCCAATAAATCATCTACAACCTTAGGCATGATTGATGTAGAAGTACCACTATCAACTATGTAATTGTGTAATAACTTGTCACCAACTATGAGAGTGAGGTAGAAAGGTGGATGATTATCAGATATAATATATGTTTAAAAATAGTATTAGGGGAATTATTGAGAGAAACATGACCGCTAATTTGACTTGAAAGTGAAAGACTAATAAGAATAATGGATATTTGTTTTTGTAATAACTCTTTTTGGCCAGGCATATGGAGGACATCCCATAAAGAGATAGATGCTTTGGCACTTTTAAAATATTAAACTATGTTTATGGTCATATTAATCAACTTATATTGAGTCTTTAAATGTAAATTATTTCTTAGAACTTGAGTAATTGAGACACCTTGAGCAGACCTTACCATATTTTAACTTAAAGGAGGTGTAAGAGTGTTAGAGCTATCATGTTTATAGCCATGCCTTTCTACCTTTAAGGAAGATTATATGAACTTTTAGGCATGAAATTATCACCTATTATATCATTTATCTTGTATATTATATTATCTATAATAGAGTTTCCTTGATTGAGTATAAAAGTGTCTTCCACTAGGAAGTTAGTGAAACTTTCTCTATGGGGTTGTCAATCCTCATTTGCTTGCATCATGACTTAATATTCAAATAATAAGAGGGTATTTAATATTTTATGATCAAATATATATTTATATCCACATTAATTATCATCCATAAATTGGCCTTGATTTTAGTCTTCTACTTGCACCAAGTTGTTATGCATCAACATGATCTCTCTTGCCTTGGTGGTGGAGTTGGGATTGTAAACATTGGAATCAATATTGAAGTTAGGTTGCCCTTTATCTCTTCCTCTACCATATTATTATTGATAAGGGTATGCATTTTGATATTAACCTTGTTACATGTTAGCTTGCCTATTTGATCTTCTAATTCTTGGCTTATTGTCTCATATAACTTAGACCTTGAATGCTAATCAATATCATCTTCTACCTTCTTATGAGAAGTCCTATGATTGTAATTTACAATAGGAACTTGATCCACACTTTTATTATTAGGAAACAAGGGCATATACACCTTATGAGGAAACTTTCCTACTTTAATGAGGCCATTCTCAAATCTAACGGAAAGTTCATATGCATTGGGAAGAATGAAACCACCCATATATTATAGGATATTAGAAATATTAGTACTAATGGCTCTGAAATATGTGGGGAACACAAATCTGGTAGCTAGCCTCATGGGAGGAGGTGATCTATACCAAGTCTTTTGAAACCTCTCATTTAAGTCATGCATTGTTTCCTTGGGGCCTCTTTTGATCACATTGAGTTGATATATAAGAAAGGTATGGTCACTTTTATCTTTAAACCTTGAAGTCATCAACACCCCATAGTCATCCCATGAAGTGATGCATCCATAAGGAAAAGTCATATACCAATAAAGAGATTTTATTTTAATCAACATGGAAATGAGTCTAATGGTAATATTATCCTTAGTGACATTATATAAACTACAAAAAATTGAGATATCTCTGATGTGCTCATTAGGTGTAACATGACTCTCACCATTGAATGTGGGCACACTCTTTGTGGCATTATGAGGAATGCCACCATAAGCCTAAAGGTGAATTGGATTTTTAGTGCTACAGGTAGGAAAGGCATGTTTCCTAGCCATATTTTCTTAAATATCTTCAAATTCTTCAATATATTCACTTTATTGGATTGTAAAATCTTCTTATTTCTCAAAAAATAGATTAAGATGAGAGTGTTGAACTTTAAGAGGAAGTTCAGTATGAATAGGTGGATTGATAGGATTGATAACTCTACTAGATTATAACCTAGTAAGGACCATGAAGTATGAGAGAAAATTTATGAAAAAAAAATGGAATTTAACTATATTTTACCTTGAATGGAGTTGAAAATTTTTGAGTAGCACACCAATTTACAATTGATGTTGTCAAGACCAACATTCACCTTGACAAGTTGTCTTGAATATAATGGGTCTCATCGGGCATGCCAAAACTATTTTCACCAAATATTTCACCTTATAAGGTGTTAAATTCTCTTCCATAATTTGGAAACATGTTAATAGTTCTAATTATGTGGGTTTACCTATAGGTAGAAGTAGACCTCTAGGTTTAAGGGTTAGCTCCCTGAATATAGATTGAAATGCTTATCACCTAACTAATTGTTTGCTTATGGGAAAAGAGATATAAGTTTGAATTAAATTAAAATAATCTAATGGGTTGATACACCATAATTATTTCCAATAGGCCATAATACTTCTCTCACTAAGAAACAAGGCATACAAATTAGCTTCTAAGTCCTAAAAGGTTCTAACATAAGTGTTTCATCATAGAGGTGAGATGCATGAAACAACATAAGGGAAGTGAACTAGAGGGAAGATTACACACTCTAATAAAATTTTATACTTTAAAGGATTATAACACATTATCTACACTCTATATTACCTATTATAATACGAACCCTAGTATAAACATGAGATGATAAGGAAAAGAAAGGATAAAATATTATCACTAACTTCACCATACATCACATTGCACACTTAGAAAAAATTTCATGGAATCAAAACCAGACTTGAATTAATTATTTAAATATAAAATAAAATGTCACTCCATCATGGATTCACCCTACATGTCATGTCATTCATTTCCAAGAGCTAAAATGGCTACTACTTATAGAATTGGAGATCGAGGAGAATAGAATGAACTATAAGAGTCACTAAGATATGTGTCATGCTCAAAAAAAGAGTTACATATTTAGGAGAGAGGAAAATGTAACATACCATGAAAGGTATATGTGTAAAAATGTCCCTCAAAACATTAAACTCTTGAAATTTTGTGTAGAACTCCTCAATTGCTTGCTTAGAAAACTACCTTCATCATTTGTCCTCTTTGGAAAACACCACATTAGACTAGGGATAGATGTGATGATTTAATTAATAAAGAGGGATTGTATACATGATCTAACATTCATTGGTTGCATCCATAATCATTAAGATTCTTATGAAGGTGGGTTCATCATTGCCTATAGTCCAAATAATTCCTCTTTCACTCACCTTGCACACTTGGAACCAAATTTAACTTCAATTTTCCAATAAAATATATATATGGGAATGTATGAAACATTTTAGGAACCCTCAAGGCATTATATTCCTTAGACAATCTTTAAAAATTCTCCCACTTGAAGTTTTCACTCTCTCACTAGCTTGTCCATTATGCTAGTTTTGACTAGTTAAGATGGAAGCACTTGTAGAGACACATTTGAGATCCTCTACCAAAATAAATGGATGTTATGGTTATCTAAATTCCAAACCCACCTCCCAAATTTAATTAAATCTCTTGAAAACCCTTTATACCTACAAGACACAAATTTTTTTCAATGAACGCCATTTTTTTGTCTATCCATACAAGTAGGGTAGCACTCAAGTTGATGAGGATGAGCCCTAGAGTGTCCTCTAAAACCTATAATAATCTATCAAGCCATGATATTCCATCTAGATTAATTTCTTGCTTCATATTTCCAATCAAGTCTTTGGTAAGGGTTTGAGAGGGTTTAGAGCATTTTTAACCTTTAAGGATATTTCATACAGATCTGGCATCCAATTATCCAAAAAGTACCACAAGTTTCTTGTTCAAGTCCTCCTTATAAATTACTCAACTCTTCATACTCCCATGCATAACCTTTAAGTAGATGTGAGCATCTCAAAAGAGCCTCTTGAGCTTTGTCTACTATTTTTTTCAGGTCTGAGTTGGTTTGAGCCAAGAAATTGATTACCTATGATCTCATTTACACTGTAATATATTAGAAACACCTGATATATCTCAATAAATTTTTTACAATAGGTTAAAATTTTCATATAATGTCAAAAGTGTTATCAGACTCCCAAATGGGTAATAGGCCTAATCTAGACCATGTAGGTTTGTCTTCATCCTTATAGGTTTAAAATGCCCTAACATATTTCTAACCTTTGTTCATGATTTTAATTATTTATTCATGTGTGACACAACTATATACACCTATATTAAATGTTTCATCAACCCTCAGCTCACCTTATTATCCCCTTTCTTCAAAGCCTTTAGGTTTGTGCCCTTGGGGAGTGCCCTCTATTTAACACAAAATAGAGGGAGCTTACCCTATTATAACATAAAAAGCAAAAATATTGTGAGATTATCCAAGTGATGGAGATTATATGTGAAAATTTTCATCTCTTTATCACATCATTAGGCCCTCTAAATGCTCCAAAACCAAAGATAAACTCTTAGAACATTGACTATGTATGGATTTTTGATTATATACTATAGCTTGTCATTTTAGAAACTTCCTAAAGCCCTATTTCCATGATATGGATGTCTCTTGAGGTGATTATAATAATACCTAATGTGCTAAAAATTCTCACAAACCTTTATCCAACCTTCCATTTCTCACTCTCACCTTGACTAGTCAAGTCTGTAGGTTAACTGATTATGTTTTCTTACTTTTTATTTAGAAGGTGACTCCTTTAGGTACCCACTACATGATTAGGATTTGAAAATAATGTATAAGACTTTATTTTATATATCCAAGTTGATTTTACAATGTTTTTGACCTATCTACGTCATTTTCATACTATGCCAACACTCATAACACCACACATTTGCTCATTGTCTACTACAGTCAGCTACATTTGACTGTGTTGAGGCAATAAGAATCCTGTAGGTGATCCATCAACTTCTTAGAACTTATGTTTATAATAATTGAATACCCTTAAGTTATTTTAAGGTATTTTTAGCTATTAATTTTTAGTGTTTCCATGTCTAAACTTACCTCATGGATGATATAGGAGTTTACAGTCAACTGTAGGCAAGTTGTTTTAGGGTCAAGAACACCTACAAAAACACTGCATTTCAATACTTTTGATGAACCTTGAATCATTGGTGTGTTTATAAACATAATAGGATAAATTAACCATGAATTTATGTATTTATATTTCAAACTTTGGTTTATAGGTCATTTTGAACTCAAATCCTATAGACGTCACTGCCAAACATTAAGTGAAAAAATATCAATATTGGAGGCCTTCCAACATTACTTTCCTCTAGTCACACATCTTATTTATTTTTCAAGGTTATACCCCTATGTGGAGGATATAATATTGGTGAATCTAAAATCCTATAGGCATCATGATTATTCATCATATGTCATCAAAAAAATTGGTGAGGGCTCTATTTTTAAGTTTTTAGGGATTTTGTCCCTGAATATAGTCACCAAATTATAGATGACTTAAAAGAACCTGCCTGCTTGACTATGCCTTTAAACATATTTATTAAGGTATATCAAACATATATAAACTTCATAGGGACTCCATCATGTCCAATATCTCATTACAACATCTTCACGCCTCTATGTAAACCTATAGATGTACACATAATAACATGTGGGGTAGTGAAGGCAAGACTTGAGTTATGTGTATATCATATGACATTATGCATGGCTCTCAATGCATTTTAATATACTTCAAACCTGATTAATGTCTTATAAATGTTTTAAAATCCACCATACAATAATCTATATCTCTGTGGGGCCATTTGTAGGTGGACATTGCTATCATACAAGTAGTGATTGTGAAAAAGTTCATAGTATGCATGATATATGGACATTCAATGATGTTTAGAACCATATCAACACCTTTAAATGGATTATTAAAATATTTAAGGGATTAAAATGAGCTATATTCCTTTTCTTAATGTAATTATATTCCTGAGAGCACCTATAAGTGCATATTCATGGTTCACTATATATATATATATATATATATATATATATATATATATATATATATATATATATATATATATAGCATTGACTGTCATAGTCCTTATTGTATCACTTTGATGGCCTTAGTTGATTGCTAATTTTGTAAGGATATATCAAAAACCTCTTTGAATATTTATCCCACCTCCTTGAACATTATGAATACCTTCATACACCATGACTATAGCTAGAAACAAGAATAAAACTAATTATATGACAAATGTGACTATGTTCTAAATCAATGTATGATCTTGAGAGACTAAGATTACATGTGACTATGTTCTAAATCAATGTATGATCTTGAGAGACTAAGATTAGGAGGGTTATTTTCATGACATGTAAAAAATGAATTAAGTATATCATATCCATAGTTCACCATTGTAGAGAAAGAAAACTTTTACAAGTGGTGAAATATATCTATAACCTCACTAGCAACATCTTCCTACAATTTGAACTTTTTGAACAATAAAATCAATTCCAATAATGAAACCAAGCATGGGAAAAATTAGATAATGTATTATACATCCTATGAAATAAAAATCATCAATTGGATTGTATGGAATAGCTTACATAGAAGTAAAACCTCAGGCTATGGGAAATAATAAGTAGAAATGAATATTTAACTTGTTAAGGATGGTTCATAAAGTATAGGAAATAAATAATTGAAATTAAAACATCAAAACCAAGATAACCAAGTTTATTATCCACCACTAAGAGCATTTGACTTGGAACTCTCCCAACATGCCATACAAAGAAGAAACCTGTTGACAAGTTCTACTTACCAGAGGAATGATAGAGAGATATAATCATTTTAGACCATTTTTGGAACTTAAAAATAATTTAAAGCATATAAATGAGTTCAAATAATTTTAAGATACATCCCAAAATATATTCCCATTTTCCACTCTCCTCATGGGCCATACAACCTTTGAAACTCCCTCTTTCTCACTTGTTTTCTTGATTTTTAGTTAGGAACCTGAAAGTTTCTATTAGAAATGACATTAATAACAAATAATATGATAATTAATGACATGATGGACACTAAAAAGGATTTTATAAAACTTTTTTACCAAATAAAACCATACCACTTCATTTAATGACCCATATATGACCCCTAAGTGACTCAAAATGACATAAGGACTAAATTGGACTATGACCAAAGCTAATATGACATTAAATGACATCAAATAAACTATAACACACCCTATAACACTATATTAGACCCATATATCAATTTTTTGACTTTAGGGGTATATTGACTTATGGTCAAATAGTCAATAGGTACTATGGTGCTAATTTTAGCCTCAACAATAGAATCTAAACCAACTAGGGTACCTAAGATATCAATTATCATCTATACAATTAAAAAATGAAAGAATTAAAATATTAGTCAATTAAGTAAACATATATTAAAATATAAAATTAATATTAATTTACATCCATTAATAAACTATAATTAATTAAACTTGTGTGTCAAATATAGATGGTGAAAAAGGTAATCCCTACATAAGTGGTTGTGTAATAAAAAGAGGTGGTGAGAAACTATAGATGAAATATACTCTAGCATTATATTTTACTTAGGTGTTGAATCAACTACATATGTCATATATGATAGCATGATAGTGTCTTGACGTGTTGAAGAAACTACAGATGAAGTATACTATTATATCCTAGTGTGTAGAGATGTTGAATTAAATATAGATGGAATATATTATTACATAGTAGTGTTGTGTATGAAAATTACATATAGTCACCATAGGTGTGTTTATTGGATTTATAGATATAAATCATGCATATCTAACTTGAATAAGAGGTTGAGTACACTTCATCCTGCATGATATGTAATGATTTACATGAACTATAAGATGACTACTAGTTATGCCACTACTAGTAAAAGGGACACTAGATCCAATAGTAGGAGGGACACTAGCACCAATAGTAGGAGAAACACTAGTAGATGTACCACCACTTATAGCCTATGTATAAATCATCAGTATATGCATCCCATGGTCAATAATAACCTATGTGAGACTACTAACTTCCTCAAGGGTATCCATATATGTACTATGATGTAATATTTTAGAGATATAATTATTTTTTATTGTCCTTCTATTTATCTATTTTTAGTTTTGGTGGGTTTGATCTCTCTTGGCACTAGGTTGATCAAATGAGTACCCACCTCCCCCACCTTGGGAGACCTTCATGTAAAAATAGTATTGGATTAATTTTAGAAAAAAATCATAGTAATGTTCTATCAAAAATATAATGGAACCTCATCATTATTACATGGAGTCTCATTAAACACCATCCACCACATATCCTAAAAGTTATTTTTAATTGCTGCATGAACACACCAATACATGCTAATGTGTTTTTAACTTGTTAGCATTCGTTTGGTAGTTTTAGGTTTAAGAAAAAATCAAACACTTATTCTTTTTTTATATTTTTATATTTAATGTCCTTGTATGATAATCTACTAGAATAATATTATTACAACACCTCTCATTCATGTAACATTACATCAAGTTGGGAAGTGAGATTTCCCACTTCATCAAAAATGGATTCCAATGTATTAGTGAAGGAATCATGTGCACCATGACTTCTAGAGTCACACAATATATTGATTAAAATTTTTAATTGTTTCTTCTTTGAATTATATTGATCATATAATTGAGCTTCTTCTTTTGTAAAGTAAAAATGTTGGGGGTTTTCATGATGGTTTTTTTAAGGTATTCTTTAGGAAATGGATCCATCGAATCAGGTATATAAATTTATAAAAATAAACATTTATATTAGTTATTGTTGATGTTTTTCATGAGATAAATGAAAATTTAATTTAAAAACCCTAGATTACCTTGTGATTATTATTAAAAATGCATCAAAAATATATCTTTCAAACCCTAAACATGCCCTACATTAAAAAATATATTACCTAAGACCATGATGCAAGAGTACAATATTGTTTCTCAGATGCAAGGAATGCAAAACCACAAATACCTTTTTTCCCCTATAAAATGAGCTTCAAACACACAAGAAAAATAATGCATCATGGCTTTAACAAATTATCATGTTAAAATGACTTTTTTAAAGGGCGTATAATATATTTTCTCCTAAAAAGGGTGTATGCCCTTTTTCAAAAAGGTCATACACCTTTTTTTAGAGAAAATGGAATACATCCTTTACTCCATAAAAGGTATACACCTTTTTTTTAAAAAGGTGTATGACCTTTGTCAAAAAAGGGTGTATGCCATTTACCCTTAGTTTATTGCAATGCTATCCCAGGTTTCCAAGTTTTTTTTTTAAAGGGTGTATGCCATTTGAAAAAGTTGATCCATGTTTTTAAGAATGTCTTTTTTTCTCCCAACTTTTTACATACACCCTTCTAGGTCTGTACTCAATCAACATAGTCTCCATCTTAGTTTCAACTCCAAATATAATTTGCATTTTAGTTTTCCATCTAAGTTTTTTTTCCCTTTGTACTTTCCATATTTAATATATTTATATATTTGGTAACTTCCAAATCAGTTTGTATCATTTATTACATATCTATAGTATTATTATTTTGGAAAAAAAATTGTCTAATTAAGGTCTATCATTTTCCTAGTTCCCCAAATTTGATTAAAAAAAATTCTTCCATGATGTGGTGTTGTACCTCTTCAATTATTTACAACATAAACTAGAAAATCTAGTATAATATGTGTGAAAATAATGGAAGTAGATGGTAGCCTTTATAAACTTTATGTATATGAGGAGGATAAATGAAAGGATTCATACATGCTCTTTGTCTTATAGTAATAATTGGTAAAATATCTAATTGAATGTTAAAACAATGAGAATTGAGAAAGACTCTAGGTTTTCATGATTAGGGATTATAACATATCAAATGTATGAATATTCTCATCTTCATATGATACTTAACTTTACAAAAAAATACATCAATGTTGCTTATAACTTAGCATGGGATGCCATTCATTTTATAACATCTTTATCAATATAGACATATATTATGTGTACAATAAAGAACCAAATACTACAAGAGATATGTTTTGTATTTTTAAAATCCAAGAGAGTTTATTTATTAACATTAGTAAGTATATGAAACCTATAAATTAATTTTAAAATTTATACATCATTATTATCGTAGGCAAAATTTACCAAAAATAATAAATTGTAAATTATAGGTAAGTGAATGGAGTTGGGGAATAATTCCATGGACAATTACCCTAAAGTGTACACATTTTTTATGATAAAAATTATACCGTCAAAGAATCAACCTTTTCACCTATTGTGAATGTTAAGTTAGAGTCATAACAGTCTAATCATGGTATTCTAAAGGTTCATTTAAGATCCTAAAGATGTGATGGTTTTTTATTTTAAGTTATGCTAAATAATCAACAATTTATCAAAGTGACTTATTCCATTATAACAATCCAAAATCCACTTATCAAATCTTGAATTAGTTAAGATAAGAATCGGTAATCTATTCTATCTGATAGAGAAAACCTCTAAATTAGATAATCTCTTAAAGAATATAAATCTGATTTGATAATATGTATATTTCAAATAATATCTTTGTTATTTTCTTGTAATGTTTTCCAAGTTAACTCTATAAGAAAATCATAAATACAAGAGATAGATCAAAGAAAATAAAAATAATCAAACATGTACACAAAAGAGCAAGATAAAAAACAAACAACTAATAAAATGAGAAAAGTAAACAATTAAACATATAAATTTTAATTAAGAAAACTATTCTAACTAAAGAATTAAACAAAGATAAAAGACAAAACAACATTAAAAACTAAACTTAAATAGAAGTAAATAATCAAACTACCTAATGATTAATCTATAAAACATAAAATACTATAAACTGAAATGATTAAGTCTAAACACTTAAAAGATCCTAAACTTTAAATAGATCTAAGAAAATAGCAATCTAAGAAGGGTTAATTATTATCTAAATAAAGAAAGAACAAAATCTAAAATAAGAAACTAATTAGATGTTGGAAATATTGTCATTGATGTCGAAGGTCTAGCATTTTTGGTGACAAAGGCCCCATATCATTTATTATCTAAAGGTGTTTTTAATGTTCATATTTTGACTAAATGTGTTGATATTTATTTAATATTAATGAATATATTTTTGGTTGTATAAATTCAAAAAGAGGGCCCATGAGGAAGTCAAAGGGTCATGAGGAAAAGACTAAAGAGGGAAAGGATGCATTTTCCATGAAGGGTCACCTTGAGAAATTTTAAGGGTCACCAAGTAAAGATAAAAGAGAAAGGTTGAATTTCTCCATGAAGATTCAGCTTAAGGAATTTTAAACATCACTAAGATAAAGACAAAAAGTGAAACGATGTATTTTCTCATGAAGGGTCACCATGTGACTTTTCAAATGAAAGGATTCGAAGGGTCATGAAAGTTTGGCATAATTTTCCATAAGGAGTGAAGGGTCACAAAGAGTGAATGCCAAAGGTCATTTGGAAAGATATAAATAAAGGCTTGAGAATCCCTTTTTAATATGCAAAAAAATGCATGGTTTGTAATTGGTTTATATAAGAAAAGAGGAGATAATAGAAAGAGATATTGTAGATTTCTATCATTTGTTGAGAAAACAACATTGAGAGATAGTTGTGTTTTATACATAAGAGGGGTTGGTGCTCCTATGGGTTGGTGCTCACAAATCTTTGTAAGGGGTTGGTGCTCTTGTGGGTTGGTTCTCACAAATATTTATTGTGTTGGAACTCAGCAAAGGGTTTGGTACTCCTACAAGTTGGTGCTTGCAAACTTTGTAATTTGAGTTTGTGCTCATTCATATACTTGATATTGTTCTCTATGGTTTTTACCACATTGGGTTTCCACGTAAAAATATCGGTCTCTCTCTCTCTCTCTCTCTCTCTCTCTCTCTCTCTCTCTCTCTCTCTCTCTCTCTCTCTCTCTCTCTCTCTCTCTCTCTCTCTCTCTCTCTCATCTCCTCTCTCTCTCTCTCTCTCTCTCTCTCTCTCTCTCTCTCTCTCGTGTGGTGCATGTTATTGTTTCAGTTTTATTGCATATCTTGAATGTATGGTTAAGTGGAGTTTTATTAAGAAATTTTTTATACGATATATGATATACTGATTCACCCTCCCCCCTCTCAGTATATCCCATGCTTAATATTAGAAACTAAAAAAAAAGAAACTAAGATTAAAACCAAAATTAAAAAGATAATAAAAAAATAGAAATAAAATCAAATTTAGAAGAAATTTGAAAGATTTAATTATATTAAAGTTTAAGTCAAATAAATTACAAAAGAGTATGGAGTCTCAAAGGGTGAGTCATATTAGTATAAAAAGATAGATTTATTCATAAAACCAACATTATTCATTTAAAAAAACTTAAATGACAACATTAAAATCCAAATAGATCAATGAAGTGTCATCAAATAGTAAAATATTCATCATTATTCAAGATGAATACTTTGAATCTGTGCATAGGACTACAAATAACAATCATCAAAAGATGTTAATATTATAAAATTTTAAATAATCAATATTAAATGATAAATAAAGTTAGATATACTTGTGTTGCATAAGCAATTACTCAACCGTAAGATAAAATACCATTGGGTTTATCTACAAAGGTGTACTATCTCATAGAAGTTACATAGAAAGAAGAGAAATGGATGTTTGACTTTACAAAATGCTTAAGTATTCAATACTTGTTGTTCTTATATCATCAAATGAGTCATTGATCTATTCTTATAACTACAAACTTAGTTACAAATAAGTTATAACTAACTTTAATTAGTTATTAGTTTATGTTAACTAATTGACTTTCAAAAAGTCAATTAATTATAACAATTATTAGTTAAGGACAGGTTTAGTTAAGACTTTAAAAAGTCTTAATTGATCAATTTTATAGAATATAGACCAAGGGTACTAATCTTTATAGGTGGGGACCCATATTAATTAATAATATAATAAACTAAATATTTTAAATCATAAAATAAATAAGTCATAGATTGATAAATCTTATTTATATTAATCCATAATGCATATTAATTTACACACACACACACACACACACACACACACACACACACACACACACACACAATGTCAAAACCCAAAATTATTGCATTTTACAAAATTTATCAAAATTTACCAAAGTCTAAATAATAAAGTATCAAACTAAAATACCAAGTTCTACCATGAAAAAGTTTAACAATAAAATAGATTTTATCCTTTCGATGACCAATAATCATCTGAATCAGACAACACTTCAATCACATGTTTATCTTGTTCATAAAGACAAACATTATATTCCATCTCTATAGTAGGAAAAGGCACCAATCTCTTCTCAATCTATATTCCATCTCTTTAGTAGGAAAAGGCACAAAGGATTTTCTTCAACATTATGACTTCCCTTGGTGTATATAGCTCAGATTAACTTTTAATAGTCCTCATTTTTTTAGTGAAAGGTGGAATATCAATTGTCTTCCTTCTACTAGCATACCCTTGGACTCCCAAATTCAATCTTTCAAACCTCAGAATAAGCTCACCATGACTAGTAGCTAGATTCAACTTCTTACATTTCATGACAAGTTCCCTATAGGAAGGAGAAGGTGCATCAAAAGGAATGTCCATGTTCTTAATGCCTTTAGCATGGGTAGTCTCAAATTTTAACTATGTAATCTGATTTTAAAGTAGATATTTAACAACAAGCTCAACTCTATCAATATTAGGAAGATAGAGTGGTAAACATTGTGGATTATTATTCAAATGATGGAATGAGCTACTCTGAGAAGGGTTTTAGGCTCCAAAACTATGGCCAAAAAATTGTGTCACCTCTATAACCCCTATTAACTATATTATTAGGCAAATTATGAAAAAAATTCCAAAATTTAGGATCATAATCATCCAAGTGTATGGAAATTTTGGTTCCCCTATGAAATCTAGGACAAAATTTCCTTGCACAAAAACCACCTCTATGAAAACCTTTTTTAGGATTATGCTTGTTAACATTACTCTTAGAATTTTGTCCCCATCCCCTATTGTCATTACTCCTTACGAAACTAGATTGATCCCACCCTAACATAATGATAAACCTGAAAGATAATAACCAAATCTAAGATTGGGAAATAATAAATGGTCAAAAGAAATAAATCTAGAGATTGTAATAACTCAAAGAATGAAACTAAAACTGTATCATAAATTGCAATTCATCACACTATATCTGAATATCACATCTAAATTGGATGATTTTAAAATAACTATTTTTTAAACAATTAACATATCTTTAAAATGTGATTTTTTTTAACATACTAGTCCCAATGGTTGCTCTACCTACAATACACTCTCAAATCACTCAAATCACATCATAAGCACTCTTATTGTAGTATGATTTTTACACTTAGATATAAAATTGTAATCAATCAAATTCTAAATTTTTTTTAAAAAAAGTCCTCAGATTAACTTTTAATAGTCCTCATTTTTTTAGTGAAAGGTGGCATATCAATTGTCTTCCTTCTACTAGCATACCCTTGGACTCCCAAATTCAATCTTTCAAACCTCAGGATAAGCTCACCATGAGTAGTAACTAGATTCAACTTCTTACATTTCATGACAAGTTCCCTATAGGAAGGAAAAGGTGCATCAAAAGGAATGTCCATGTTCTTAATGTCTTTAGCATGGGTAGTCTCAAATTTTAACTATGTAATCTAATTTTCAAGTAGATATTTAACAATAAGCTCAACTCTATCAATATTAGGAAGATAGAGTGGTAAACATTGTGGATTATTATTCAAATGATGGAATGAGCTACTCCGAGAAGGGGTTTAGGCTCCAAACCTATGGCCAAAGAAATTGTGTCACCTCTATAACCCCTATTAACTAGATTATTAGGCAAATTATGAAAAATTTCCCAAAATTTAGGATCATAATCATCAAAGTGTATGGACATTCTGGTTCCCCTATGAAATCTAGGACAAAATTACCTTGCACAAAAACCACCTCTATGAAAACCTTTGTTAGGATTATGCTTGTTCACATTACTCTTAGAATTTTGTCCCCATCCCCTATTGTCATTACTCCTTACTGAACTAGATTGATCCCACCCTAACATAATGATAAACCTAAAAGATAATAACCAAATCTAAGAATGGGAAATAATAAATGGTCAAAATAAATAAAGCTAGAGATTGTAATAACTAAAAGAATAAAACTAAAACTGTATCATAAATTGAAATTCATCACACTATATCTGAATATCACATCTAAATTGGATGATTTTAAAATAACTATTTTTTTAAACAATTAACATATCTTTAAAATGTGATTTTTTTAACATACTAGTCCCAATGGTTGCTCTACCTACAATACACTCTCAAATCACTCAAATCACATCATAAGCACTCTTACTGTAGTAGGATTTTTACACTTAGATATAAAATTGTAATCAATCAAATTCCAAATTAATTTAGAAAAAAATGTCCTCATATTAACTTTTAATAGTCCTCATTTTTTTAGTGAAAGGTGGAATATCAATTGTCTTCCTTCTACTAGCATACCCTTGGACTCCCAAATTCAATCTTTCAGACCTCAGAATAAGCTCACCATGAGTAGTAGCTAGATTCAACTTCTTACATTTCATGACAAGTTTCATATAGGAAGGAGAAGGTGCATCAAAAGGAATGTCCATGTTCTTAATGTCTTTAGCATGGGTAGTCTCAAATTTTAACTATGTAATCTAATTTTCAAGTAGATATTTAACAACAAGCTCAACTCTATCAATATTAGGAAGATAGAGTGGTAAACATTGTGGATTATTATTCAAATGATGGAATGAGCTACTCTGAGAAGGGGTTTAGGCTCCAAACCTATGGCCAAAGAAAATGTGTCACCTCTATAGCCCCTATTAACTAGATTATTAGGTAAATTATGAAAAATTTCCCAAAATTTAGGATCATAATCATCAAAGTGTATGGACATTCTGGTTCCCCTATAAAATCTAGGACAAAATTTCCTTGCACAAAAAACACCTCTATGAAAACCTTTGTTAGGATTAGGCTTGTTAGCATTACTCTTAGAATTTTTTCCCCATCCCCTATTGTCATTACTCCTTACTAAACTAGATTGATCCCACCCTAACATAATGCTAACCCTAAAAGATAATAACCAAATCTAAGATTGGGAAATAATAAATGGTCAAAAGAAATAAAGCTAGAGATTGTAATAACTCAAAGAATGAAACTAAAACTATATCATAAATTGAAAGTCATCACGCTATATCTAAATATCACATCTAAATTGGATGATTTTAAAATAATTATTTTTTTAAACAATTAACATATCTTTAAAATGTGATTTTTTTAACATACTAGTCCCAATGGTTGCTCTACCTACAATACACTCTCAAATCACTCAAATCACATCATAAGCACTCTTATCGTAGTAGGATTTTTACACTTAGATAGAAAATTGTAATCAATCAAATTCCAAATTAATTTTTAAAAAAATGTCCTCGGATTAACTTTTAATAGTCCTCATTTTTTTAGTGAAAGGTGTAATATCAATTGTCTTCCTTCTACTAGCATACCCTTGGACTCCCAAATTCAATCTTTTAGACCTCAGAATAAGTTCACCATGAGTAGTAGCTAGATTCAAATTCTTACATTTCATGACAAGTTCCCTATAGGAAGGATAAGGTGCATCAAAAGGAATGTCCATGTTCTTAATGTCTTTAGCATGGGTAGTGTCAAATTTTAACAATGTAATCTGATTTTCAATTAGATATTTAACAACAAGCTCAACTCTATCAATATTAGGAAGATAGAGTGTTAAACATTGTGGATTATTATTCAAATGATGGAATGAGCTACTCTGAGAAGGGGTTTAGGCTCCAAACCTATGGCCAAAAAAACTGTGTCACCTCTATAACCCCTATTAACTATATTATTAGGTAAATTATGAAAAATTTCCCAAAATTTAGGATCATAATCATCAAAGTGTATGGACATTCTGGTTCCCCTATGAAATCTAGGACAAAATTTCCTTGCACAAAAACCACCTCTATGAAAAAATTTGTTAGGATTAGGCTTGTTAACATTACTCTTAGAATTTTGTCCCCATCCCCTATTGTCATTACTCCTTACTGAACTAGATTGATCCCACCCTAACATAATGATAAACCTAAAAGATAATAACCAAATCTAAGAATGGGAAATAATAAATGGTCAAAATAAATAAAGCTAGAGATTGTAATAACTGAAAGAATGAAACTAAAACTATATCATAAATTAAATTTCATCACACTATATCTGAATATCACATTTTCTATTCAAAATAATGTAATGTAAAAAAAAATGTCTATCATAATATCTCACTATTCCATTAATAAATCAAATATATCTATACTTTAAACTGAATTAAATTCTCAATCATTTATTTTAATATAATATTATGATAAAAATCCCAAAAATTATCAAAGAATCTTAATCTTAACATTCATTTTCAAAGAAAAACATAAAACTTCAATATTAAGGTGAAGCTTTAATGTAAGTCTAATTCTAACTAAAATCTCAAAATCATATTTGCAACTATAAGCTGACAAAAAACTTCAAACTTTTAACAATCCATACACACACACACACACACACACATAAATGTTTTCCTAGCATACCATTTGCAAGATGGCTGACTGAATCTATTCAAATACCCATATAATCATGTCCAATTCTTTAAAATTACCAATCCAAACCACTTATATTGAACCAAATGCCAATTTTTTTGATCTAATCACAACATATTGAATCCAAAATAGATATTCAAACTAAGACTAAACATCTTTATGACTTCACAAATTCAAATCCACCCAGAGCGTAAATATGCATGAATCATAATTTCTAAAATCATCAACTCTTTAATGCATAAGACGACTATGATTTATTTTATGTAAAACATTTTAACACAAAACATTTCATGCATGTAAAATCTAAACACCATATAATTAGGATAAAACCCTAATACATGTTATATCAAAATGCAAATAATACTATAACCTATAGTATTTCCAAATATTGATATCATTTGTGCCTATAAAAACCTAATACATGTAGTATATGAACAAACTTGTCAACCCATTCATCTTTATTAGGAATGAATTTTTTCACTCATAGATATCTTAAAATGACCATCTAATGTATTTTGGAAACATATTACTATAACTAATAGAAAGTATTCTAATACTTTTCTCCTTACTAAAATGCAACATTGAATCTCTTCCAATATCCCCAAATGCATACATAGAAATAATAAATGTTTTACATCTTTGAGATTTTAACAAACTACGTAGCCAGACACTTTAGTAATGAAGATATAATCTCATAATATCTTTGAATAATAAATATTTAAGAGATTGAAAACCCAAATAAAGAGAATATGCTTAATTTTCTTCCATATAAAGGCTTCGATATAAGTCATTAAAAGAAAATGAACCCATAAATATCAATACTAAACATGAAAATATTTATTTACTGTCTACTAAAAATAAACATATTTGAGACCCATTTACACTTAGAGATTCAGTATTTCAATATTCTCGTATTTTACTATGACTTGTATGTTCTTTCAAACCCCATACATATCTAACTAGAGATTGATCATTACCATTTTGGATGTAATAAAAGTTTTTCAAGACTTCAAAACATTGTTCCTCTAAAATATGAATGTTCTAAGAATTATTTAAACTTGATCATAATAAATAAACAAAACCTCCATTGCATGTAGTCAAATTCTCATAATTTCATATTATAGTTCACATTCTTCAAAGAAAACCATTCAAGAAATAGCTAGAACTTTGAACAACACTATTGCAGACTCAAAGTATTTTGTTCATGCATTTAAAGAGATATTTATTTCACATACTATAAGTTTTATTAAAGAACCATAATAATTCTTCCAAATCTTTTGAAATTTATTTATAACATACCTAGATGTCATTTTCCCAAAAAAACTCTAACTTCTAACCTTTAAAACTCTCCATGATCTCAAGTAACCAGAGCTTTGCTTCTACAAACAAGCTTGTGAAAATGAACCATAAATGAATAATTTTATAATTTATATCTATTATCCTAAGTCTATATCTAATCGAGTGATGTGTTCACTTTCTATTGGCTTGCATTTAATTAACATGTTCTTAGTAATCCTACCAAGTCATTTATCAACATCGACAAAGTTAGACACAACTATTTATTTACACTATACCATCAGCTAATTACCATGTTTTGAGGAAAAGACCATTCACATTAATTACCTTACCGCCAAATATATTTTCCAATCTTGAAACTTTGAGACCATATCTTCACATTAAATGTTCATGCCAATTCACATTACCATAATAGATCAAAATACAAGCTAAATACCAATGCATCCAAATCAACAATGCATTGAATATGTTTCATGATAAAAGCAAAGACCATAAAGATTAAGAAAACAAACTTCATGATACCCTCTAATATTCACAACTACCAATGAATTTAGCACCATGATTTTAAATTATGCCATGTATATTATGATAGGTTTTTGAACTATTTTGAAGACCTTAAGTATGTGATCCAAGATATAAACTTAGAGTTTTAATCCTTTAAAACTTTATCACCATAGATACATTTCAATATCCTCTATGGTTTCAAAAATTATGTTTTTAGACTTTGAAAAATTGATAGATTCTTGAAATGACAAAGACTTACAATATAAAATAGATCTTCTAAAATTATAAATCATGAGAACCATGATTAAACCATGTATATCAGTAATCAAATCACCAGATCATTGGACCAAAGAACAAGGATTCAGTCTAGATTAAATAGGATGATAGCATCATAAATCAAATTAATCATATTAATACTTCAAATATCCATCTTAACATCAACAATGAAAGAAAATGAGCCATAAATCAAATTTATACCTTCAAAATGGCTTTCAAATTCATTAACTTTCAAATGTAATTTTTTTTTAAATGTCATATCACCATTATTTATTCTGAACTATGAATCAAATCAACTATGAAGATCAAAGTAACATCATAAATCTACTAAAGTGACCAAAAAAATTGAATGTCCATTTACTCACTTAAACTGTCAAAATTGAACTAAATTGAGTATCAAAACATCTGATCATATTTATAACTATATATGCATATTTTATTCATTAATACACCTTGATTTTATAAACCACTTAGAAACATAAATAAAATTCATCAAACAATGATTATCCATTCATAATAAAAAAATGCATCTAAAATACCCTAAAATAGTTTTAGGTTTCATGATAGAGTCATCTCTATGGTAGCAAGTATAAATTTTTAAAAAATTAGGTGGTGTAGAAGATAGGCATAATACTAGCGACCTTACTAGTCAACTTTGTGTAATAAATTAGAGTAAGAATAAATGGCCTATTATATAGAATAAATTTCTCTTTAGAGTGTGATCCAGGAAAATCATTTCTCAAGTAGATAAGTGTGAACCCCTTAAATAATGAATTTTGATAAGGGATGGACTGTTTGGCTAACATGACATGAAAAAAGGGAAATGAATAATAGGGAAGTTCAATCTGGATGTATAAATAATTACAAATTTCTTAATCATAAAATATTAAAATGAAGTAATCCTTCAATAACCAAATACAACTCAACCATATTATTCATTTTTCACCAAAACTGAATTCATAAGAATAACTTCTAAAAATGAATAATATTTAAAATAATTTTGCATTTCCTTGCATTCTTATTTCCAATGTGAGACTTCTCCATTCACAACCCTTCATTGATCACTTCAGAAGCAAAGTAGGAAATAACAACAAACAACAAAACAAAGAAAAGGAAAAATTAGAAAATAAAACAAAGAGAACCAATAGAAAGATAACTACTCATATAATAATTTCAATTGATGGCCATTAACTGAATAACATAGCCAATTTAATTCAAGATCCTTAAGATAAAATTTATTATTTCTAAGAACTGTGGCAATTCTGTAAGGTCCAAGCCATAATGTATCAAATTTATGATATTTTTCATGTCCTAATGAGCTTTATCTCAATATAAGACTAAATCACCAACATTAAATTTCTTGTTAGAAATATTTTTATCAAAAAAACTTTTTTAGTTTTTTCTTAGCTCTTTCTAATTTATATAGTGTTATTGGTTTGGATTCAACAAGAGCTACTAAATCATGTAATCTTTGTTCAATTAAATTTGTATCTTTAGTTACATAGTTTAAAGTAGTTTTAGCTGAAGAAATATGATGTTTTATTGGTAAAGTAGCTTTGAACCCATATCCTAACATAAAAGGTGAATAACCATTTACTACTTTAAAAATAGTCCTATCAACCCATAGATCTTCAAAAAATTAAAGATGTTAGTTTCTTTTGTTATCACAAACTAGTTTCTTCATAATAAAAATCAGATTTTTATTTGTGGACTCAGTTTATCTATTTCCATGTGGATAATACTTAAATGAATGACTAGAGATAATAGAGTATTTTATTAAGAACTCTAATAATTAATTTGAAATGAATTGAGATCTATTATCTAAAATTATCTAATATATAATTTCAAATCAAGAGAAAATTTGATTTTCTAGAAAAAAAATTACTTGTTACAAAACTTTTAAGTGTTTTAGCCTCAAGCATTTTGGTGAAATAATCCATAGCTATCAAAATATATCTATGACCTATAGATGAAGGCTGATGAATATTTGAAATAAATCAATGCCCCATTTTGTAAAAGGTATTTCAAGAATAACTAGATTTAAAGGCATTGTAGGTATTTTATTTCTTCTAACAAATAGTTAACAAGGCATGCAAGAATGGACTAACTTATAAGCATCCTAAAATAAGGTAGGCCAATACTAACTTAACCTTAAAATTTTATAAGAAATTATTTTTGTAGAATAATGTCCACCATAGTTTTCTTCATGACAACACCTAAGAACCTTCTAAGTTTGATTATGTGTAAAACATCTTAAAAAAACTCCATCTCAATTATGATAAAATAGAAAATTTTCCAACAAATAGAAATTTCATGATTTTAGTCTTAAGAAATGTCTTTCTTTATTATTTAAGTTATTAGGACAAGATAAATTTTGAAAATAATAAACTAAATCATGATAACAATTGTCTTCAATTAATAAACATTCCCATTTATTCATTTCAAAACCAAACTTTAAACTTTTAGAAAATTCATCAACTTTCCTTGACTTCAAGTGAGGTTTAACATTTAAATTTTCATCAACTGATAAAATTAAAACATTTATATTTAAGGAAATGTTCTCATCTAAGTGTTTTGTTAATTCATTTCCTTTAATAATTTTAGAGGTTTTGAATTCAAGATCAAATTCCTGACTGAATAAAATCCACTTAGCAAGCCTTCCTTGAATGATTGGCTATTTTAAAATATATTACAAAATAGATACATTAGATCACATAACAACTTTATTTCCCATTAACAAGTACCATAATTTAATTAAAAAGGAAACTAATGAGAAATTAAATTTCTCAATAAGGGGTTACTTAGCTTCTTCATCTTTAGAACTTGGTTCATATAATCGATTGGTTTTTCTTCATGTTTACAAACTCTTAAGTTATTACATCTCTTATAGCCTTTTAAGTAGCATCAAAATAGAGAATAAATGCTTTTTTAAAATCAAGTTTAGAAAGAAAAGGATCACTTACAATAGCATTTTAACAAAATTAAAATCTAATTCAACACCTTCATCGCAAATATATGTTGTTATCTTTCTTAAGCAACAATTGTAATGGATTAGATTTATTGGCAAAATCAGAAATAAATTTTCTAAAAAATATATCCTGCTGAAGAAAGACCTTAAACTTGATTAATCCTTGGGAGGAAGAAGCTCTTTAATTTCTTTAACATGTTCAAGGTCAATTTAAATCCCATCTTTTTAAATTATGTGTTCTAATAACTTATCTTCAGTTACATCAAAAATATATATTTTTAGATTCCAAGAAATGCCAATTTTTGTACGTCTAATAAATACTTCATGAATATGATCTTAATAATTTTTCCTCTTTTTATGGTGAGATCATCTAAATAAACTTGAATAACTATGCCTATCAAATCAACAAAAATAACACACATGGCTCTTTGAAAAGTATACCTTGCATTCATCAAACTAAAAGTCATTCTGTTATAAGCAAAAGTACCTCTATGTGTTGTAAAAGCATTTTTATGTCTATCATCAGGATTCATAAAATTTTTATCATAACCTAAAAATCCATCTAATAAAGACATCATTTCAGATCCTACAACCTGTTACAAAATTTGATCTATGTTTGGTAGAGGAAAATTGTATTTTACACTAGCTTTATTTAGATCTCTAAAACAACATATAATCTAATGCCACCACTTTTATTTCTAACCAAAAATAGATTAGTTACCCATTCTAAAGATGTTATAATAAAAATGACACCAACATCAATCATTTTATCCAACTCTTTGTTAATGGTGTCCTCTAATAAAGGGTTGATTATTTATATTTTCTACCTAACAGGTTTGATACTAGGCTTAATAGGAATGTCATTTTTAATAATTTTAATATCACAACCTTTAAGGTCCTTGTATTACCATGCAAAGACATCAATAAATTTTTTAAACAATTTAATAAACTTAACCTTCTAATTTTCAGTCACTTGTATTCTTAAATAAACATACTTATGATCCTCTTTAGTGCCTAAATTTATAAAAGTGGTCTCACCTATGATTCTTCTTGATGGTTCTTTTATTTTAGAATTTTTAGGCTGATTGTTGGGTGAAAACATAGATTCTAAGCTTACCAAATCAGAAGGAAATCTATTACTAAAGTGTAAATAATCACCACAATTTAGTACATAGTCTTCATGATCAAAATAATTGCCTTTAAGGAAAGAATCTATATGATCATCAAAACTAAACATAGGCCAACTATCATTTAAATCAATAATCTTAAGATGAAATATTTCAACATAAGGAAAATCTATAGTAGGCTCAATCTCACTGACAGTTAGATTGGAATCATAGGCAACAAGTGTATCTTCTCTTACATTAAATTCTCTAAGTATATATGTGATATTGAAAGATTTGAAATACTCAATTAATAACCAAACCTTTTGTGTATAATGGTGAAAATTATTTTGATTAGTATTATAAATATTATGAACTTGTCTTATTACGAGTTTTGAATCTCTAAAACTTCTAAATTCTTAACATTCAGACCTATGGCCTTTTCTAATCCCAAACATAATGCTTCAAATTATGTTGTATTGTTAGTGTTTTCAAAAGACAATTTGAAAGCATAATGAAATATTTTACTAGTAAGAGAAATCAGATAAATTTCAAAAATATTACCTTGTTGAGAGCAAGCTCCATCAAATTAAAGAGACCATAAAATATTCTTTTTAAATATTTCTTCATGCTAATTTTCTAGTTCATCTACATTAAACAATTCATAAGTCCCAATTCTAATTTCAATCTAAGAAATATTAGATGAAGAATGTGATTTAATTGGGGTACCATAAAAATATTCTCTCTTAATGAATATAATCCCATTTCCAACAAAAGCCCCAGTTACCTTAGATCAATCCTTTCCTAACATCATTACATAATTAATAGAAATATCTAACACTTGAATATTAGTCATGCATATAATCTATTCATCCTACACAATTTTAATAACTATGTAACAAAACTTATCACAAATCTTAGTTTGTCTAGAATCAAAATCAGTAAGTTTCCTACTATCTGCTTTAAAAGATATACCCAATTGATTTGTAATGGACTTAGGCATGATATTATTCTAGGAACTTATGTTCAAAATAAAATTATGAATTATTTTATTATAAATCCTGAATATTACATATAAAGGATTAATATAATCAGTAGGGGTCGAAATACTAGGCATAAATGTGTTCAAAATTACCTACCTCTTGAAAACTTACTAAGATTTTTCACTACTTTATTAATATTATCAAGTTGTCCCAAAAGACTAGCATCTTGTAGTAAAAAAAACCTAGATTAATTATTAAAAAATCATAAATTATACTACAATTCTTATCATAATTTTGTCTAATTTTTTTATATTTATAATGTTGATATTGACTATTATTATATCCAATTTCCAAAGGATTGTTTTGTGCAACATTATCATTAGAATTATTAACATTATTCTGAGTTGATTTACCTTTGTCATTAGAAGAGGATTTATCATTTGTTATTTTTTATTTTGAGGAGAATTATAATCTTTATTCCTATTATTTATAACATAAACATTCTCAAATTTTGAGGGATCATCGAGAGTGCTTATATTATATGCCATATCTTCAATTATTTCATCTTTCCCTTGAAGATATTTCTTAAATTTAATAACAACTTGACATGTGTCAGGATTATGATCAAGTTCACAAATATTAAAATAATAAACAATATAATCATTTTAATCTTTTTTATTATTCTTGTTTGAAGAATAAGGTTTATCATTAAGATGTTTTTTAACAATGACCAATTCATTACCTAGACTTTGTATTGCCTTTAATATTTTTGAATTATCTAAATTTAAGCTTGTAAAAAACCTAACTTGAAAACTAGTATGCTTAAGTTTATTTTCATATTCAATACAAAATCTTATAGTTTCATCACATTTTTTAATATCCTTGTCTTCTAAATCTATTTTTTATTTTAAAGGTAAAGCATTACAAAGATAAAGTCAAGATAACTTTTTTGAAGGTCTAAGATTGCCTAGGATCTTTTGGTATAGCTTGATGAATCTGGAAATGAAATGATACATGGTTTCACTAAGATCAAAATAAATATTTGAATGATCATTAACTAAATCAAAATCTTCTTTGGCATTGCCAAAAGACAATTCTAACTAGTCTTCTACATCTCTCCAATTATCAATAACTTTAGCAGGTAGACTAACAAATGCTTGATAATATTTTCCTTCTAATGTTTGGGAAAAATATCTTAAACAAATATTTTTATTAGTTATTCCAAGAGTGTAAAAAACTAATCTAAAATATTCTAAGTGATTTTCTAAAGATTCTCAAGGAGTACCAAAAAACTTTGGTATATTCAATCCCTTAAGAGAAGGCAACTTACCAAGATGATTTTTAAAATTAATAAGATTAACATAAAATGGTGTTATAGATATTTGATGCTCTTTTTGAGCTTATAATTCATCTTTTCCTTTAGTGATATCATCTTGTTATCTATTTTTTTATAGCTTGTGAAGCAGATCCTCTAGTCTTTGCTCTAGCATTGGTGGTTATCCCACTAATTGATCTCCTATTAGAAGTTTTAGTAGCTAAATAGAGTGATTATCTTGAACATGATGTTCTTTATTTAAATGTATATTTACAATAGAATTTTTATTAGTCACAACAAAATCATCAAATAGGAAAAAAATCAAAAAGAAAACAAGTTTTAGGTCTAGGATTAGCAGCTAAAACTCTATCTCTATGTCCTCATATTCCCCTATTTAAATTCAGAATATCAAATTGAGTCTCACTTGTAAGATTTGAATACCAATCAATTTCAAATTCTATAATCTCTTCTTCTTGATTTATGACTTCAATAACTTGATAAATACTTTTAGGATGATTATACCATGCGTAACATGTTAAATTGAAAGCAACATCAACTTGATCATCTTCTAAATCTATTCTAGGTTTAATAATAGGAGGTTGTTGACCTCCAAGAATCATTAACAAGTAGAAAACAAAACTTTAAAAAAATTAGATTTCTAATTGATTTTTCTAGTGGAGTTGCCAAATTTATTGACAATGAAAATTGTACCATCAACAAATCAACCCTTTCACCTATTGTGAAGGACAAGTTATAATCCTACCAGTGTAATGATGGGGTTCTAAAAGTTGATCTAAGATATTAAAGACATGAGGATTTTTTATTATAAGTTTTAAAAAACAATCAACAAATTATCAAAGTAACTTATTCCATTATAACAATTAGAAATCCATTTATCAAATCATAAATCAATTAAGATAAGAATATGTAATCTATTCTATTTGACAAAGAAAACTTATGAGTTAGATTGTCTCTTGAAGAATAAAAATATGATTTGATAATATGTATATATTCAAATAATATCTTTGTTTCTTTCTTGTAATGTTTTCTAAGTTAACTCTAAAAGAAAATCAAAAATAAAAGAGATAGATCAAAAAAAAGAAAAAAATCAAACACGTAAGCAAAAGAATGAGATAAAAAATAACCAACTAATAAAATGAAAAAAAGCAAACAATTAATCATATAAAATTTATTTAAGGCAACTATTTTAACTAAATAATTAAACAAAGACAAAAGACCAAAAAACATTAAAAATTAAACTTAAACAAAAATAAACAATCAAACTATCTAATGATTAATCTATAAAATAAAAAATACTATAAACTGAAATTATTAAGTCTAAACACATAAAATATCCTAAAATTTAAACATATTTAAAAAAATTGTAATCTAAGAAGGGTTAATTATTATTTAAATAAAGAAAGAATAAAATATAATATAAGAAACTAGTTATAAAGTAAAACATAAAAGAAACCAAGATTAAAACTAAAATTAAAAAGATAACCAGAAAATAAAAATAAAATCAGATTTAAAAGAAATTAGAAAGATTTAATTATATTAAAGTTCAAGCCAAATAAATTAAAAAAGAATATGCGAGTCTCAAAGGGAGATTAATCTTAATATAAAAAATAGATTTATTAAGAAAACCAATATTCTTCCTTTACAAAAACTTGAATGACACCTTTACATTCCAAGTAGATCAATAAAGTTTTACAAAATAATGAAATGTTCATCATTATTTAAGCTGAATACTTGGAATCTATGCATAGGACTGAAAATATCAATCATCAAAAGATGTTAAGCTTAGAAAACTTTAGATAATTAGTATTAAATGATAAATAAAGCTAGATATACCTGTGTTTCATAATCAATTACTCAACCATCAGATAAAGTACCATTGAGTCTATCTATAAAAGTTTTACTATTTCAAAGAAGTTACATAAAAATAGAGAAATAGATGATTGACTTGAGAAAATTCTTCAATCTTCAATACATGTTTTTCTATCTTCAAATGAGTCCTTGATATCTTCTTCTACCTTCAAACTTAGTTGTAAATAAGTTATAACTAACTTTAGTTAGTTATTAGTTTATGTTAACTAATTGAATTTTAAAAAGTCAAATAATTATAATAATTACTAGTTAAAGATAGGTTTAGTTGAGACTTTAAAAAGTTTTAATTGATCAAGTGTATCGAATATATACCAAGGGTACTAATCTTTATGGGTGGGGGCCCATATTAATTAATAATATAATAGAATATATATTTTCAAACATAAAATAAATAAGTCATAAATTGATAAATCATATTTATATTAATCCATAATGCATATTAATTTACTTAAGCATATATACTATGTCAAATCTCAAAATTGTTGTATTTTCCAAAATTTATCAAAGTCTTAAAAATAAAGTATCAAATTGAAATACAAATTTCTACCATGAAAAAGTTTAAAAATAAAATAGAGTTTATCCAGTAGATGACCAATAATAATCTGAATCAGACAACACTTCAATCACATGTTTGTCTTGTTCATAAAGACAAATATTATATTCCATATCTATAGTAGAAGAAGGCACCAATCTAGTTCCAAAATCAGTTGTGCTATCATCAATTTCTAATTTAATTTTCTTCATTGACTTCCCTTGGTGTATCTAGCTCAGATTAACTTTTAGCAGTCCTCTTTTTTGTAGTGGAAGGTGGAATATCAATTGTCTTCCTTCTTCCAACATACCCTTGGGCTCCCAAATTCAATCTTTCAAACCTTAGAATAAGCTCACTATGATCAGTAGCTAGATTCAACTTCTTACATTTTATGACAAGTTCCCTATGGGAAGGAGAAGGTGCATCAGAAGGAATGACCATATTCCTAAGGTCTTTAGTAGGGATAATCTCAAATTTTAACTATGTAATCTAATTTGCAAGTAGAGAATCAACAACAAGCTCAACTCTATCAAAATTAGGAAGATAGAGTGGAAAATGTTGTGGATTATTATCCAAATGATGGGATGAGCTACTCTAAGAAGGGGTTCAAGCTCCAAACCTATGGCCAAAGAAACCCCTATTACCTTTATAACCCATATTAACTATATTAGCATGCAAATTACTAAAAATGTCCCAAAATTTAGGATCATAGGTATTAAAGTGTATGGATAGTCTAGTTCCCCTATAAAATCTAGGACAAAAATTACTTACATGAAAACCACCTCTATGAAAACCTCTATTAAGATTAGGCTAGTTAAGATTACTATTGGAATTTTGTCCCCAGCCCCTATTGTCATTACTCCTTACTGAACTGGATTGATCCCACCCTAACATAATGATAAATCTGAAAGATAACAATCAAATCTATGATTGAGAAATAATAAATGACCAAAAGAAATAAAACTAAAGACTTTAATAACTCAATGAATGAAACTAAAACTTTATCATAAATTAAAATTCATCACACTGTATCTAAACATCACATTTTCTATTCAAAAAAATGCAATGTAAATAAAAATGTATGTCATAATATCTCATTGTTCCATTAATAAATCAATTATATCTCTACTTTAAATTGAACTAAATTCTCAATCATTTATCTCAATATAAGATTCTGATATAAATTTCAAAAAGTATCAAAGAATCTTAATCTCAACATCCATTTTCAAAGAAAAACTTATAACTTAAATATTAAGGTGAAGCTTTAATATAAGTCTCATTCTAACTAAAATCTAAAAATCACATTTGCAACTATAAGCTAATAGAAAACTTACAACTTCAAACTATATATATATATGGATTGTTTGAAGTTGTAAGTTTTTAGTTTCAAATGTTATTTTTAGATTTTAGTTAGAATGAGACTTATATTAAAGCTTCACAAAAAACTTACATCTTCAAACAATCCATATATATATATATATATATATATATATATATATATATATATATATGATTTCCTAGCATACCATTTGTAAAATGGCCAACTGAATCTATTCAAACCCCCATATAATCATTTCTAATTCTTTAAAACTGTCAATTAAAACCACTTATATTAAATGAAACCCAAAAAATTTTGAGCTAATCACAACATTCTCAATACACAATAGATAGTCAAATTAAGACTAAACATCTTCATGTCTTCACAAAATTAGATACTCCCAGACTGTAAATATGCATGAATCATAATTTCCAAAATCATCAACTCTTTAATGCACAAGCTAACTATGATTTATTTTATGTAAAACATTTTAACACAAAATATTTCATGAAAGAAAAACCTAAATTCCATATAACTAGGATAAAACCCTAGTTCATGTTATATCAGAATCCAAATAATATTGCAACATGTAGCCTATCCAAATATTGATATCATCTACACCTATAAAAACCTAATATATGAACAAACTTGTCAACCCACTCATCGTTATCAGGATTGAAAAAAATTTCTCACAGATATCCTAAAATAACCATATAAAGTATTTTGGCAACACCTTACTATGTGAGACCCATTTACACTTAGAGACTGAGTATTTCAATATTCTCGTATTTTATTCCTAAATGACTTGGATGTTCTTTCAAACCCTACACATATCCAACTAGAGATTGATCATTACCATTTTGCATGTAATAAAAGTTTTTTAAGACTGAAAAACACTAATCCTATGAAATATGAATGCTCAAAAAAGTATTTACACTTGATCATAATAAAAAAATAGAACACCATTGCATTTAGTCAAACTCTCATACTTTCATATTATAGTTCACATTCTTCAAAGGAAACCATTCAAAAAATAGCTAGACCTTTGAACAACACTCATACAAACTTGGAGTATTCCGTTCATGCATTTAAATATTTCTTTCACATATTGTAAATTTTCTAAAATAACCATAATAATTCCTCCAAATCTATTGAAATTTATTCAAAACATACCTGGATATCATTTTTATAAAAATATAATGATTTCCAACCTCCAAAACTCTCCACAATCTCAAGGAACTAAAGCTCTACTTTCGTAAACAATCTTGTGAAAATGAACCAAACACCAAAAATTTTACAAGTTATATCTATCAACCTAATTTCATAACTAACCGAGTGATGTGTTTACTTTCTATTGGCTTGCATTTACTTGACACATTCTCAGTAATCCTCTCTACTCATTTATCAACATCGATAAAGCTAGCCACAACTATCTCTTTACACTATACCATTAGATAATTACGATGTTTTGAGGAAAAGACCATTCACATTAATTCCATTACCAAAAAATTTGTTTGCCAATCTCAAAAATTTGAGACCATATTTTCACATTGAATGTTTGTGCTAACTCACATTGCCACAACAAATCAAAATGCTAGCTAAATACCAACTCAGCCAAATCAACAATGCATTGAATATGTTTCATGATCAAACCAAAGACCATAAGGCTTAGAAAAACAAATTTCATGATACCTTCTAATGTTTGTAACTAAAAATGACTTTAGCACCATGATTTTAAATTATGCCATATATATTATGATAGGTTTTTGATATATTTCAAAGACCTTAAGTATGTGATCCAAGATGTAAACTTAGAGTTTTAATCCTTTGAAACTTTATGACCATAGATAAATTTAAATATCTTCCATGCTTTCAAAAAATATTTTTGTAGACTTTGAACAATTGATAGAGTCTTTAAATGACAATGACTTAAAATATAGAATAGATCTTCCAAAATTATAAATTATGAGAACCATGATCAAACCATGTATATCAGCAATCAAATTAATAGACCATTAGACAAAATAAAAAGGCTTAGATCTAGATGAAATATGATGATAGCATCACAAATCAACTTAAGCATATTAATACTTCAAATATCCATCTTAACATCAATAATGAAAGAAATTGAGCCATAAATCAAATTTATACCTTCAGAATAGCTTTCAAATGCATTAACTTGCAAATGCAATGTTTTTCAAAATATCGTATCACCATTATCTATTTTGAACCATGAATCAAATCAACTATTAATATAAAAATAAAATCATAAATCTACTAAAGTGACCAAGAAATTGATTGTTCATTTACTCACTAAAACTATCAAAATTGAATGAAACTGAGTATCAAAACATCTAATCATATTTATAACTATATATGCATATTTTATTCATTAATCCACCATGATTTTTGAAACCACTTAGAAACATAAATAAAATTCATCAACCAATCATTATCCATTCATAATAAAATATGCATCTAAAATACTATCAATCAATAGGGCCCTTGACATAGTTTTAGGTTTCATGACAGAGTCATCTCTATGATAACAAGTATAGATTTTAAAAAAATAGGGGTTGTAGAAAATGGGTATAACACACATTATTGAATCTTAGGCTCAATATCACCATATCATAATACCTACACATTATGTATAGTATACATAACATGTACACATTATATATAGTGTACATAACATGTACACATTATGTTATAATGAATATACATTATATTAAATTAAAAAAAAAAATAAAAATTCCCAAACTCATGGGCATTATCATTATCACCTATTTTGATATTTTCTCTAGCCTTATTTATGCTAAATTGTATTTGCATTGTTCTTAGATGAGGATAAAAAATGCTAGGATAACCTCTTACCTCAATAAATCAGTAATGTTTCTATAGAGGGGAGGTAAACAATAAAAAACAAAACCTATTAATACTAGATTTTAGTATTTTTTTATATTTGCATTGATTTATTATTAAAACCCTTTTTTTAACACCCATTAACTACAAGAGAACATCCTGATAACCCTCATCTTAACACTTTTCTTAGCCTCCTAACCCTTTGATCCCTCCTATAGTTCCAAAATACCCTATAGGCAGTTAGGAGGATTTGGTTGCACACATACTTTAAAGAAATAAATTGAAAAAACAATTCATAGAATGAGGGAATCCACTTTGATCAATGTAGAGTAGATTAAAAGAAATGATTAGTCAAGGATTGGTCCAAAAAATCAAAGAAAAATGCATAGAGAGCTAATTAAATCAAGGCAATCTATTCATGCAAGGTTTTACTAATAAAAATAAGGTACAAATGAAATAAAATAATCCATTACCTTCCAAAGTGTCTCCATTTCTCAAAATCAGCTCAAGAACATGTTATACCCTTGATCAAGAATTGTTTTCTTCATCAACAATGGTGGCAAACTCCTCCATTGTCTCAAGAACACTCCATAAAACCTAGGCTCATGATATTGAAACTATCTAATTACCTATCAAATGAAGCTAATCCAAATATGAATAATATAATAATCAAAATAAAAATGAGTTTTGAAGAGATTTTAGAATTATAAAATTACAATAATTGAGCTCTAAAATAATTTTCTATTCCCTCTTATTTATATATTTTTGAGATTGATCAGAATGAATTGTGATTATTCATCTTGAGATCAAGATGTGTGGCCAAGAATCCATTCAATTTTGGAAGATAAAATGAATAAATGACCTCATAATTATTTTGGAATAAGGGGCATTAATGAGTCATGGGAGGAATTAATGAGGCATGGGAGGCCAAGATTCAGATATTTTATACATTTATGGCCTACGGATGCCTTTCTCAAAAATGATGTCACTAGGTGATGTAGTTAATAGGAATTAATTTCCAAAAATAAATATTTAATAAACTCCATGGAAAATCCAATTAATCTCTTGATTCAAATTAATTATCCTTAAACAAGATTAATCAATATTTGTGCAATTCTTTGGAAATTGGCCCTCAATTAATTGAAATGCTAAAAAATTCATATTACTGGGTTGTAATTTGACTCGAGAAGAATTGGAAGGTGATGTTAGATGTGTTGGAACTATATTCCCATTTAGTATGTTTCCAACATGAAATAACAATGGTATGTGATGTGTAGTAATGAATTATAAGAAAAGATTGATCAAGAACACAAAAAGACAAAATCATTATTTTGACTCAAAATGAATTGATCAACTTTAGGAATCTCATAAAATGCATTGCTCCATTTAGGGATACTTTGGCATAAATCAGCACTTGTAAATGATAATTTTAAGCCATTTATTTTGTTTTAGTGATTTTGACCTAAATTGGGTATTTGAGTGAAATTCGAGTAAGATTGACAATTTTAACACAAATGGTGTTAGGAATTGGATGTCTACATTTTCCCCTTATTTCGGAAGGCATAGAGAGACATTCAGGTGAAGAAATATCATTTTAAATAAAATATTTGTCAAGAATAAATTATAAATTACCCATGATTCCCCCTCGAGAGGACATACTAGGATGAAAGAGAAGGATTGACTCTTAAAAAAAGAGGGACAATGAGAGATTAACATATGGAATATATCACATCTAAATGATCTAATGCTTGCATGTATGGTTACCATCAATTATCAAAATATAATTAGAGATATAATAGGCCCTAAATATGAGGGAAAATGGGAAGGATTCAATCCATAAATTTAAGGGACACACTTTAAATGCACCCAATTTAAGAGTGCAAGTTGCATGCTTACGACATTGATCAATCCTGAGACAAGTTGCACACTAAAATATTATCATTATGAGAATTAATGTTGAGAGCTTAAAATTAGAGGAAAAGGAGAATTTGGTCTCCACAAAGATGATAATAAGAAGTGCCCCAGTAGAGTAGATTTGATTGTGATGAAACAATTTTGCCCTAGTGGGGCTAATTTTGATCAGTGATAAAGAATAAATAATGATTTACCCCTATAAGGCATATTTGATTATTACGGTAGGCTGAAATGTGGTACCCAACATGGGTAATTTTCAAGCAATAATAGATCAAGGATATAACTCAAACCATAAATTTAAAGTGGGCAGGCAAACATAGATGCAATGGTATAATGGCTTTGAGTAAGCCATAAAAAACCAAGCATAAAAGAATGAAAAAATATGAAAGAGATGAAAAGAAGAAGGGAGTTGGTCAAGTTGACTCAAAATAGTCTAGACAAGTTGATGCTACCTACATATTTCCATGGACTCATTTTCCAACATGAACTTTACACCAATGTAGTTCACCCAAAAATGAGAAAGAGTGGAATGAGAGATGAAGAAAACTAACCAAGAGATCAATTAGACTCATGATATATGAGAAGAGATGCACGTATAAGCATATATTTAGGTGCTAAACCTATTGAGCCTAGATTATACATAGTTTTATTTAGATCTGTTCATCAAAATAATGTTGACGTTAAGACTTTAACACTAGAGCACAAAGTGATTGCTATAGAAAAATAAATTAGGCATCATAAGTATGAATAACTCATAATGACATGGAATTTCAATTACATGGAGTGGGTTCAAATGTGAACACTTATAACTAAGGATAATGGTAAAATAATGACCAAGACTAGAGTTAAAACTATTTACATTTAAACAAAAAAACAAAGACAAATTAAAAAAATAAGACATCTTAACAACATGAGATCAAAATACAAATAATCGATATCTATGTGGACCATCAATATGTACTTAGAAAAAGTAAAAGAAAAAGATAAACTTAAATGAACCTAACTTAAAATCACTATATGAATAATCAAGGATAAAGGAGGAATGAGAATGTTCAAAAATAAAAAGTAAGAACATCTGAATGACGTAGGATCAAGATATGAATAATCAAGATCTATGTGGTCCATCAAGACATTCTTGAACACAAAAGAGAAAAGCAAAATTAAATTAAGAAAAAAGTCACCAACAACAGTCAAATAAATAAAATGGTCCAAGAATAACTTAATAACATAGGATCAAGATATAAATAATCAAGATCCATGTGAATCATCATGAAGTTCTGATACACAGAAGAGATAAGAAAAAACATATAGGGAAACACAAGACCAAGATGAGATAAGAAGTAATAAAAAGAGAATAGGAGAAGAAATAAAAGGAGAGGTGCAAAATCACAACAAAACACCAAGAAAAAAAAACACCAATAAAACTCAAATAAACACACATAAACAAAAACCAATTTAGTGAGGTTTAAAGACAATTGTTCATGTACGTGTGGTAGAGGCATTAATTTACACCACAATGTAACAAAGAACAAGGAAACAAGAGTTGTTCCATAATTAAAGAGGAACAATAATATAATAAATGGGGGAAAAGAAGAAAAGTAAGGGGTTGGTTGAGCTAACTCTAGATGTACAAGACAAGTGGACACTAGCTACATAGGTTCATGGATGTATGTTCTAACATGAACTTCAGGATAAATGTAGTTCTCTAGGAAGTGGGATAGAAGACATGATGATGAGTAGAAACATATGATTAATGTTATATAAAAAAATGGAAGACTTGACAAATGAGATTGGTCTTGTAAAATGGCAAGTTAGTGAGATGAAGGAGAATGATTTTATAAAATGGCAAGTGTATGGACTTAATTTTCTTTCAAAATGGCAAGATCATGATAGGGTGGGACAAGATGACTTTCAAAATGGAAATTCAATAGCATAAAATTCTTAGAAAATGGAAAGAGCATGAGGATCAAAATTTACAAAAGTGTAAAAAAATGTTTTTGTTCTTTTAGGAATCATTTTCTAATGTTTTTGGTATTTTTAGGATAAAATATGTATAAACGGGGAACCAACTAATCAAGGAGTTGCTCATCTGAGAGTAGAATTTTCAATAAATAGTTAATTCAGCTACAAAAACACTCATGGATATAAATAATGGACTAGGGAACTAATTGAGAGTTCTAAAAATAGATAAAGTTGACTACAATGGCACATACTCACAAATTAGTGATAGTGATGATTTTAAAAAGATAGTAATATTGTTCACTAAAGAGTAGAAAATATAATATAAAATAGTGTGCAATGCAAAATTAATTTGAAGAACCATGCGGTAGGCAAATCCTGAGTTGAAATGATGTTCTTATTCACTTAACTATAGAAGAAGCTACAAAATACTATTTTAGCTAAACTATCTTTTAGAAATGGCATTGAAGGTGTTCATAATGTTGATGAGACATAATCATGATCATAAGTGGTCAAGGGATAAAAGTGTTCAGGGTACAATAGGCCCAATATGTAACAAATAATATGGTTCCCAAAGAGAATGACACAAGTTAGGATAAATTTTTTTCAAAGTACCAAAAGTCTAAATGTGTTCATTATCTAAAATTGTTAAAGGGGTGGGGTTCATGTGAGAGTGGTACAAGGTAATATAAAATGGTGGGATAAAATAATTTGGCACAAGTTTCCCCCAATTAATGGTTCTTGTAGAGAATGGTTCAAAGCTATCACACATAGAATCTCTTAAGGTGCATTATATTCATGGGACCTGGAAGTTCTTCACCATTCAGTTTATCCAGTTGATATGCCCCTGATCCATAGTTTTTCATGATAAAAAATGGTCCAAACCAATTAGGTTGAAACTTACCTTTCTTCTTACATTCAATATTTGTGTTCTTTTGGTTCTCTTTCAAGACCAAATAACCAATCTCAAACTCCTGAGGGAGAATGTGCTTGTTGTAGCTTCTCTATAATCTATTTTGATAGGCTTACAAGTTTTCTAGGGTAGTTAAATGCTTTCCATCAATTAGTTATAGTTCTTGGAGCCTTAAGACTCTATATTCTTTGTCATCTTTAATATTCTCTAGTGATACTCTCAAGGATGATAGTTCAATCTTTATTGGGATAATAGTTTTGATATTATAGACAAGGTAGTATGGAATGGATCTTATTAGGGTTCAATGACTGCTTTTTTAAGGCTATAGGGTGTGAAAGATTTTTAAGTGCCAATTATAGCTAGTATCATTTAAATTCCTATCTAAAATGGTTACAATTGTTTTTTTTTATGCCTTGGATTGTCTATTGCCTTGTGGGTTATATGGAGTTGATTTCTTGCCTTTATTTTGAATTGTGCACAAAGAGATTTTACATCTTGGTTTACAAAGGATCTACCATTATCAGATATAATGTGAGTGGGGATGTCATAGTGATAGGTGATATGATAATGGATGAATTTGGAAATCTTATTCTCAATGACATAAGTGAGAGGAATGGCCTTAATCCACTTAGTAAAATACTTGGTATTAGTCAAGATATGCTTAGGGACATTTGAACAACCATGGTGTGTGTATCAAATTTCCATGTTATTGAAAAAGAATGCACTTTTGTACATAATTACAAGCATCTATCTCCATTTTTGGCCAATAATAGCTTTTTTTGAGGAGTTTCTTTTTTAAGACTACACCATTGGTGTGGGCCCCACACATGCATTCATGAACCTCCCTTAGTGCTTGCTTAGATTCTCTTAAAGATAAATAATGAAGAAGCATTCCATCATAGCCTTTATGATAAATCATGTCTCTTAGGAAAGTATAATGTGATAAATGGTGATGGAAGAGTTTATGCTAGCTATTAGATAGGTTAGTTAGAAAAACATGATCATGGAAGTAGTTATAAAAATATTAGAACCAAGTTAATTTAGGTGGGGGATTAGGACCAAAAATGACACATACCCTTTCTAAATCTATTATAACATGTGTAAGCTAAAGAATTTTTCAATTAGAAATTGATACTCTTTATCTCCACCATCAATCTGTATCATGGAACCAATTATTACCATTGCATCAATGGATCTATTGTTTTCCCTTGGAATTTTTTCAAGCTACATATATTTAAATTGACCTTTGGGATTATCAATAATTTGCTTGTAAGGAATAAGCTTGTCATCTCTGGTTTGATACTAATCAATGGTTTGATTGATGATTAATTGAGAATCAACATAGACCTTCAAGATTTGAATATCCTAATGTATGGCATGGTGAAGTCCTATAATCAATGCCTCGTACTTGGCCATATTATTTGTATAATGAAATTGTATATGAAATGTTTTGAGAATCAGATCCCCCTAAGCTGTAATCAATAATATGCCAGATCCAGATCCATGAGATGTAAAGGAGCCATCAAAATATAGCTTCCATTATTCAAACTCCTATGATACTTAATCTATTGTCATAATATAATCATTTGGAAAGTCAAATTTTAGAGGTCAAGTATCTATGATAGGGGCTTCTAAAAGTTGATTAGTAATAACCTACCCATTGATTGATTTTTGATTATGATACTTAATTTCAAATTCAATTAGGATAATAACCCATTTAGACATGCATCCTTAAAGAGTTTCTTTGGACAATAGGAATTTGAGAGGGTTCACCTTGGCAATGACAATAGTTTTATTGTTTAGCATATAATGACATAATTTTTGGGTAGAAAACACCATATCTAAACATGCCTTCTAAATAGGCATATAATTATGTTCATAATCTATCAGAATGCATCTTAGATAATAGATTGCATGTTATTTACCTTGATCATCATGTTGGGCCAAAAGTGCCCCTAGTGCATGATCTGTCAGTAATATGTAAAGAAGCAGTGGTCTTCTAATTATTGGCAGTATCAAAACTAGTGGATTGGCCAAATATGTCTTGAGTTACATAAATGTTATTTGATAATATTCATCCCATTGATAAGTTACCCCTTTCTTTAAAATATGGGTAAATGGGTGGCACTTATCTGGCAATTGAGAAATGAACCTACATATAGATTGGATATTTCCTTATAGGCTTCATAATTGTTTGAGATTGTTTCAAGGAGGTATCTCCATAATGTCCTTGACCTTGGTAGGGCTGACTTCAATCCCTCTTTGTGATACAATATAACCTATTAATTTCATTGATGTGACTCTAAAGACACATTTCTTAGGATTTAAGCAAACTTTATATTCATGAAGTCTCTCAAATATTCTTCATAGAACATCAAGATATCTAGCTCTTGTTTTTTATTTTTCTAGTTTATCATCAACATAGTCCTCAAAAATATCATGCATCATGTCATGGAAGGTGACATCCATGGCACATTGATATGTGGGTATCTCCAACATTATTCAAGCCAAATGGCATGACTTGGTAATCAAATGTTCCCCATGGAGTGGTAAACATAGTATTGTGTTGGTATTATTGAGGTATATTGATATTATTTTATCCAACAAATCTATCCATTAAAGATAAAATCTTATACCCAGTAGTTGAGTTGATTATCATTTCGATGTTGGGTAAAGAAAAATCATCTTTGGGGCATGCTTTGTTGATATATCTAAAATCAGTACAAATACATATAATCAAGGTATTTTTATTCATTGGGACTATCTTTGAGATCCATTCACAGTAATCTAGTGGCCTAATAAATCATAATCCTAACAAATTTTCTAGTTATGCTTTAGTTAATAGGGCAATGCGTGGATAGATTTTCCTCAATTTTTGCTTGACTAGTTTATCATTAGGATGGACAACAAGGTGATGCAAAACCAAGTCTAGGTCTAAGATTAACATGCTAGAATATGCCTATGCAAAGATGTCAATATAATCCATTAAGAGGGATAATTTTTTTTTTCACATTCTACTTCAGTAAGGGAAGCTCTAAGATAAATAATTTTGGGATCCTCATAGGTTCCCAGGTTCACTTATGTCATGTTTTCCATAAGGAGTGTCGATCCATCTTCTATAATTTTAGGCAAGGTATGATCATGATCATCTTATTTGACCACATCTTCTTTTTGTTCCTCCTAAAGTTTTGGATAGTATGATGAATTGGAATCTGCCATCTCAAGTAAAGGCCAAGTAGCAAAAACTTTTAGAAACTCAAGAGTAATATGCTCTAACATTTATTATTGTCTGAAGAGATGTTGGTAATGGATATAGAACTTGGTCTAGATGAACCTTCTTCATCTTGAGGGGATAAGAAAAATTTCCAATCTAATAGTACCTAAAACAAGTTTTCACTCTAAGGCTTGTCTTTTTCTTTACATTTTCCCTGATCAATAAGTTTCTCAAAGAGGTTTTAATTTAAATATCTTGATATTTGATCTTAATTATGACCAAGAAAGTTTTCCTAATCTCTAAATTAAGTATAAATATCTAATGAAAAATCAAAGCCTTGTTTGTGATCACCAATGGGCAATCCATCTCTTAGGCCCATATATTCTGCAAGTGATTCTTCATTCTAAAACTCATCGAGGCAAATGATTGAATTTTTTTGGTCCCAATCAATGAGTTCAGGATGAGAAAGGCATAAATAGTAATGAGGGTTTGCTTCAGGATAAGAATCTCTAATGGTAGAAATATGATGTTCTTCTTGAGGAGGGGAAGCACCAATAAAATGGGTTCTTGTTTCAAGATGGGAAGCTCCAATGGTTAAGGTTAAAATGGAATTTGAAATATATAGGTCCGTGTCAATAAACTCATAAAAAATTATATAATGTTATTTTGCATCACTACCAATAGTCTCATTATTAGTCACTTTAGAAGAGTCACTATTGAAAGTCATGAGGCCACCCCCAACAAGTATATATCCAAGACCATGATTCAAATTAGGTACTATAGTAGATATGGGTTCTAGGATTCCTTATGCTCATGGGCCAAGGCCTTTTCCTATATAATCAAAATGATCCATGATTCATTTAGGGATAGCATAATTTGGATTCTAAAATAAATTTGTAAGGCCTTTATAATATAACCAATCTCCCTTGGTAAAAACCTCTCAATCTTTCTCTGGCGTAAAAATAGGTACAAAAACCATAGGTGATTTTTGTTGTTGCTTCTTTGGTTGCCAAATAATTATGGGTTCATTAGGATTATTTGAAGGTTTAGGCTTACCAAATGTTTTTAAATTTTTGGGAAACTTTACAATATGGAAGGCATCCTTAAGACTGTAGGTGGAAATTCCCATGTCTTTAATAACAACCTACTTTATAAGAGTTACAGGGAATGGATCAGTCAAAGTGGAAGTCATATCAATAGGGTTGATATAATTGGATGGAGGTGGATGTGAAACTATAGTCTTGTTCTTTTTGGAAACAAATTTAAAACCTAGATAATAGTTATAATTATTGAATTAGGCCTCAAGATGTTTGAAATATTCATAAGGTTGTCGATCAGTGAGAGTAGTAACCTTAATCCCATCATGGGGAAGTTTAAGTAATTGATGCAGGGTGGAAGGAATGACCTATACTTCATGGATCCAAGGATGACCAAGGAGTATGTTATAAGGTAATTCAATATCCATAATATGAAGCAATGTATGATGTGAAATGGACCCAATAATGATTGGTAACCAATAGTACCAGTAGACTCCCTTTTGATGTTATCATAAGCTTTGATAGTGATTACCTCTATTTGAATGCCTTTTTTAGTGTAGTCCAATATTATACCAATTTAAGAGATATGATGTTCAACCTCAAACCATTGTCTATAAGAAATTGCTTGATCTTATGGTTTTTAATGATCACTTCAATGTATAATGGGTTATTGTTGCTAGGTCCAAGTGTAGACATATCTATTTGATCAAATGTCACTTGAAAAAATGAAGATAGATGTCCCACAAGGTTTTAGATTTTTTCAAGGTTTATATCATTGGGAATAATGGATTTTTATAAAAGATTATTTAGGATAGTTGTATGGACTTCAAATGTCCACAATAGATCCAAGATGGAAATATGTGCAAGGATTTTACTCAATTGGTCTGATAAACTATGAGGATTTTAAACATTTGGATGAGATGGATTGGATTTAGTTATGATAGTAGTCATCTTTGGATCCATTGGTGCAATGTTCACATTAGGTTCTGTGAAATAAGTAGGCAAAGGACCTTGAAGAGTAACTCATGAGCATCTAGTTGTGACTGTGCATCCTAAAGGTGGTGAGGAGGCAATATAATCATAAGATGAAGGCAAAGGGCCTTGGAGGGTGACTCAAAGGTATCTATTTGCATTTCTATAATTTTAAGTTGACAAGGAGCCATTATAATTATAATAAGGGTATTGTCCAAAAATAGTAACTCATGCAAATGGAGTTATAATAGAATTGTGAAAAGTTGACGTGGTACTAATAGAGAGAGAGGGTGTTGACCCTATAATTATGGGTCTCATACTATGAGGAGCATGAGATGGTTAACATGGTTTAATAGTAATAGTGGTAATATGGGTTACATAAATGTGTCCCATGATATTGTTATAGTCATAAGGCATATTGTTCTAACCCACATTGTTAGTATGGGTATTATGATTATGATTATGCTCATGATGATTATGATTCTAACCCTAATTTTGGTGATTCTACCTTTATCCTTGGTTTTATTCATGGTTTTGATTATTCCTTGGTGGTGGTTGATTATGGTAAGGAAATGGGTCTTTGTAGATTCCCATATCCTAATTTGTGTCCTAATTAGGGGCTAGTTTAATCTCAACTTCACCACTCTCAATGAGATATTAAATAATATGTTGTAATTGGACATAATAATAATTACCATGACCAATAACATGATGAGATTTTCACCATTAATTCTCTTTATACCAATCCAATTTTGATTGATCTTGAGGAAATAGCCTTGGTACTGGCCATATAATTAAGTTAGCTACTATGAGCTTTTGGAACACTATTTTGATTAGTTATCCTAATTTTATAAAAACCTAAAACTACCATTTTTTGATCTCCATAGAGGCTATCTCTGCAAGTTAGGTGGTGGGTTAGGGGGAGCTAATTGTACATTTGGGACTGGCAGAGCCTACACCATTTGTACATGCTTTGTTTCAGTCACCCCATTTCCAACCATGTTCTTGTTCTTGTTAAATCCTTTAGGATGATCTTATTTAACTATCTAGCTATAATATGGGTTTTGATTTTATGTTTGACCCTATGAAAATATCTTAACAAGGCCCTTGGCAATAAGATCCTTCTCAATCTATACACCTTTATCTATGATCTTCTCAAATGAGTTAGCACAAGCTAAACATAGATTTTACATGACCTCAGGATGTAATTTTAGTGAAAATATATACACCAAATTTTTGTATAATAAATTGTGTTGAAATTGACCCACTAATTCTCTACATATCTATAAATATATGATGAATATTTCTCCATCTCATTGTTTGGATTTGCACAAGTCAATAACGGTCAATTCATGCTCTATGTTGTATGAGAAATGGTTGACCAAATTTTTAGATAAGTCATTCCAATATGTAATTTATCCCTTAGTTAACTTAAGTATCTAATATAAATCTTGTCCTACTAAACTTCATGAAAATAATCAAAGTGAAAATATGCTATTGTAAGCCACCTCTTGGAATAATACAAAAAATGCCTAGATGTGTTCACGTGGGTCACCCTTTCCTTTATATTTATAAAATTTGGGTACCTTGAAATTATTTGGAAAGGGGACTTGGTAGATTCTTAAATCAAATGGATATGGACATATCTCATCAAATTTTTACTTTTAAAACCTATTCCCAGTATCCAAACGTGACACAATCTCCGTCATGACATTTCACTCTTGCATATTTGGTGCATTCATGGGTGGAACATAGTTATATTGGGTTGGAATGTGTCCCTATTGTGATTTTTTTGGGGGGTGGAATATGCCCCTATTATTTTTTTATTTGGGGTGGAATTTGCCCCTACTACAATTGTTCTTGGGGTGGAATGTGCCCCTGTTGTTGCATGGATTTGTGAGGGATATACAACATACATTCCACAACTTGGTTTTGATTTGATCCTAGAGTTGAGAAAATAATACATTTATTCCTTAAAATTTTTTGCCTTGAACCATTCATGTTTTTTTTTTTTTTTTTTTTTGGGGAGTCCTTGGTCCATTCACCAATTTTTGCATTGGTTAAGATGAACTAGCCAAATTGTCTTGAGGGATCTTCTCAATTAAAATCAAATGCTTAGGTATCTATGTATGTAAAGTAACAAGAGGTTATTTATGGTTAAATATTATTTTCTCTATGTCTATTGGAAAAAATTTCACTACCTCTTGCATCTTATTTTGTTCATTTGAGACACCTTAATCAATTATTGTCATGTTATCAACCAATGTTTATTACGTAGGTTCAATCACATTTCCTTATTATTTGGAAGCATCATTTTGGATTGAATTAAGAAATAGAGAGTATATTAAACCCACAATAAGTTGATTGGCATATCATTGACTTATTTTCTTAATCTTGTTAACAAGATCTTGATCAGTTGGTTTTGAATCTATAAGTATTTCTTTACCTTTGTTAGAGGAAGAAGGTATGTTTGTTTGAGCAAAAGATTACTCTTTTTATTTTTTTTTCCTATTCTCTAAATAAGGTATGAAATTTCTCTATATGAAAATTTGAGGGTATTCTAACACTAAATTCTATCAACCTAAGGAGTGCTTCATCTTGGTTTTCTTGATATTCAGTATAATCTCCTTCAAATCCTATAGTTGTAGGAATGTCCTCAAAGATAACAGACTTGTCTTGTCCATCATAAAAGTGCTCATCCTTATAGCTAGGGCCATAAGGGACCCCACTACGAGTGAACCTTTGAGTTATTTATAGAAATGTCTACCTTATACATTTGACTAAATTTGGATCTATGTTTTTGCAAACATGTAAACAAGGTATGGGACTTGATCTTTTTTCTAAACAAGTGATGAAGGTACCAAAGATAATATAAAAGGAGGGTGTCTTATAACCACACACAATTAGAATAATGCATTTAAAAAATTACTCAACCTTGGATAGGGTTGAAATCATATAAATTGGAAGAGGGTATGATAATTTAAAAACCTATAGTGTCACTAGTACACTAAAACATAGAGTTTTGAGATACATCGATACCATAAAAGTTAGTTCAAACTAAATGAGTTGGTACTAGAAAATTAGAATGAATCCCTGTGAATTAGAAAGGAGACAATGCGAACCAAGAAATTCATGATGTGGAAACTTGCAAGAATTCCTAAGTATAAATCTAAAATTGAATCTCTGGCATAATGTCACCACATATTAATAAGAATGGTATTATAAAATGTGTTCTATGACTCAAATCACAATTGATACACAAGATGACTTGAGTCCACCAAAGATGATAATGTGATGATGAGTCTATAAATGGCCCTCAATTCAAATAGAAAATTAAACCCAAGTTAAAATGAGTCAATTAAAAATGGTGAACCCAATTTAACACATCAACCTTTAAAACTTAAAAAAGTCTAATTTTGGATTTGAATTATCAATGAGGGTCTTAAAAAAACTTGGCAAATGAAATAGACTTAAATGGGCAGTATAACTACACCAAAAATGGGAGATATGACACAATGTTTTAGATGATAATTTGAACAAGGAAAATATGATTTTCACTTGGAGAACGTAACGCATCCTTTTTCAATAAATTTAAGGAAAATGTGTTAGGTTATGATGTTTTCTTTACAAGCAATTTTTGACCCAAAATAAGACCAAGTAATCTAAGACAAAGACAAATCAACTAATTAATCATCTTTATCCCTAAACTGACAAGGTGTGGCAAAGTGGGGTTAACTAAACTAGTAAGTTTTTGAATGTTTCTAGATGGATCCCATGCACAAGAATGTCACATTAAAATACAAGAGAAGTAACATGTCAATTGGGTCCACATCATATGGCTTGTTGTAAAAAGGCCTTTCCCTTTTTACAACCACTACATCTGTCACTTATTCAGTGTAGTATGATGCCCAACATGATCATATGTCCCTAGCTTAGCCCCAACAATAAAAGATGGTTTAAATTCTTAAACCATAATCCTAGTGAGGTGATCCCAATTTATATACCCCATCATGGAGAAGGGTTTAACATGATATCGGGAGATGAAACCTTGGGTCAAAGCTTCCCTAAAGAACTTATGATAGGTAATGAAGTCCCCCTCATAAGTGAAGATGCAAATAAAAAACCAATTAAAAGAGATTTAAAGGTTATTTATAGATCACCTAATCCATATAGGTCTTGGGGAGAGCCTTAACAAACTGTCTTTTATACCTCGGGACTAAGGCAATTTATAATAAAGATGGTTATTTTGATCCCACAAGTTCCTTATAGGGGATGGGGGGAAAGAATACGTGTACAAATTTATTTTCTATAATCAATTCTAACAAAGCAATGATCTATTAAAGATAAACTTTGAAATGTGTTCAATCTTAAAGCACTTAAATCAAAAAAATTGGTGATGTTCTTTGGCCCCTTGGCCTTAAGTTGTAAACTTGGAAGAAATAACCACACAAACTATTCAAGAAAACATCTAAGTGTTTATTTAAGCATAAAAATGAAAATTCTTAATCCTTTTTAAGCACTCCAAAAGAGTTTAAAAAAAGACGAGATTAAGGGGCTATATCCCTTTTCAAGTTGGCCCTGCAAGGAAAAAGTCATAGTTTCATTTAGCCTCAAAGCACTTGTCCAAATTAAAAAAAAACTTTGTAAAGTGAGCTCTCAGGTTTCACATAGTGTAATCCCATGAATCCATAGTGCAATCCTGCTACTCAAAATAAAAATCTTGCTACTCAGGTTGACAATCCTGCTTCTTGGGTTGACAATTTTGCAACTCAGGTTGACAATCCTGCTACTCAGGTTGACAATCCCATAACTTAGGTTGATAGTCCCATAACTCATGTTGAAAATCCTCTTACTTGGGTTGACAATCCTACTACTTAGGCTAATAATCCCATAACTCAAGTTGATAATCCCATGATTGTCAAGTCATGGTATTGTAATAACATGACTAGCTAATTATGGTATTGCAATATCGCTACTAGTGAATCATGGGCTTTTAATATCACTAATTATGATTAGCAGGGTTGAAATATAGTTATGAAATCTATAGATAGAATCAAATTTACTCTAGAAACACAATTTAAATGTAATACCATGAATTTAAATGATAAACTTGGGACTGTGTGAGTTATGGGATTGTAGTCTAGAGGATAAAACCATGACTCATAGTAGCAAAACCATGACTTCCATAAAAACATATTTTTGCTCAAATTTTCACTCTCTTTGTTCCCACATTCCAAGATGCTATAAGGAAATGGTTATTAGGCTATTTTTGATTGAATTCATCGGGTTTGGTCCCACTAGGCATGAAAAAATGTAGATTGGATTACAATAAATGATTAGTCAAGCATTAGTCCAAGAAATCAAAGAAAAATGCATAGAGACCTAATTAAATCAAGAAAATATATCCATGAAGGTTTTTTCTAATAAAAAATAGGATAAAAATGAAATAAAGTAAACCATTACCTTCCCAAGTGACTCCATTTCTAAAAAGTGGCTCAAAAACATGTTATCCCCTTGATCAAGCATTCTTGTCTTCATCAACAATGGTGGCAAACTCCTCCAATTTCTCAAGAACACTCCATAAAACCTAGGCTCATGATATTGAAACTATCTAATTACCTATCAAATGAAGATACTAAAAATATGAATAATAAAATAATCAAAACACAAATGAGCTGTGAAGAGATTTTATCATAATAAAATTGAAATAATTGAGCTTAAAAATGATGTTCTATGCCCTCCTATTTAGATATTTTTGAGATTGACCAGAATGAATTGTTACTGTTCATCTTGAGATCAAGATGTGTGGCCAAGAATCCATTAAATTTTGGAGGATAAAATAAATAAATTCCCTCATAATTATTTGTTAAGAAGGGGAATTAATGAGTCATGAGATGCATTAATGAGGAATGGGAGGCCATGATTCATATATTTTATGTATTTATGGGCTAGATATGCCTTTCACAAAATTGATGTCACTACGTGATGCAGTTAATAGAAATCAATTTCCAAAAATAAATATTCAATAATATCTATGGAAAATACACTTAAGCTCTTTATTTAAATTAATTAGCATTAAATAATATTAATCAATATTTGTGTAATTATTTGGAAATTGGCTCTCAATTAATCAAAATGGTCAAAAAAACATATTGTTGGGTCATAATTTGACTTGGGAAGGATTGGAAGGTGATGTTAGATATGTTGGAACCATATTATAATTTAAGATGTTTCCAAAACAAAATAACAATGGTACATAATGTTTACTAATGACTTAAAAGAAAAGAGTGATCCAGAACACAAAAAGGCAAAATCATCATTTTGACTTGAAATGAATTGATCAAAGTTAGGAATCAAATAAAATGCATTTCCCTATTTAGGGATAATTTAGCCTAAATCAGCTCTTATAAATGGCAATTTTGAACCATTTAGCGCATTTTAGTGATTTTTACCTAAATTGGGTATTTGAGTGCAATTCAAGTAAAATTGATAATTTCAACACAAATGGTGTTAGGAATTAGATGTCTACAACCAACACCCACTGCATTTATTTTTCTAATATCCTAGAGTTATTATTAGGTAAACTTAACTTGTCAATGAGTCTAATTGATATATGGTCATCATATAGGAATAGATGTAGGGCTTAATATGCTAACCAAATTTCAACACATTAGGTGAATTAAAAATAAATATCAAAAGACCTAATTTGTGCCTTATGTTTAACCCTAGGTTTTGAAAGTTGGGGCTAAAGTTAAGTATATGTAAATGAATAAGCACAAGTTTGATATGGAGATATATAGTAGGATAATTAATTACAAAACTCTAATAAATATATACTAAATTTATTATACTGAGATATATTAACAATAATAATATAACTATGCTATAAATTGGAATGATAATGAAAACAAGATACTTAGTTGGTTTTGATGCTAATACAGATCTAGATATAGAACAATAAGAAAAAATACTAGATCTAGATTTTAGATTAGTCTCTTGATTCTAGAAATTATACCTCTATAGTCATAGATACTTGCATTGACCTAGGATGGTTGTGATGATGCTTATGTCTTACTTTGACATAAGTGTTTAGTATATAATACCTAATAAAAGTAAATTTGACCACTTGGATTCTTATAGGTCATATGTCACCATCACTATGGTGCATTTAGATATGGGTCGTGGATTGTCTCTCCTTGTCAAATGATAAAAATCTAGTTCTTCATCCTCATAGTTGATGTGGTAAAAATAAGTTAGTGGGTACAAGGTATCGATTTGACCAAAATACCCCTTTATGAATGAGTGTTTCCTATATATACAATACTTTGAACAGGGCCTCAGACTTATGTATTTCTCCCTTACATGTTGATTTTTGTGTGCATAAGGATGTAATGTGTGATAATCAAATAACCTAGCTTGTTACTTGGAAAATATGGTTGATAAAAGGATCCTCCAGTACTTCAAACCTATATATATGTTGTTCTTATGGATGGTATGGAAATATAAGAAAATATGAAACCTTTTCTCACTTAAATGTTTGATTAAGTGATTTTGGTAAGTTTCCTTGTGAGAGGTAAGAAGTTTCTAGGTGAAGAATGAATAAGGATGGATCGTGCATGTATACCAATCCTTTTGGATAATATATCACATAAAATCACTTATGATGACCATAGGAATTTATTTCATTTTTAAATTGGATGAAGTTAGGGCACTGGACACTTGCATTGGGATTAAACACTTACATCTATGTAGGCATCTAAATGGGATACAAGTGTCTAGGTAGCTCAGAAATAGGCACAGGTCCAAAAATTTTAGAGATAGAAGTTAAGTAGGTTTATAACAATTTGAGAATGATACAAAGTCTGAGTCATCTATATATCATTGGTCAAACTATGAGATAAGAAATTTAGCATAAATAGATAGTGTATGAAAGACTTTTGAGAATAAGAAGGTCTAGAAGATGAAGATACATCCATGATATGTATTTTTTAAGTGTATAAGACTGAGGTGATATATAATTCAAAAATAGTTTATACATTTTCTCCTCCTTTAATCTATTAATGAAATTGTTATTTTAAAAGAAAATAAATGCATACATGTGTAAAACACACCTTATCTTTACTTGAGTCCAACTTGAGTGATTTATTAGTGACTAACATGAAACTAAGATCATGTTATAGTACATAATTAGTACATATAATCTAAAATTGAAATCATTTGAAAATATTGAAATTAAATATATCAAAGTTTAAGAGTACACTTATGTATCGATGCAACTACATTACCTTTTGGTAATTTGATTTGAAAATATGTATCATAATGATTCATTTGATAAATGATTAAGATAAATAAAAAATAAGGAACTTGTATATATTTAGAGAGTAGAGATAGGTTGGAGGAGACGTGACCCCAATTTTTGATAAAAGGTGAGTTTCCTCCTAGTAGTACATATTAGCTCATACATGCAACCCAATTATACTTATAACCTAGTGAGTGTGAGTGAACCAAGTAAGATCACTCTATATATCTAGTGAGGTTTGATGATGTAATCAATTCCAAAATATAAATTTGGCAAGATTGATTGATTTAATCACTTCAATCATACCAAAAGTAAACCAACTATTGTAGTATATTGGCTCAATATAGTATGTAAAAGTAAATCCTAGTGGGTGATGACAATCCATATAAGTGTTTGAAATATGAAACTAATTTTTATTTAAAATTTTAGGTGCACATTCCATAGCATATTCACCTTAGATATGTCTCATGCTGAAAATATGTATAAAAATGGTACCAATGTATGTAATTCTACCACAAATGTGTGTTTTAATCATATAATTATTAATTTAGCCAATTTAAAAAAAATTTAAGTGTGGAGAACATGATTCCAAAAAATTCTCCCATAGAAATTTGAAACAAAAATGTGTATTTAAATCATACAATTGTGAGTTTAACCAATTTAAAAAATATGTAAGTGTGGTTAACATGTTTCTAAAACATGCCCCTATTGAAATATAAAACTAAGAATTGGTATAAGTGTGGAGAACATGTTCCCATAACATGGCCCCATTGTATATCTAAAACTATGAAAAATGTACATGACATGTTTCCTTAACATTCCCATACTACAATTTGAATCTGTGAAGAATGTGGAAGCCATGTCTCTATGACATGCCCAACTAATATGGACACTAATTCAAGGTGAGGAGAAGTAGGAACTAGTTGTTACATTACCTTAAAAGGATAAGGTAACCATATAATATGTAAATGAATCATGTAGAATATATAAATAATATGTCTAGGTAGATATATCATTGAAGAATGAAAAAAATAATCACATCAGGTCCTAAGATGCATGATATAAATCATGGAAATGTATATATAGTAACAATACAAGATTAACAAGAAATTAAGTGCACACACAAAAGAACTCAAAATCAAGTTAAAAGATAATGGTCTAAAGAGATCCTAAATAATGGGCATGTTCAAATGCTTCACAATCTAAGGGATATGACTTGGTCAAATTTACACAAAAGTAATATGGCATATTCAAATGTCCATACAAAAGGTGATTACATATTCAAATGTCACAAAATCAAATAAATGCATTGGGGGGTGCAAATAATAGAGCATATTCAAATGCTTGAACAAGGAAAAAATTACACATAAGGAAGTACAAAAATTATAATGATAATCAACCTACATAAACATATTGTGTTAGTCTTTGGATATATGTGTTAACAAAAAATGTTAATTACATAACATTTTAAGTATGATACGAAAGATATAAACATGCATAAAGTCATGTGTAAGTATATAATCTCAATCATAATAACTAAAAATGATCACAGAATGATATAACCTAGGTGTTAAATAATCAAAGAAGTGGATGCCCCCAATGTCCAAATTACATGAGTATAAGGAAGGACTAACATCTGAAAGTGCATAAATCATGTGTTTCTGTATGCCTATATCACACTCAAAATATGCATGAAATATGTGTGTATATAAATAGATGATATATTATCCACTGATAGGGAATTAACAACATAGATGCCAAGGAGCCAATAAAATATGTAAAATTTGTAAATATTTTTAGATTTTTGAATTTTGTTTGGTATTTTTAGACTTGAAAGGAAAATATTATCCTATGATCTCATCCAAATGATGTTCATATCTATCTCCCTACTATGAACCTAGTGATACTACTAAGGATCATGCATAGATGTAGTAAATGACACTATAGTATATGTGATGTTTTGCATACATATAACATGACTTTGTGGTCATGAATAAATGTTAGAAGTAGGTGTTCATGGAATCCATTATTTAATGGTCTACCAATTTTTTGGAACATAGGTAATAGTAACATGTGTAGGTCTTCTATATATTTGAATATGGTGTGTAGTAGATGAGGATTACATGGAACCCACTTTTTATCTATGATTAAATGGTCTCTCAATTACTAGACATCATGTAAAGTGGATTGCCTATTTCTTACCCTTTTATGGAAGATTAACCCTAATAGGTTTCATAATTAACTACATAGGTGTAAATTTATGTTACTCAAGAGGATGCTCATATAAAATTATGAAAAATATAATTAGCCAATTGGCATGAATGTATTTAACACACACATTCACTTTATAATTTATTACTCAAATGGTATGTATCCAAGGTCATCTCAATACTATATCAAAGACACCTGTGAAAGGTCTGACTTAAAAGGTAGTAACCACATGTGTGGGGCCTACTTGTAAGGATAAGTCAATCTCATCAAGAACTTACTGTGAAGCCCCATAAAATGTTCTAAGTGATCCGGTTTAAGGGTTTAAATCATGATTGGTATAAACCAAATACATAAGTAATGTCATAGTACAAGCATTCTTGCTTTCACCATTATTAATCATAAAAATGTGTATAGGCTAGTGATCAAGGTATGCTCAAATGAATAAGGAATAAAAATCTAATTCATCATCCCTAATCTCAATGTCATCAAAAGTAATAGAGGTTTTATGAACCATGGGAGGTCTATGCCACAAATAAATACCAGTATTCCCATCCAATGGGTGCCCATAGTGTGATGAAGGAGGATGTGCATTATATGTCATTATCACTTCTATATCTTTCTTAGATTCATCTTACAAAGGATTGTTAAATATTTATTATTTATAGTGATCATTAGGTTTTGAAATTGATTCCTTTGGAGGATCATTAGATGTAATATTTTTGTCATTGATGAGGTCTTAGATCTTATGCTTCAAGGTAAAACATTTATTCTTAGAATTATCAGTTTCTTGGTGATAGTCACAATAATCATTTACATCATACCCTTTTATTAGAAGTATACTCATATCAACCTATATATAATAATGGATAGATATAAGATGACACTTTATAAAATATAAATGTAATGAATCAAGAGGCTCAGGTCAATGTGTAAACTATTTCCATGGTGCATTGAATAACACAAGTTTACTAGGTTATCATGACACTACATTAAAAATGTGTCTATTTCCTTTTTAGGCTCAATAAGTTTGAACTTATAACTTGGTTTAATAAAAAATTGATATTAGATGTATATGTATTTAGAGTGTTTTCTACATACTTAAGTTTGCTCAATGAAATAAGGTTCATTTCATGGTCCTAAACAACAGGCATAATTCATCAAAAGATTTGAACTTTTTGAATATAATGGACTAATGCAAAGGAGAAATCAAAATTTTCTTGAATGTGTATTGAAGATATTTATCTTCCATATGATTGGTCATTTTATCCAACATTGTCTTGGACCTCAAGGCATATTCATTGATAGGTTCATTCTTTCCTATTTGATTTTTGTAATTCAAGCATACGAAACCTTTTTGGTAATGTTAATAGAGAAGTGTGTAAAAAATAATTCTTCAAAAGGTTTGAATTATATTAATAATTAGAGATGTAAATCATAGAACCACCTCAAACCATAGTCCTTGAGGCTCCATGGAAATAATTTGGTAAAAAGTTTATCATTAGCAATATAATCAAGCCATGTCACAAAGAATGATCGAAGATGTTGTTCTTGATCACCCTTGCCATCATAAAATGATAATTTAGGTGAAATAAAAGTAGTTGGCATGGGGTTAAAATATATCTAAATAGAAAGAGGATTATGCAAAACATCCTATGAATTACTAGCATGAAAGACTTTAAATCCTTTTTTTCGATGTTCATGACCTAGTCCTTCATGGTATTTATAACTTGAAGAAAATTTTGAACTATAAATCCATTAGGATTTATATTAGTAAGCTTAGTAGTCACCAAAGTGGAATTAAACATGATTTTATTAATAATAGGCATTGAAATAGAAACTTTTGATAAATCATATCATAACCCCATGGTATATGTAGCAATAGTATTCTATATCGTAGGGAATGATGTTTTGAATACATAACCTAGATCCCCATTAGATGTAGGAATCAATGAATTATCTAATGGGATGGAAGTTTCAGTTATGTCTTTTGATTTTTTTACAATATCATTTTGTGTATCTCATCAAGGTCCTCAGGATTTTGATGAATATGTTCATGAAATAATGTAATAACTTTCACTTACCCATGGTCTATTTTTTCATTCTCATTATTTTTATTAGACTCATGGTTTTCATTACTAGAATCTTATTCTATGATAACCTCATCAATATGTTGTTCATTATCAATATTTATATCATCATGATCCATAAAATTAGGTCTGTCAATGGTTTTAGATATATTAGGTGATAGAAGATGAATCTTAATGTGCTCAATAGGTACACCACCTAATATAACACTACACCTATGTTGAAAATAATATAAGTAAGAACTAAAAACATGACATCAATCTGAATCCCTAGCTAGCTAAAAACTCTAAGAATAATAAAAAATGGAATTCACACGAATCGAGTTTACCAAATGTTTAACCCTAAATTTTAGAGGGGGATATGGTTAAGCATATATAAGTGAAAAATCACAAGGGTGATAAATCAATGTATAGTAGGCCAATTAATTGTAAAAATTAGATAAACATATACCAGATTTACTATACTAAGATATGTTAATAATAAGAAGTAAAATTATGCTATATATTGTTATGATAATTAAAATAAGATACTTGGATGGCTATATTGATAATATATATCTAGATCTAGAACATGAAGAAAATATGCTTGAAATTACACCTCTATAGTAGTGGATACTTACATCAACCTTAGACAGTTGTGTCGACACATCTATTTGACTTGGATATATGTGTCTAGTATGAAATAACTAGTGAAATTAGATGTGAATACCTATATGCTTCTAGGTTCTATGTCAACGTCATTATAGTTCATTAAGATCTAGGGCATGGACTGCCACTCCTTGTCAAATGTTAAACCCTTAATTCTTTATCTTTATGGTGTCTATGGGAAAAATGGGTTAGTGGGAACACAATGTTGATCTACCCCAAAGATACCTCTATAAATGAGCACTACCTACATAGATAATACTCTAAAGAGGGACTTATACCTATGTATTTATCCCCTACATGTTGGCTTATGTGTGTATGAAGATGCAACATGTGATAAGAAAGTACATGGAGTGACCTAGTTTGTAACTAGGAAAATATAGTTCATGGAATGATCCTTCAATACTTCAGACCTATATATATGTTTTCCTAATGACTGGTATGTAAATAGATTAAAAGAGGGAATATTTTCTCACTTGAATGCTTGATTTAGTGATTTTGATAATTTTCCTTGTGAAAATTAAAAATTTTATTTATGAGGAATGAATGACGATTGATTATGCATTTATACCAATACTTTTGGAGAATATATTTCATAAAATCACTTAGACCAACAATAAGAATATGCTTTATTTTTAAATTAGATGAATTTATGGCACTAAAAATTTTCATCAAGATAACACACTTGCAATAATGTAAACATCTAACTGAATGAAAGTGTCTAGATAAATGGAAAATAGTTACAAGTATAGAATTTGTAGAAATAGAATATAAGTAGGTTTCTAACATTATGAGCATGATAAAAGTTTTTTAGTCATCATGATATCATTAGTCAGACTAAGAGATAATAAATTTTGCATAGAGAGATAGTGTATGTTGACCTTTAGGCAAAGGGAAGGTATATAAGCTAAATGTACATCCATGATATGTGTTTTATAAGTGTATAATATTGAGGTGATATATAAGTAAGAAATAGTTTTTACATTCCCCCCTTTAATCTAGTAATGAAATTTCTAGTTTAAGTGAAATTAAATGTATACCTAGGTGTGTACAATACACCTTTTCTTTATGTGATCCCAATGTGAATGCTTCATTGGTGATTGACTTGTAACCAAGATCATGTTAGAATATATAATTAGCACATATAATCTAAAATTTAAATCATTTGAAATAATTGAAATTAAAGAAAGCAAGGTTTAAGAGTACACCTATATATCAATGAAATCACCTTTTATTTTTAAATTTGATTTGAAAATATGTATCATTATGAATCATTTGTGCTATGATGAGGACAAATATAAAATGTAGAAAATTTCGATATATAGAGAGATATAAATAGGTTGGATGACACATGCCACCAACTTTGGAGAATAGGTAATTTAACACATGACACTTGAGATTAGCTCAATCATGCAACCCAATTGTACTTATAACCTAGTGAGCATGAGTGAACCAAGTCAATTCACACTATATATTTTATTAGGTTGGATGATGTAATAAATTAAAACATATAAAATTGGTAAGATTGAGTGATTTAATCACCTTAATCATACCAAAAAAACACTAACTACTACAACATATTGGCTCAATACATTTCATATAATTATATCCTTATGGGTGATAAAAATTCATATAAGTGTTTGAAATTTGAAATCTGAAATTGATTTGAAATTTTAGGTACATATTTAATATCATATGTAGCTTAGATATGTCTCATGCTAAAACTATGTATAACAATGGTACTAATGTATAGTATTCTACCATAAATGTGTATATAAATCATATGATTGTGAATTTAGCCAATCTACAAACTATGTAAGTGTGGAGAACATGTTTCCAAAACATGCCCCCCCTAAAATCTGAATCTAAATATTGGTATAAGTGTGAAGAAAATGTTTCCATAACATGCCCCTTTTGTATGTCTAAAATTGTGACAAATGTAGAGGACCTATTTCCATTACATCTCCCTACTACAATCTAAAATTTCAAAGAATTTGGAAGCCATGCCTTTATGACATGCCCTCACTAATATTATCCCCCCTTTTGAGGTGAGGAAAAGTATCAACTATTAGTTACCTTACCTTAAAATGATAAGATAACCATATAATATATGAATGAACCATGTAAAATATACAATGAACATGTCTAGGTAAATATATCATTGAATCACAAAAAAATGTGATCACATAAACTCCTAATATGCATGATATATTTCATAGAAACATCTAGATATTAATAGTATAAAATCAACAAGAAACTAAACACACACACACAAACACTCCAAATCAAGTCACAATAAAATGGTCTAAGGAAACCACAAATAAGTGGCATGTTCAAATGCCACACAATCTAAGGGACATGACTTAGTAAAATGTATGTAAAATTAAGAATGACATATTCAAATTTTAAAGAGGAAAACAAATTCACAGGGGATGAAAACAATGGAACATATTCAAATGCTCGAACAAAAAAAATAAGACACTCAAGTAAGTTCATAAAGGAAAACTATAAACAACCAACATAAACATATCATACTAGTCCCTATATAAATGTGTTAGAAAAAATTGTTAAGTACATAGAATACTAAGTACATTATGAAATATATAAGCATAGATAAAATCATGTTTAAGTATATAAGATCAAACATAATAACGTAAAATGATCATAGAATGATATAACTTATGTGTTTCATGATCAAAGAAGTGGATGCCCCAATGTCTAAATGACATGAATAGAAGGAAGGCTCAACATATAAAAGTGCATAGATAATGTGCCTAGGTATGCATGTATCACACTCAAAATATGAGTGAAACATATATATATATATATATATATATATATATATATATATATATATATATATATATATATATATATATATATATATATATGATATGTTATCCACTAACATGGAACTAACAACATATATTCCAAAGAGTAAATAAAACATGTAAAAGATGTAAATATTTTTGGATTTTTAAATTTTTTTGGGGGTATTTTTGGAATATTTGAAAGGAAAATACTATACTATGATCTCCTTGAAAGGATTACCATAGGTATCTCTCCCCTATGAACCTGGTGAAATAAATTGGTGATACTTAGAAGGAGCATACATAGGTGTAATATATAACACTATAGGATCTATGATGTTTTACCTATGTATAATAAGACTATGTTGCCATGAATAAATAGTAGTAGGGGTTATTGGAACCCATTTCTAAATGGTCTATGGTTTATTCTAAACATGGATAACAAAATCATGTGTAGGTGCTCTGGATATTTGAATATATTTTATAGTATATGATGATTTTGTGTATCCCATTATCCACCCAACAACTAATGTACCTTTTACACTATACATAAAACACTTCCCAATACACTGTTACTAACACAATTTGATTATAAATATTTTTTGGGAATGATGGTGGTTGGTTTTTGATTTCCTATTATGTAACAACCATTAGGTCCTATTGTATTTTTGATGAAATTCTACTGTAAGTTCTTTTTCAAAGAGATTCTTAACTATATTGACTATCAAATTTTTGGGGTTGATGGAATGGATTTGCATAGGATAGACCAGGTACATGTCATGTTCCTAATTAGATTTTAAGGGTCCCTACCCAAAATCCACTTTATCTTGATATTCCATCTATGGTGAATGAGGTCATGGAGATTGAAACTTTGCATCACTTAGTGCACTTAGTGACACACTCATTCAACATACGAGTAGGATTTATGAGATTGATGGTAAAGATACTCCACCCAGTGTGCATACTTGACTTCACCATTATAGATGTTATGGTATTACATACATTGGAATTTCCTATGATGATGGTGGTATTTTTGAGGCCCTAGATGATATACTTTTGAGTTGTGAGTTTTTGGCACGTACATTTGATGTGCACATGTCAGTAACCACACATATGTAGGTAGATTTTATAGTTGACATATTGAATATTATTTATATTTGTATTCAAAAGTTACAAATTAATTTTAACAAAAATAAATAATATATATTTAATTTTTTATGTTTTAGGAGGAGACAATGCCATCATCTTCACAGTCCAATACTGCATTTTTGGGCCTGGTGATGTTTACATATGCATATAAAATTTCTTAGATATCTTATACTACATTTTTTGATGTTATTAGGCTAACGTTCACATTAAAAAATGTAATTTTGAGTTAATATTATACTATGTGTACATTTTTTTATTTGTATATATATGTGATCTCAACTAAAAATCATACAGGTTCAAATTAAAATTTAAATTATAGTGATGTGAATGCAAATTATGTGTGAGATATGTTGAAAAAAATATAGATAAAATCCATAACCTAAGAACCCCTAATTGAATATATACCTTATAGGTTTAATAATATATCATTGAATGCTTTATATAATGATCAACCTTATAGAGAGTCTCATTCACTGTCTAATGATGTCTTTCTCCCATTTTTTTCAAAAAATATTATTCCTCTTATTTATTCTAATTTCATATTGGTGTTTTCCCTTCACCTTCTCAAACTTGTTTTAATGCTTCACAATTTTCTTGATTATCATCTCTTCTTAATAATGTTTTTTAAGTAATAAATATTGTCATTGCTACATATAGTACCACTACTTATCTTTCAAATCCTTAAGGTAGTTCCCTTGTGTGAATCATGCATTCTAATCAATGTTTAAGTTAAATTTATCTATCATGGATATAAAAAACTAAGTACACTATTATTAAATAGTATGTTATTGGTATATTTTATTCTTAGGCCCCTTTGACCATTTCCCCCTTATTTTATACTTTTTGTTAGTAGACATTCTTGAAAAAACTTTCATAAAATGATAATAAAGGGATAGTTTTCATGTGAAGTTAAAAAAGTAAAAAAAATATAGTAAATAAGACTGAATACAATCATTAACAAGAAAAATTTATAGTTTATACAAATAAATGTAGACTTATTTGAGTCTGAATAGTAGGTATAAACCCATATGATTAACAAATTAAAGCAAACAGAGTATTCACTATGCAAAAAACAATGATATTTTAGAACAAAATGTATTAATCTACATCACATTGGAACCATATCCAAATATATATATATATATATATATATATATATATATATATATATATATATATATATATATATATATATATATATATATATATATATACAAATTTATACAAAACATTGGGTCTTCATAGTCCATGCTTTCATTATGCCCAAAAGGAAGGACTCTTCAAATTTTGAAGTCTATTACTATGCTTACAAAGGTTGAATACATAAAAAAAATATTATGCAAAATAAAAAATACTACAATTCATACATGTGTACATCAAATATACTCTATGATTTTGGTAACCCTTTTCTACACCCAACACTTTCCTGGACTTAAATAATTATTTCATCCTAAGAAAAAGTTGTAGTAAGGTATCTTGATCTAAAGCTGAGGAAGTGAACCAAAAACAAGTGTTATATCCCAAATTTTTTAATAATATATTTTATGTATTTTTTTAAACATGGTGTGGAGATGAAAAGGCATGAGAGAAACATGAAGTACCTTACCATAGGAGAGAATAATGTACAAGAGAAACATGGGAGAATAGTGCAAAAAATCATGACACATAATATCGAGTTATGAAAGACAAGGAAGTGAATAATGAGGAACATGACATAGGACTCATAAAAGTGCAATACTAGGACAAGGTCACAAAAATTTGAGTTAGTTAAATATTATTTTGTGAAATCATCATATATTACTCAAGCATGAATCTAGAACTGGTCTACAAGACAAGAGGAGCATGAAAGGAAATATATAGCATAGAAAGAATATATATGGGATGTTAGGCCTAAATCAAAAGGATCTTAATTTTAATGGCTCACCATGACTTATTTTTCTTAAAAAGTTATTATCTTTTCATCTATAATGTATTAATAATATAACTTGAGAAGGGGTTAGATTATGTAAAAGAACCCTTTAAATTTGATTAGAAAGTGTTTTTGGATATAGATGTGTTTTTGATGTCAAGATAGAGATCTGGAGAGATTTTATACTAAATTTAGTACATTTTTTAACATACCAAAATATATCAATAGAACTAATACTTTATTTGTGAATCTTGATGTGTTAAATCTCTTTGGTGTTAATTATGATTTTATGATAATAGATAAGTACTTTCACTCTACAAATACATCAAATGGATAACTATTGAATGATGTTTGTAGTAAAAATAAATAAATTTATTAACTAACACCTAATTAATAGTTGTTTATACACCATTGCATGATAGAACTAATGGGAACCAGTCTAGATTATGTGCCTTTGGTGAGCATGTGAGGTCACTTACATGATATGGTGATGCACTAACACATTAGATTCTTCCTTTTTATGTTAATGACTAGTAATTAGTCATGTATAACTAAGGATAAAAATAAATCCCAACATTATGGTTCCATTTTTGGGATGCATTTCACTTGTTATCATGATGGTATAAAGATTCTCAATTGGCTATATTTGTAAAATGTCAAGCACTAGGATGGTACTATCGAAGATAAATTTATGCTTCAGTATCTTGAACTAGGATTTTTTACATGCACATGGGTAGAGAAACACTTATATTATTCTCTATATTAAACACTCTTTTTAGAATTACCCATTCACTTGTATACTTATATTTCAACATATGTTCAAGACCATTCAATAATTATGGACAAACAATTCCTTTGTCAATAGAGTGTCATATAGCCTTAGCAAAGTTGAAATATACTTGAACATGTGTAATGGATGTGTGGTGGAAGGGAGCACTCAATATCTATGTATTGGAATATGTTGTTTATACATACTCTTGTCTAGAGGAAGCATGGTTCAACTTCGTAAGGTAATTACATGAGATGTATCTCAATCAATTCCTTTCATAAATTAAGAAACTTATAGTTAATTTTAGATTGCATAACTTCCCCATGGATGACTAAAATTTCTTTCCATTTAACAACCTGACTGGTGGAAAAATGGAGGGGTATGAATTGTTATGGGATTGGTAGTTTAGCATGGAAGTTGGTCAGTGAGAACTACATAAGTATAACTTTGATGAGGCTAGGCATAAGGCTATGAGAGGTAGATAGCCTAGGGGTAAATAGGAGGTTACTAAAAGTGTTGATATAATTTTTAGGAGGGTGTAAAGGCATGGTGAGTATGCCCCAACCATGGGTCCATACCTTTAACTAGCATAGGTACGTGCAAAATAAATAGGATAAGCATTATTGATAACGGAACCTAGTCCACATAGACCTAATTCCCCCATCATAACAAATGATCATTCATTTGAGTTTGATATAATTCTTGTAATAAATTAAGATACTAATAGTGTGGAATTTAAAGTTGAGTTTATATAGGAATCTCTAGTAGTGCAAGTTTAGAATATAAATTTACCACTATCCTTTAATTTTCCATTGCAAGTGATACATATGGATCACCTTAGAATTCCAGGTGGAAAAATTATAATTAATGGTATAAATACATGCCCAATGATAACTAATCAACCTCCATTAGCACCCAATATTTTTGGTGCACCTATTTCTATAGGATATATGGGAGGCAATATTTATGGTGGCTCTACTATAGTTATAGGAAGATCAAGAGTTAGATCACAAAGATTTGGTGGACCTACAACACAAGGTCTAGTAGGAATTGGAGGAGTGCCACAACTTGGTCCACTGCAACAATCCAGTGTACTTATAGTCTACTACAAGATAACACTTCACTTGCCTGAATATTGAGGTATCAAAAATGCAATGGAACATGTTCACAAGTGTGAAATAATTTAGTGAGAATAGGGTTTAACCTATATTGAGTGAAAATAAACTTAGTTTTCCACTAATTTATTCAATTACATACAAAAATGGTATTGAAAATTTGATTGTCAACAAACAGTTGTGAATCAAGTATTGTTGAAGATTGCTTTTATCCAATAATTTTATATCCTTGAGTTGAGTAGCAAAGTATTATTGCCTTAAAATATATAAATAAATATCTCAATGAGAGTGTGCACACATATGATTTGTGTTTAAAAATGATTTTTTCAAAGCTATCATTTGAGATTAACTTGATGTAACATGCTTATTGGCTTTGTGGGAGGTTTATTACTTATGTTCTAATGATCCTTATCCCACAAGACTTTCATTGTAATACATGAGGTAATGGAAGCTACCCTCCATGCCAAGGACATAAGAAGTATAGATAAAAGGATCATCCCCTTTATGGAGGATTAAATTACTATGTTATCTTCTCAATTAGATAATATTACCACTAATAAGGATCACAAAAATTGTAGTAGCTTGTGGTGTGTTGACTATGAAGTGAAAGTCCATAACAAGAAAAAATACCCATGGAGGAATTTTCATGATGTATTAAAAAATTTCTATGAGATTTGAAATGCATATCATGATGTAATGAGTTGTCCCTTACTTCATCATGCCACCCAAGCCAAAATGTCACTATACTATAGAATATGTGATGTATATATGCATGATACCAATGACTGTTAGGTCATTAATGAGATCTATGAAACATGCACATGAGGTACACACTAAATTTATATATATAACAACTAGGAGGCTAGTGTAAGTGAATAATTTAGAGTTTGAGGGTGTGTAAATGGATGCAGAAGTGGTCATTTTTGACCTAAGATATGTTAAAAGTGTGGATTTTTGTATCACTACTAGCATGTTTGTATGATATATCCAACCTATGCATTTTTTAAAAATAAGCATTGCCTACAAGACTGTCTTGATTTGTATGCTTCCATTACCAAAGAGCAGAATGATAATGGTGTTGGGATGATACATGTTTCAAACAATATAAATGCTCAATGGAGTCTATGCCCTACCACTCCAATATATGGACTTGAGGTAAATATTAATTTATGGAGTGGTGATCATTCCCAACCCATTTCAGATTCACCTACTAAAAATGTTCAATATTAATAACCTTGTGCATAACATTATCCTAATCCTCAACATCAAAACTAAGTTTTACATGACATAGTGGCCTTGGTCTAGGAATTACAAGGTGAAATTGAGTTTTTAAAGGACAAGGATGTTAACATGAAGGATGAGATGCAAATAAATAATGTACCCATGTACTCAAGGAATGATGAGTTCTAAGATCAATGAAAACTCTTCATTAATGAGGACATCATCCCTTTCCTCAATAATTGGTTATTAAAACAAATTACAAAGTATTTTGAGGATGGTATTTTGAACCATGTGTGATAAAATGAAACCCATATTTAACTAAATATATAATTATACAAAGAGATCCTCATCAATGCATCCACTGATGGTTAGATGATCTATGATATCCTAATAGACAATAGCAAGGAGGTTAATGTTCTAACCAAACATGCTTGGAAAAATATGGGGATCCCCACTTTGCAAACCTCCCCATATGTCTTGTTCATGATTAACAAGACTTATGCACTACCCACAGGAATTATTAAAGATGCCATCATCAACATATTAGGATTCATATTCAAGGGTGATTTTGAGGTGATCGAGCTTACTGAAGCTAATGACTTACCTACTCTCTTGGGTTGACCTTGGTGCTATGTGAATAATGATTATTTATGTTTCAATCAGCATTATATTATCTTTGAGATGACACTTAATGCATATTAATTCCTCTAAATAATGACCAAGGACCACAATTTTTGGAACCCATTGATGTTGATGACGATGCCAATATAATTTATATCACTACCTAAGGAAATGAAAATGTGCATCCCACTCCTAATGGAATTATGTAATGGGAAGATAATTTATTTACAACACTACTAATATCACATGTGACCAATGGGCTCAAGTCACATATGATCTAACAAGGCTCATATATGGTGTCTTGGATAGATACCTAATATCCCATACAAATCTCTCTCAACACCACAAAATTGTTCACTACATTGGTCTACCACATTTGAGGGTGGACCATGCAATTCAATTTCATATTTAAATGGAGGTTAATGAATATTTATATTAAATATAAAACTACTATGGTAATGAGGATGAATGGTTACATGAGATCAACTTTCAATTTCAAGGGACTATTGCTTGATGGTGGTCTAATCATCGGTACTAATTGGATACATGGGAATAAGTATCTGTAGCCTCACATAATTCCTTCCACCATGAAAACTATGTTTACACCAACATATGTTATAATGTCTTTATTTTTATGGAAGAACATATAACATAATGTGGGATCTTTTGGAGCATTGATGAAAATGTTTTACCAAAATTATTATGGTTTCATGCATTCTATGGTAATTTACATGCCTGGGATAGGGTTTGGTACATTCATTAAGAAAATCATAGGGGAAAGATACATGATAACACATTAAACACTATCTGCTTACTACATTAGCATTTTCCTCACTATGAATATGTTTGCATTTTTCCTTAAATGCATTTCATTAGGTAGTTGTAGGAGATAAAACACCCATCAAATATCACATACAACACATACATGGCATACCTGAAGATAACTTTCCCATATTTAATGAACTTGATACTCTCATAATGGCTTGGTTAGAACCTAGATCTTAATCAAAATATGCACATCGAGAACAAAAATGACAACACAAACAAATTGTTGTATATTAGGTTGACGAGGGAACCAATTTTGATCCACCACAACTAGAATTTGACCACTTAACACTAAAAACAAAATATAAGGCACGTGAAGTTAGAGATACAATGGATACTAAGTAGAAACCATAATATTTTCCACTTTAAATGGTCTAGTATAATATTAGGATGGAGGACACACCCAAAATGGCTATTGTGGGAAATTACTAGTCTAAGGTTGAGTTAACCAAAAAAATTAAAATCTTATAGGAGTGTCAAGACATTTTATCACAAAAATACATGGAGATGAAGGGAGTGTATCCATCATTGGTAAATATGAAAATCAATTTGATTTAAGTCAATTTAATGGTGATAAAATGGCATTAGCAGATGAACCCAAATTTACACGCTCAATTTAAAGATGAAATTTATATCACATTACACAATGGATTTATTACTCCCATTGATGAATCTATATGGGTTATTCTAATGGTGATTAACATCAAGAAATATGGTCACATTAGAATTTGTGTGGATTATAAGATACTTAACGTTGTATGTGTATGGATCTTTTCCCAATGCCTTTCATAGAGGAAATTTTGGAAGGTATTTCTATGTGTTAGATATACACCTTCATCAATGGATTTTATGGCTATCAACAAGTATAAATTACTGAAGAAGATAAGGTAAAAATAACCTTTACAATTGAATGGGATTATTTTTCATATAATGTTATGTATTTTAGCTTCAATAATGCACTGGTAGTGTTTTTAAGAATTGTTTTATAAGCTTTCAAGTATTTCATCCACATGTTCCTTTAGGTGTGCTCGAACTTATTGTGTATGGTATAGTGCATGACCACTGTGACAATATTTACCTCATGATCAAATGTTTTTGTCATCTTAATATTTAATTTAATATGAATAAGTTCATATTTTCCACCCCATTTAGGATTCTATTGGGACATATTTATCGAGATGGACTATTAGTGGATCTAACTAAAATTACAGTCATTGTCCAACTCCCAACACTAATCACTCAATGTGAGGTATGTGCTTTCTTAGGTCACACAAGGTATTATCAAAAGTCAATTTGGGTTTATGCTAACATATTCATAGTGATGTAAGAACTAATAAAGCATAATTTTCTATTCATATGGATGGATCGACACCAGTAAGTGTTTGTGGCCTTGAAAGAGAAAATGGTGACTGCACCCATTTTCTAGTTCTTGAACTCAAACCAACCATTTTATGTGAATGTTGACACTTTAAGCATGGAAATAGGTGTTATCCTAACTTAAAATTGTGAGTATAACATTGATCATCCTATTTATTTTTCTATCCAAAATCTAACACTCGTAAAAGGAAACTACTCTATGATAGACCATGAGGCCTTGTCTACAGTTTATGCAGTTTATAAATTTAACCAATACTTGTTATCAACCCCATTTATCTTCTATATAGATAATGAAGCATTCAAGTATTTTTTAAATAGACCATTATTGTACAAATGCATCTACCAATGGATTATTCTCTTCTAAGAGTTCTAGTTATCTATGGTTATGAAACTAAGAAAATTTAATTGTAGTACATACCACCTCTCACACATCCAATATAGTGAACTGATTCATGCCATAGATGATGATTTACATGATGTACAACTTTTTGAATTTACATGCATGCCCAAAAAAAATGGAGAAAATTTATGACTTTTTTACAATAGGCTCAAGGCTAAGACACTTTATCACCCAAGAGAAAAATAAATTAGATGTCTCCCCTACCCCTTTATAATTTATTATATGTGACCTATATAAATTAAGGCATAATGATGTTTAATGTAGGTGTGTAATGTGGCATGAGTGCATTTAAGTCCTTCAAGAGGTTCATGAGGGCATTTTAGGAAGACATTATTATAGTGACATAATCACCATAAAGGTTTTAATAGCTAGGTTGTGGTGGGCTACCTTATTTAGAGATGCTAAAGATTATGCACATCAATGTGATATCTATCAATGTGTAGGTAAACCAAAAAAAAAGGGATGTTATGCCTCTTCTTCCAAAACTCATTCATGAACCTTTTGAGAAATGGGCTATTGATTTTGTTGGCCCCATTCAACCTAATATAAGATGGATTGGTACACTACATCATTACTACCATAGAATATATCACGTGTTATGGTAAAGAAACACCCACAAAAGATTGTAAGGATACTACCACATCCAAATTTATATGAGAAAATATCATCACAAGGTATGGATTACACTTAAACTTAACAAGTGATCATTTCACTCACTTTCTCAATGAAATAATGCATGTCCTCTTGTCTAAGTTCATGATTTTTCACTATAATACCACACCTTACCACCCTCAAGCTAACGGCATAGTTGAATCCTTCAAAAATGTCATGGGTAATACATTTACAAATATTTGTAACATTGGTCTCACCGATTCAAATGATCAGGTTTCAATAGTCTTATTGGCTTATCAGACCACATACAAAAGCTTAAGCAAGAGTACTCATTTTAACCTTGTCTTTGGTGATAAATTAGTTTTATCGGTGTAGTTCCTTATGTCTTCCCTACATATTAATTGCATGGGTATAATAGATGAATAATAATACCTCAAAGATCACCTCAAAAATTTACTTTAATTGGATGAAGTGTGCATCCTCAAACATTAGATTCAAGGGGTTAAAAAACAAAAACAAAAATCTTAGCATAATCGATACATTAAAAGCAAAGTTTTTCATCATGGTATGCATGTCTTAGCCTATGATTCAAAATTTTCATTCCATCCATGTAAAATATATATCTATTGGAATGGTCCTTTTATCATTCATGATATACATCAAATAGACACTTGCAAGTTGAATAGATTAGATCGCCAATTCCTACCAAGCTATTTCAATGGTACTCAAATTTGGCCCTACCATTCTATGTAATTATTCAATTCAATGAATAAGGCGTATGCCATTAGGATATTTTAGGATAATATTTTGTTTTCATATAAACATGGCATTAGTTGTGCACCTTTTGTAAATTATTTTTGGTGCATTTAATTCTATTTGGAAATTATCACTCTATTTTTCTTTCTTTCTTGATATAAATTTCACTAAGTTATGACATAGGGGACCACACACATATCTTATTATGGGGTAGGTTTTAAGGGTGGATAAGATACTTAAGATAAAAGCATGCAAGATGAGGCATGGGAAAGAGGTGCACGAGAGGGGGGGTGTAACCCAAGAATGTGGAATGAAGATGACAAAGTAAATACCACTATAAAAAGGGTTAAAATATAAAACTCAATCTCCCAAAAAAAACTAGAAAATTAATTTTTTTATAGTTGGAATTCACTTCAACAAAGGAAAAACAACTCTCAGAGAAAGGATGGGGCATGCATTTATTAATGAAATATTTGCATAAATGGAAATCCTGTCAAATATGCACCAAGGTGTGACTGTTTGAGGTATTAATGGTTGAAGTGATGGATGGTGGAATGGGGATGTTGATGTAAAATATATATCTACCTATAAAATATAGAGACACATTCCATTTTATTTTTTATTAAAAACTTATAAGAAATTGCAAAGATCAAAGCCTGAAAAAGTGATAAGAGAAGATGAAGACAGTATTTATAGTGACAAAATGTGAATCAAAGATTATGGTGAAGATAATTCAATAGATGAAGTATAAAAGTGATCATAGGAGTGGATGTGAGAGATGTTCTAGGTTAAAGACACTATTAACATCATTAGATAATGTTGATGTAGGAATTTAAAGTAGTTTGGGTGAAAGATAAAATAATCAAAACAATCATTTGGAAGAGTGGGTTGGCCATGTATTAACCTTTGGGGACCCTAGATGGTGATGAAACCAAAGTAGAAAGGAAGTAATAGGGCTCTAATGCTATTCATTCTTGAAGTAGAGGAGTGTAGTGGTGCAGAAGAAGAAACTTTTATTTATATCCAGGAAGAAAGATCTAGTGAATGTGGTCCACAAGGCAAAGACCCTCCAAAGTTGGTAGAGGAAACATTTAGTGGAGAGGTAGCATAAATGGCACATGTGGGATATAAGGTTAATATAACACCAACACCCTATCCTATTTTTATTAAGGAAATGAAATATCCCAAGATAGTTTTACACATGAATGATGGGGATTATAAGTATTCCACATTTCATGTCCTTAATTACAATCATAACCAAACTAGAGATGAAGTCTAATTTCAATGAGACTATTGAGTGGATCGCCATAACACCAAGGATGAAATCACATATTATCTCATAGATTAAAACCTATTGAAGGATGTGGGGATGCTCCATCTCTTTTAACTACCACCTTTTGGAAAAGTGTAGGAGGCAATTAATTTTCTAATTTTGTGAATTCATGAATACTACCTCTACTTTGTTATGCATAGAATGATGATTACTATTGAACATATCAACAAAGTAACTAGGTTAATATTTTTTGGAGTTGATGTTGGCATGGATATTAATGACATGGAAGTGATTGAAAACATGATAATGAAATTTAAATATAAAAAGGAATGACATGCCATGTATATAACCAGTTTTATTAATCCTTATACTAATGTAGATATATGTTTGGCCTCGACAAAGCTAGGAGGCACAAATAAGTGGAAGTAGGTAGATATGGCCCACATCCATGCTATGAGCCAAATGGATATGGGAACCAAGTAAAACTAATCCTAGTACTTTATTGAGATAATTGGATAGGATCCTAAGAAGGCACATCACCTACCTAACCATAAGTTTCCCTGGGGCACAATTCTACTCGTACATTTTTTTTTATGAAATTGACATCTTATAGTATTTTGGTAACAAAATAAAGTGGATCTACCCATTGAATAATAAGCCCCCCATTGAGAGGTTCAAATAATTCATATGTATTTACACTATCAAATCCTCCTAAAAATCCAAGGGTAAGGGTTGGTTTGATGGCATGAGTTAGGTATTTGAGAATGAATGGTGCACACCAAAGGAATTATCTGCATATATGGGAACATATTATGAGTTAACTATAAATTAACATTATTTTCTTAGGTGAATTTAGATGGAAAACATTGATAATTTGTCAAGATGGCTCAAATTTCATTACACATTCACTACCAAATATTTCATAGACACTATGAATCACATCATGGATGCACATCTTATAAATATTGATGTAGAAAATATTGAAGTTACTATTCACACTCTTCAAAATGATTATGTCTATCCAGGGAGGAAATCATATGTAGAGTAGAATGAGTCTAATAAGATTTATATCAACCCTTTCAAGATAGTCATATAGGGAAATATCTGAGTGATCTTCTATATGCTCAGTCCATAGATAAAACATCAAGAAATCAAGAGGTGGAAAAGGAACCGCTTCCCCCTCAACCACAAGCACATGTGGAAGAAAGGGAATGAAATAAGGATAAATTTCCAAGACCTAAGGCCACCATATCAATTAGGTCATAGGAGGAACAATCCAAGGCTTAACCCAAATGACCAAGGAAAAACTCATCACCAAAAAGATAACATGGGCTACCTATAGACTAGAAAGATGGAATCATTGATTCAAAACAAACTACTTGACCAGAACCTGAGCATGAATTTCCTCAAGTGGTAATTTTTGTAATAGGTGAATCATATCTAAAAGCACAACCTATAAAGGAACCAACTCTTGATCTAAGATAATAAAAAAATAGTCGTGAGCATCAAATAGATGTTGAAATTCTAAAATTTGAAGAAGCAAAAAGGGGAGAAAGTCCTAGTATAGACCTTGGCATTAGTACTAGTTAACGGGAAAAGAGTCTTAAAGTTATCAATATAGAGAAAAACCCCAAAAAGGGAAAGGAATAAATTCAAGAGATAGATTATAAGTAACATAAAAATCATGACCCTCCCATTTATTCTGTGTTCCAACCAAGTATACAAGACAAATAACATTATTTGTTGGATTTTTCCCAAAACATGAGTCTAATGAACAAAATTGGTCTAAGATGTCCTTTATGATGGGGGAATATCATGTTAATACCTCTTATATCTCCAAAAATAAATCATTTATATAATCCCAAATATTGTTGATGTTATAGATGTGCTTTGGGTAGATCCTTTGAACTTCTCTCCAACTCAAGCAGGCTCGACCCTCATAAAGTTTGGCCTAGTGGTTTATAGGTAAAACATTATTCATAGCCTTTATTTTATAAAAATTCACTATAATAATTAATATAATTTTCACATGCATAGACAAAACCATGTGTAATGATGCAATCTTGAGGAACAAATTAAAGTGCTCAAGCTCCAACAAGATGTGGTAGAGGCATGTCAACTTAGGACATTAGGCCTTTGCCAAAACATTTTGAGTAGAGAGCCAACAATAATTTATGGTATTCCAATTATTTTTTATACAATTAATAAATTGGATACTCCTATTGAACTCTTGTTAAATAAATGTAAACAATATGGTGGATCCTCAATAAGAGAAGTTATGGGCCACCAATGAGTTTATTGAGAATATGGGCATCTATCGCATATTTTTGAATAAATTGAGTGCCACTATTCCCATTACCATTGGATTTTTTTTCAAATTATCATGACCAAGTAATATTTTGTAAGTTTGACTACTCTTTTGAGAACAATAGTGCTAATAATTAGCCAAGAATGCACTCAATACGAAAGATAACACCCAATGCACAAAGGTATTCCAAGACATTGAAGAAATGAAAAATAAATAAGTTACCATCTATATCACCTAAATTATATTTTATCAAAAATTTGAGGATAATTTTTTTTAGAGGTTAAATCACTCGATGATGTTCACAAAGATGTAACTACTTAGCTTAAGATTTGGACAACTCAAGCAGACAATTTTTTGGAGTAGCCTGAAGAGATGAAAAGATTGAGAGGTGAAGTGGAAGTTATTAATTTTAATATTCAAATGAAATTTAACTAGTGATAGTATCTCAAGTTTCAAGTTTATTATTCAATTCCAAAAAAAATATTTTCTAATGAGACTCCATCATTGTCTGTGATAGACTATCAATTTAGTCAGGTGTGATGTTGGACCTAATTTTTTTTAATAATATATTCTAAGTATGTTTAGAGCCTTGGTGTGGGAGAGAATGACATAGAAGAGAGACATGGAATAATAATTTTGAAGATATTAGTGTGATATATTAAGTTTACATCATGTTACAAAGTAGAGGCAATCATAAAGTAGTTCATGAAAGCATAAGAGATTACTCAAACATGAATCTAGCATCGATCTGCAAGAGAAGAGGATCATAAAATAAAATATATGGCATAAAGAGAGTATATAGTGGTTTTTAGGCCCAAATAAAAAGGAACTTAATTATAATGGCTTGTCATGACCCTTTTTATAAAATAATCATTGGCTTGTCATCTATAATGTATTAATGATTCAACCTGAGAAGGGGATAGCTTATGGATATATATGCCTTAGCTTTGATTAGAAAGTGTTGTTGGGTTGATATGTGTTGTTATTTTTAAGAAAGAGATATGGATATATTTGTACTAAATTAATTACCTTAGTAAACTTATCAAATGAGATCAATGGAAATAATACTTTGTCTATGGATCTTGATGTGGTAAATCTCATTGGTGTTAATTTTAATTCTATGATACTGGATAAGTACTTACCCTATGTGAATGCATAAAATTACTAACTCTTGAATAATTTTTATTGTAATAATGATTAAATGTTCTAACTTAAGAACCTAACCAATAATTGTCTATCCACCATCACATGACATAACCAATGGGAACCAATCTAGGTTGCATGCCTTGGGTGAGCACGTGAGGTCACTCACATGATATATGATGCACTAACACATTAGATTCTTCTTTCTTATAGGTGCATGACTATTAATTAATCATGAAAAAATAATAATAAAATTAAAACCCAATAATAAGAGTTGTAATTATTTCTCAAGGTGTTGTGTACCAATTTTTACCCTTTGTGTATTATATAGCCACCTTTTCAGGTTTTCAACTAAGTAGCATACTAGCCTACTACCCTTTTTAGTTTTTATTAGACTAGATTAACTAAGTGGTCTCCCTTTATGGGTTTTCAACTAGCATGAACTTTCTTCTAATGCTTAAATCCATCCTATTAAATTGAGATAAAAACTTATAAAACCAAAAATAATGGAAATGTGTAGTACCTATTGTGTAGGTGGTGGCATACTCTAGGTTAGCTTTAGAACACTTTACTATGATGATGGATATATTGGAGTAGTGGATTAATCACTTGGTTTGTTAGAATATAATGGTGTTGTGTCAATCTTATTCTATTAAATCATTTGTTATAGCTATTTTGAATGAATGAATTGTCTCTCATCAATAGGTTCTAAAAGGAAGGTGTCCACCTAGGACAAATCTTGATTTAACATTTTATAGTTAGTCAACACTTCCCACACCATAGTTAAAAATGTGTGTATTAAGAATTACATCACCATTATGTTATGGATATCCTAATCTTGTCTAATGGTGATGAGTGTCATAGAATTTGATGCTTTGATCTGAGTGTCTTGGCATAACTTTTCCAACTATTCTACATGTCTTTGTGCTTGAATGCCAACAAATGAACTACATATAAACTCATTTTTATAGGTGTAAATTTTTTGTATGGCATTATACCTTGAATCAAGAAACTACCTGAGTGCATTATTCATTTATACTAACTTAACTTTTTAGGCATTTACTAGTGTAACTCCTAGATTATTAAAGGGATAAATAAGGGAGGTAAATATAGATAAATATTATGAATAGATAATTTAATCAATTTAATCTAAGCACAAATGTAAAGATAATATTCAATTATCTAGAATAAAACATGCATTACTATATGATTATAATGTTGGAATAGGTCAAGAGGACAGCCTAGAGTCCTTTCATTCTAAAACTAGAGTTCTACTTGCCTTAGGATAATAGAGTGGTTATATGGAAACCAACACACTATGCTATTGGCAAAGGCACTGCATTAATTCCCTCTTGTGTACAAGGGTTATAAAACATTTGAAGATGTTTTGAGAGGTATTTTGGGTTATGTAAATGTTCTTAAGAGCTTCTGATCATCCTTATGTTTCATTATTAGATGTTTCTCTTTAAAAACACTAATGGATACCTACACACATGAACTGACAATGGAATAAAATGCAAAAGGAAGGGGAAAAAGTGAGGTGTGGGATATTATGATCTTGAAATGTACAACCCTACTATTCAAGTTAATACCTAAATTAACCCCAATGAGAGGGGACTCAAATTAAATGTAGTTATCTCTTAGGGAGCATGTATAATCAATGTGCATAGTATGCTAAAATGTTTTTTACTTGGGCCCTTATTTAATCAAGCATGTAGACCTACATGTGATTCATAGTAATATGCAAAGTGGTGAGATATACTATTAACTAATTTTTATGTAATTATGTGCTAAATTAGTAAGTGTTAGATGTAAAATTCCTTATGAGGCTTTTTATATAGAAGGAATTTTAATTTGAATGTAAGACCCTTGTTCATAGGTTGACAAAGTGAAAACATAAATAGAATAATAATAATAATAATAATAATAATAATAATAATAATAATAATAATAATAATAATAATAATAATAATAATAGACCCAAATGAAGGTAAGGACCTAAAAAAAGATAAAAATACAACCATTGGATAATAGCACATAGGTGGACACTAGCACAGTGCACTATTGTCCAAGATTATGTTATCATATAGGCAAAAAAATGGGTTGAGATTGAAATAAATAGTCTAGGGGTCCATATGACTAGGATAGGCATGAAATAAGACCATCTAAGGTGTAAAAATATGGGAATACAAGTCATAATAAGGACCAAAAGACCAAAGTGACCATGAAAACAAGACCTTCATTCATTGTTAATAACTTCTTGGTATATATATATATATATATATATATATATATATATAAGACTTAGTACTTGTGTTTTCTTGACCAATTTAGGGTGTGTAAATTTTCCCCCATTTTATTCTAGTAACTAAATGGAAATGAAAGTAATAGTGTAAAATAAAAATGTGTACATATGCTTACTTGTGTGGATTTAATCTGGGCCCTACCCACTTCTTGGCCAAAGAAGTGGACAAGAATTCGAATACTAGTTGTGAAGAGAAAATCCACAATTTAGGTGTCCCTTGTAATGAATCTGCATAAATATTATGTAATCAATCACGCTTGACCAAGGTCTATTCAAAAATAGGTACCTGAATCATTTAGCCTTGTAAATGGTTTTGTTGAGAGTCATGCCTTGGTGGTCTTGACTTGTCTTTTCATGGTGTCTATCAAATTATTTCAATGTATCAATAAAATATTGTCAAGAGTGTAAAATATGACACTCAATTATTCCAATTAAATTTATCACTCATGAAGTCTATTGCAAGTAGTTTAGCAAAGTTTAAGGTAACTTTGGAGATTTTAAGGTTGTTTTGTAAAATTTAGGGTATAATTGATCTATGGTGAAAACAGTGATATGGTGATATTCTAAATGTGGCATGGTGCTCCATAGTGGATAGTGGATTATAAAAAAATCTCATGAAATATTAATTTTGTCTTTACAATTATTTTTAAGAGTTTAAGGTATTTTTGGAGAGATGAAGCTTTCACTTATTTTTGTTCTATTGCTTGTTTATTATGGAATATCAAGTGTGAAGAGTAAATACAATAGTAGGGGTCAAATGGGATATTTTGGGGTTGTTTGACACTGGATGAATATTATATTATATATCTTTGTATTTGTACATCCAACCAAGAGGTGTTAAAGTTCCATTTCTAATGTACAATCACTCTTGAAACATTTTTTGTTCATTGATTTACTTAAACATACCATAAATTTATGAATGGTAGGGAAATAATTCAGATAAGGTGTTTGATACATTACAACATACTTGTACAAGTCAAGAGGAACTCCATTGACATCTTGTATACAAATACTACAAGGCATTTTAGAGGAATGGATAAGTTTTATTGATGAAGACATGTTTAGAAGTGAATCTACAATTTCAATCTTGATTAGGAGAACTCATTGAGATGGTTTTCAAACTAAGAATAGTATCCTAAGCCTCTCCAAATCCTCATATAGCCTCCTTAGAATCAAAACCATGCTGAGATAGAGGTTATAGGTCCAAAAAGGGAAAAACCCCACTTGATATCTCCATCAGGCCATTTGCAAGAGAAGGAGAGTCATTTTGATGAAGTTGTTTCATAAAATAGGAGATTTACCAAGAAAAATTCTCTTATGTTAAGGATAACACCCCTATTCCATTCAAATCCATGGCAATAGATTTGGGATTAGGAGGTAGATATCTATGAATCATTGTTAACAAGTTAACTGCCTCTTAAACCTTACTAAACCTTCGTATCTCAATTTACTCTTGTAATAACATGTCTAAGTTTGATAAATTCATGGTAAAAGGTTAATGAAATATTATTTGGATATAAAGGTCCCTAAAACATCAAACTTAACACAAACTCCTAGTGATCATGCTTGCACTAACAAGAAATTTCATTGTTCTTCTAGTTTTGACATTACATGCACCTTTTTTAAGGGTTTTGAGGTGTTTTCCAGCATGAGGATGATTGAAATAAAGTTTTAAAAATGTATCCAAATTAAAAAAATACAAATATTTCTTCCACACCATCTCCAAGTAAGCATCGAATGCATGAATGAGTGAAACGTGAAGTTATATGTCTATAGGAATTGAGAAAGTACAAATTTTGGTCATGTTTAATACTTTTGAAACTTTTTGGGCTTATGAAAAAATATAAAACACATGTTATTCATCTTCACCAATCCCTTACACCTAATTCCATGTTTTTTCAAGCCTATATTCATCTACAAAGTGGTTTTTTATGACTGGTTCAAGCACAACAGCCTCAAATGAGAGAAAGACAATCTTATGGGTGGGGATATTTGATGTTTCGGGGAGTGATACATATGATATATGGATTTATAAAGTTATGGGGTTATATGGGACATTTTAATAGCATCCAAAAAGTTTTAAAATTTTATATAATCATCATTACTAATAAGTTTCAGGTGGCAGGCTATGAAGGCCATTAAATGAAGAGTTCTTGAACAAGGTTTCAAGTGTGAAAAGTCAAGTAATAGACTTGAAACCAAAGTAATATCCCTAATGAATTATTGATATTTTCATCTATATAATAAAATATCAACCAATTCCTTTAAAATCCTTCAAGACACCAACATGGTCAAAATGGAAAAAGAGCAATGTATTCATGCATGCCAAGTGGATTGTGTTAAGTTTGTAGGTTTAGGATGAAATGTTCTTGGAAACTCCTAGGTGATTTATCATTTTATAAGGTCTTAGAGAAAGCCAAATAAAATATAAATTGTCTCAAATATAATTCAAGGACATAAGAGGTATAAGATCCAATCAAGTAATAAAGTGGTAATGAGGTTTAAGGTAGGAATGTAAACCTACAAGCCCACAGACTAGAATATGGAAAGAATATGCATTATTTGTGTTGAACTTATAGTTTGGATGTTAATTATAATTTTAGGGGACCAAAGGGAAGTTTTAAAGAATGATTTTAGAGGTCATCAGGAGAATAAAAAATCAAAAGAATACAATTAGGGTTAAAACCCATGAACTACGTATAAACCCCAACCATGGCTAAAACAAAATATAATACTATTTATGGGTTAAAATGGCATATATAATTATATTAATAAATTTTAAGGGATTAATAATACCTTAAAAAAAAATTAAACAAAAAACAAGTAGTTTTAAGACCTTTTTTCTCAAGACAATAATTTCAAATAGGCACCTACAAGCCTGCAAGCTCAAGAACGTCATTTTACTCAAATGATAAGTTGGTTGGGAAAGTTCATGGGAAAAATGACAATAGGGGATATTATTAAGGTTTTTATACTCCAATTTCCTTGTATTTTTCAATCCATCAAGGGCCTACACTTTATGAACAATCATTAATAAAGTGAACACCTCAAAATTGACTTTATTGCCCTCTATTTTAACCTTTTAGGACTTAGTGAATATAAATCCTATGTTTGTTAAATAGTCAATTAGACTAAATTATATAAATAATATGCAATAAATACAAATACTAATTATTTATATAATTGACTAGCCTTAAATTTTCCAAAAATAGCAATAAATTGTGAAAATAAAGACTTCACCAGAAAACACTTGATACTTATGATCTAGGAACTAGAAATTGAGATGGAAGATGGTCTTAGTGTGTTAAATTGGATATGGTAATTATAACCCCTGATGGGTAGCATCACCATAATTTTATAATAGTGCAATTATTGGAAAAGTGTTAGTGGTGTCTTAATATTAGTGGTAGTCTCCTCTATGCAAGGCTATCCTAAGGCTATGGGTGCACTTATGTCTATATTCATATAGTATGTTCCTACGTGAATGATTTTTGAAACCTTGTATTTTTCATGTAATGATTAATTAATTTTATAAAACTTAATCCTCCATGTAACTAAGGTATGAGCTAAAAAGTGTGTTCCTTAGTAGGGTAAGTTAGACATTCTCAACACCCTGATCTGAAGAGAATTGCCTACATACCAATACTTAGAGGAGGGATCAAACCTAATGTAGTTACCCCCATATACATGCTTGTACAAGTTCAAGTGATACTAGTATTATAGTGGCTTTAAGTGCCTTAAATGTGCTTAAGATTGGAAATCTATAAAATCTCAGCTTAGGGCTACTTTAGATGGTAGTATACATAAGTAGGGTATAATAGGGATTCATAACCTTAGTTATGCTCAAATTTTTCTATGTTTGAATATGTATTTTGCATCTGATTTCCATCTAGTGGTTAGAGGGCTAAAATTCATATATATATATATATATATATATATATATATATATATATATATATATATATATATATATATATATATATATATATATATATATATATATATATATATATATGAGCTAAAAAGTGTGTTCGTTAGTAGGGTAAGTTAGACATTCTCAACACCCTGATCTGAAGAGAATTGCCTACATACCAATACTTAGAGGAGGGATTAAACCTAATGTAGTTACCCCCATATACATGCTTGTACAATTTCAAGTGATACTAGTATTATAGTGGCTTTAAGTGCCTTAAATGTGCTTAAGATTGGAAATCTATAAAATCTTAGCTTAGGGATACTTTAGATGGTAGTATACATAAGTAGGATATAATAGGGATTCATAACCTTAGTTATGCTCAACTTTTTCTATGTTTGAATATGTATTTTGCATCTGATTTCCATCTAGTGGTTAGAGGGCTAAAATTCATATATATATATATATATATATATATATATATATATATATATATATATATATATGATTCATAACCTTAGTTATGCTCAACTTTTTCTATGTTTGAATATGTATTTTGCATCTGATTTCCATCTAGTGGTTAGAGGGCTAAAATTCATATATATATATATATATATATATATATATATATATATATATATATATATATATATATATATATATATATATATATATATATATATATATATAACTATGTTGCTTATGTGGATGATAAAGTATGTTTAGGCCAACCTTATGAGGATTTAGTTTTAAAATGATATCCATTTAAGAAAATCTAGGGTAAAGGACACTATCACCATTTTGGGGAAACTAACACCATGTGGTACTAGTGTCCTTATTATGGTGCTAATGTCCAACTAGTATAACACTAGGCATGAAGGGATAGGATTGGGAAATGAGGGTCTAGGACTACTTTGGAACTAAATAGGGATGCTTATAGCCCACATAAAAGCTATATATGTGTGATAATAGGCTATTGGATAGGTATAAGGTTAACATAGGGATATGTAGTCTCAAATAGCACTCTTATAACTCAAATACCTCTTTTGGGTGATTACATTTTCCCCCACCCATTTATTCTAGAAATGTAGAAAAGTGAAATGACTAAGATAACAGAAAAATAAGTTTGCCTAGACTTACCAAGGAGGTGAATACCATGAAGATGGATATGATTATGTGAGGTTGGGTCTGAATATGTGAATCATGCTCTAATGCATATCTTGCACCTAAAACATACATAAATCAATATTTAGCTAAGATATATCCAAAGAGAGAATAAACTAAGTAAATAATTAAAAAAAAAAGTAAAGAGATGAGAAAGCGGAAAGGAATGAATAAACCTCACTAGGCATGCAAACCAATTCATGAACTTGGTTAAAAATTATCTGTGTATATATATTGATCAATTAGTGAATAGATCATACTAAATTGGTATCTTTCTCATTCCTCATGTGTGGTTGGATCAATAACTCAATCCAATTTTGAATCCATCATTGCCCACACCTACTTGGTGGATCATGACAAGTGAATAGCTTATATTGGATTGATAGTGTGTCCAACCCTCTCATGTGGGTGGATTGATAACTCAAATAGGATATGACTCCATAATTACCCATCCATGTGTAGTATATTCACCTAAAATTAAAATATTCAAAGTATTATAAATGTCTAAATGTATATTTAATTGGGTATGTCATCTCTATGGACACTCATGTTCATTAGGTGGTTATGGGCCATGTGAGAATGCCAACCACTACATATGGAGTAAGGCATGAAACTAGTGTATAACCTAGAGTATCATGTTAGGTATATATAACATAGATAATGGCATGTGATTTGTCATTCCATCTAATCAACTGGTGTGTAACTGAGCATATGCAAATAATGTGTCTCATAAATGTCCCCAAATTTGATATCTGAGTGTATAAATTTTAGACTGAGTTGTAATAAATTATATCTGAGTATATGAATTGAATGTGGGAATGGTCATGTCACACATTATTCCACAAATATAAAAAAACTAATATGAATTTGATTTGAACTAGTATGAATCTAATAAAAATCTAAGTATAATTGATAAACATGAACTAAATATGTGCAAACATGTATTGTACCTACTATACTATTCTGGCTAATCTAGGTTGTTATGAAACTGAGGTTACTATAGTAGTGCCATATCTTGAAAAGTAGTTCCATGTGGTACTAATATCTCCATTTGGGTGTTATTTTATTTCAAGTATGAATCCTATGTAATTGTACTACTTTATGGGTCTCTATTTTTCTCCCATGTTTACCTGTGTTTGATTTTCTATAATCGATATTGTGTTTAAAAATGTACTGTGAGTGAAATATATGAAGTTGATCTCTATGAGAAAATCCTATGAATTCCCCCTATTTTGAGGTGAGTTTTTGAACTTTTACAATAACTATCCTCAAAATAAAATAGATCTAATAAATGTGTGTTATTCAAAGCAATATGATAACTTTGTGATAATCCAATATAATGTGCATACATAACATCAGAATGTAATATAATCTAAGCATAAGTGTATAATGTAATATGTGTGTCATGTCTAGAATTTCATAAGGGTTTAAAGATGATGTAATTAATGTATATAATATCAAATCTAAGTAAAACTATGTAGCTACCTAAGGGGTAGGGCATGATGTCCATAACAACACCCAAGTAGGAAGGATAGATGCATGAGGTCCCTTGTGTCATCAAAAACTAGTGTGTGTAAAAATTAAATATAAGTTTCATGGTCATGATTCGTACAAGAAATCATACATACAAAAAACATGAGGCATATAAAGTAGGCCAATGGGATATAATACAAGGGACATGGGAACATGTCACTAAATCTAAGAAATTAAGACATACAAGGACAATCTCAAATGTCCAAACACACAAGCAATAAACAAGTTTGCTTAGAGACACATAGAATTACATGTTCAAATGTCCACATACAAAATTAAAAAATCATAAACAAGGGACGTAGTCACATGTCCATAGTATACATACTGTGAATAGAAGTGGTGTAGAGCCAAAGAACAATGGCATATTCAAATTCCCTTGAATAGAAGAAGCATATAAATACAATCAAGTCTAAAATAGTTAATATATAAATTAAATTATGCATGAATATGGAATACAAATCTATGTAAGAGTGAGGATGTACATATGTTGTTTTTAAAGTAGTAATAGTCAGTTAAAAAATATAAGAGTGGCATGATCAATATCAAGATATAAAAATGCTAATGTTGGGATGTAGAGTATATAAGGATGGAACATGGTGATTGAAAATATGTATGGGATGCCCCTAAGTGGACAAAATGTGTCAAGTGAATACCCATGTATCAATTTTATGCCCCTAGTGGGTAGATAATAATAGGTCTAGATTGGTGTAGTGGACATGAGTCTTATAAGCAATATCAAATCACTTAGAAATAATAATTGAAGAATGTATGTATGATGAAACCAATTATAATAAGATATATATCATATGTAATTTATGGAAAATATAATAAATGTAAACATAAAAATATATAAAATTTATAAAATTTGTATTTTTTGAGTAATTATTTGAATGTTTTTTTAATTTTTGACATGTTATATTATTTGTGGATTTTATAGATATAAGCTATGTACATGGAAAGAGAAACCATACTAACATATAAATATCATGGGATACTCACTATAATTATGTCCTATGTCAAATAAGGAAAATATGATCATTAGTGTTGTGTGAAATGGAGATTATGGTCCATAATCTATTATACTAAGTGATATGTATCTATATTCATCTATGTAGTGGTGTTAGGAATCCATGGCACTGATTATGGTATCCTATTAACTATAGGAGTCTTAGAAAACTATATGGTAAAATAAGTTATAGGTGACATGGGTTCCTTATTCTAAGAACCCTAAGAACCAAATAACATTGATCTCATAAAAAAGTGAGTAGAGGAAGGCCCTCTAGAATTTGTAACATATCTCTAGCACAAGGGTATCTCTAATAATGGTCTTCATGGGAGAGTATTCATACATGTAAATATTATAGGAGTAGACCTTATTGCACTAATAGATCTACTAAAGTATATGATTTATCAATAGTAATCATGATCTATGTTGTAACTAATAACTATGTTATATCTAGTAATTATGTTGTAACTAGTGACTATGTTGTAGTTTCTTGTGGAATAGGTAGAGGATACTCATATGGAATACCCTAAAATTTGACCACCTAATTTACATGTATATATTTTTGGCATATATGTGTTTTGGATGAGATGTCTCATAGCTATTATATCCATGACTTGCCCAATAAAATATCAAACACACCTACACTAGGTACTACTAAGGACTGGGTGGCCACATGTGCTAGTCCAACCTATAATGAAAGCATAATCTCTCTAATAGAGTTCTAAACATGACCACTAAAACCAATGATAACTATGTTTTTAGGGAATATAGTCTTCTCTAAATACCCCAAATTCTATAAAAGTGTCATAGTTTACATGATAATGCTTGACCCATTATTAATCATAACACTCTGGATGGGATGATCATCTATGTAGGCTCATACAAAGAGTGCATGTAAATATATATCACCATCAAAAATTTCATGCTCTAAAAAGGTGATGAGTGGTATATATGAAACTATAGTGTGTTACATACCAATGATATTATAAAATGGGTGTGACTCTTGTGTAATAGTTGATATCAAGATGGTTATGGATGTGTTTGATATGTGTAGTGAACACCTAAAGTGCTCCCTACCCCATTTTCTATGTGATTTGAAATGGATATAAGAATATATTTAATGTCTTAGATTCTATTTGATATACTTTTGGTGCCTCTATGGGTGTTCCCACATCAATAACGTTAGCCTCAATCAAATATTGTATCTTATGTTTCATATTAATGCATATATTTTTTGTATGGCTTAGTGCCCTATGATACTTACAGAATCGTAGTTATTTAAAAGAGACCATGTCATATCAACCTCTTTTATGGGAGGGAGATTAATGACATTGCATTTCAAGAGCTGATGTAAAACCCACGATGGAAATTTTGTAGGTTGGTGAAGACTCTGCATGGAGGAGATGATAAAACCAAGTGAGTAGATGGCTCTGAAGCTACATTAACTATGGCATTTTGATCACTCTTGTTATTAGTGGCCCTTCCATTCTATGGAATCTTGATTAAAATTTTAGCAGTTGAATTTGATCCATTTGTATATTTTACTTTTCCCATTGATATAATATTGAATTTTCTTTCCTTTATTGTGTGACACAAATCTGTGAATGTTAAAAACTTCTTAAACAACATAGATTCATGTAATGCTGGTAGAAGAATTTATTTGAAGATGTCCTTAATCTCTTTGTCTTCCATGGGGCTAGTAAATTTAGCTAATATAGTCTTTTATTATAAGATATATTTGTAAATAGCTTCATTTAAATTTTGTTTCAACTGTGCAACATTAGCATATGAGATATTATCACTATTTTTTATGGATAAGTGTGCTAAAAACTTGTCTATCAAAGGATTGAATGCAATGATGGATTGACTTGGTAAGTCATAAAACCACTATAAGGAATAATCATTTAAATTACATGGAAACAAATTTATGAGAATCCAATTTTTGGACACATAGTCCAAATATGCTACATGAAAATCTTAGAGATGATACTCTAGGTCACCTTTACCATCATACAATGTAAGTTTACGTGCCACAAATATAGATGACAAGGGATTTATTTTTATGTGATGTGCTAAAGGTGTATGTAAGATAACATTATAATCTAAGGAATGTGATGGCCTAATGTCTCCCTTCTCAAGATGTAAAACCTTAGCTTGTACAATAGAGTGGAGGAAATATCCACAAGAGGTGCAGCTATCATTGAAGGTTATTGAATTACAATTATTGATTGTGCTATCTGAGTTGGCCTCATTATAGGTATAACAATGTTATTAGATGGGGGAGTTAAATAATGATCAATGTTTGATTTATTCTTAATTTACATTATCTTTTAAAATTTATGCATGACCAAAGGACTATTCCCAAAGTCTATCTCTAAAGCTCTATAGGATCTCATCCTTATTAATAATTAGGTTGTCATTATTAAGTGGAGGGAGAGTGTCCCAATTTCCAATTTGTGTATCAACTTATTCTTGATTATATTATTCATATTTTGATGCCCTACCATTTAAATCCACATAATCAAGGTGCGAAGTATAAAAAATAGGAGTTAAAATAGGTCCCTTATCCATGGTATAAGTTTGAATAGAATTAATTTGAATATTCTCTATAAGATTACCACCCAACCTAAAAAAATTTCTTAATGGAAGAAAGAGAGATTTTTAAGATGGCACATAGTAAAACAATTGAAATAGAGTTGTTAAAATAGAATATATGAAATCTAAAAGCCTTAAGAAACTAATGAAAATAGGAAAAATAAGGATACAAACCCTAAGAGAATATAGGGTTAGGGTTTGAGAAATGTTCAAAGTATGTTGGGTTCACCAAATGTTTTAACCTTTTAGGACTTAATGAATATAAATCCTATGTTTGTTAAAGCGCTGAGTAGACTAAATCAATGAAATAATATGCAATAAATATAGCCACTAATTTGGTACATAATTTACCAGCATTGACTTTTTTTAAAATAATAATAAATGGTGAAAATAGAGAGTTAGTTTTAAAATTCTTAATACAGATGATCTAGGAGATGAAAACTGAGATGGAAGCTAGTCTAAGTATCATAAACTAGATCTAGGTATCAGAACCCCTCCTAAAAAGTAGCACAATAATTAGAAAGTAGTTCCATTATTAGAAAAGTGTTATTAGTGTCCTAATATTTGTAGTAATGTGATCTATGTAGGACTATCCCAAGCATATAGGTGCACCTATGTCTAGATTCGTAGGGTTTATTCCTATGTGCATAAGTTATGTAACCCTATATTTTTCCTATAATGACTAATTTATTATGTAAACCCTAATTCTCCATTTAATTAGGGAATGATCTAAAAAGTGTATTTTTTATTAGGGTAGGATGGACAAACTCAACAAAAGGAGTTATAATAGGTCCCTTATCCATGGTATAAGTTTGAATAGATGTAATTTGAATATGCTCTATAGGATCACCACCTAGCCTAGCACTTTTTATTTATGTAAGAGAGATAGATTTATTAGATGTCATATAATAAAAAAATTGAAATAAAGTTGCTAAAATAGAATATATGAAATCTAAAAAACTTAAGCAACTAATGAAAATAGGAAAAATAAGGATACAAACCCTAAGACCATATAGGGTTAAGGTTAGAGTAATGTTCAAAGTCTGGTGGGTTCACCAAATGTTTTAACCTTTTAGGACTTAATGAATATAAATCCTATATTTTTTAAATAGTTGAGTAGACTAAATAAATCAAATAATATGCAATAAATATATCTATTGATTTGTTACATAATTGACCAAATTTGACTTTTTTAATAATAATAATAATAATAATAATAATAATAAATGGTGAAAATAAAGACTAAGTTGGAAAACACTTGATATAAATGATCTAGGAGATGAAAACTAAGATGGAAGTTGGTTTGAGTGTTATAAACTAGATATGGCTATCAAACCCCTCCTAAATAGAAGCACCATAATTGGAAAATAGTGTCATTATTAGAAAAGTGGTATTAGTGTCTTGATATTAGAAGTAATGTGATCTGTACAGGACTATCCTGAGCTTCTAGGTGCACCTATGTCTAGATTCATAGGGTATGTTCCTACACACATAAGTTCTGTAAACATATATTTTACCTTTAATAACTAATTTATTATGCAACCTAATTCTTCATTTAATTAGGTCATGATCTAAAAAGTGTATTCATTAGTACGGTAGGATAGACATCCTCAACACCTTACTATGAAGAGAATTACCTACATACCAATACTTAGAGGATGGATCAAACCTGATGTAGTTATCCCCACCTAAGTGTTGGTACAAGTTCAAGTGATGCTAGTATGATATTGGCCTTGAGTACCTTGAAAGTACTTAAAATCATAAAATTTAAACTTAGGGATGTTTTATATGGTATTATGCATAATTAGGGTATAATAGGGATTGATAACCTTAATTATGTCAACTTTTTATATGTTTGAATACATATTTTTCACATGATTTCTATTTAGTGGTTAGAGGGCTAAAAGTCATGTATATATATTGTTATGTCTCTTATGTGAATGATAAAATATGTCTAGTCTAACCATAGAAGGATTTAATTTTGAAAATATATCCATTTGGGAAAATCTAGGTAAAAGGACATTATCACCATCTTTAGGACACTAGTTCCACATGGCACTAGTGTCCTTATTATGGTGCTAGTGTCTAGCTATTATAACACTAGGCATGAACGACCAAGATTGAGAAATGAGGGTTTGAGATCACTTCAGAGATAAATAAGGATACTTGTGGCCTACATGAAGGCTAGATAAGTGTAGTAATAGGTTATAAGATAGGTCTAGGGATAATCTAGGATAAGTAGTCTCAAATAGCACTCATATACCACTTTTGGGTGATTACACCCTTAAATAGGTTAATGACCATAAATGATTCTTTAGGTGACTCAAATTCATTTTAAACATCTTAAAAACCCATTAATAACATATTTAAGCCTCATGAGCACTTGTGGAGAAATAATCTTGTCATGTGTTGAGTAAAAGCACAAAGAAGTGGTATAAAACTATAATTTTTAGGCCTAATTTCATGTTTATGGTTGTGTGAAATCTTCTCAACTAATTAAAGAGAACTTATAGGCCTGTAAAAATGTCTAATGACCTTAAACCACCCATCAAATATACCTTTATGATGATTTAATAGTTTTGAATTCACTAAACTAAGCCAAGATGAAGCCTTTTCCTTGCTTGTATTGAAAGGATGAAGTTGCATACCTTCTTAAGGTCATCAATGGAAAAAATAAACTTAAATATGCCACTATATACATCTAATTCCATCCTTGGAGGAATATTAAATTCATACAAAGGCCTATTTTAATGGCTTCAGACAATGTTGAAGGGCTTATGCATAGGCAGTCCACTAGTTTCATGTTGTTAATAACCTTAAAAGAAGTATACAGGCATTTATTAACTTTTCAAGCTTGTCTCAATTTTAACATTATCTTTAAGACATTAAAAATGACCTAAGATACCTACAACATCAATGTTTAAGTCATGGAACATGGACAAGGTCCCTACATAGTTCTCAAGTCTATACAGAGCTTTTATAACACGAACACCTACAAATCTATCTAAACATATTACTAGTAGGTTGTTGGATAAATAATTAATTTAATATGGTCTATGATATATGTATATGTTGTACTATATTATAAAATACATCCATGAGGTTGAAAATAATATTGTGGCAGTATTCAAACAAATATTAGACCTTAGACGAAGGGAAAGACTTGTCTTCATTGCATTCATTTCAATCAAACAAGCTTAGAAATGAAATTGTAGGTTATAAGGAAAAATATCACACTATGAGGAATTTTAAGACTTAGTCTCATTTTCACCAAGATGAAAGATGCATTGAAAGAGTTATGAATGGTATAGGAAAACACTAAGGAGAGTATGTGAGCCATATGTCAAGACCTAAGCTTATAACTCCTCAATCAAGAAAGGGAAATTTCAAGAGAATAAGGATGAGTCATAGAATAAAAAGAGCCACTTATAATCCACCTCTCATGTGTTTATCATCAATAAAATCCAACACATGTTGAGGATGAATGATATGACTATTTTCACCATCTAGTGGCATTGTAACTAGTCTTATGATTGTATGCGAGCTATCATAGGTTTTCTACACATTCACCTTCTCTCTCTTCTCCATTATTCTATATATTCTCCTAAAAATGACATTTTAAAGTATACTCAATTTTATTATAGTTAATCCATGCTAATATTGATACTTGTTGATTTTCAAGTGAATATAAGTTGTTTATACCTTCTTCATCTCACATTTAGTGTTCTAGGTTAAATTATTGATGAATGATAATCTTGATATTAAATCTCCTTACATTTTTACTCTTCATTATTTCCTCATTGTCATTAATTCATCTTATTTTTGGTCATATGGTGTGTGTTAAGTAGTTTTACAAATGTTAAGTGTGGAAAACCTTCACTAGTGTCTCCTTCTAGACCTCTTGAGTTTCCCTCTTAATTAATGTATCGGCTATAACCTCCATATTGAAATACTTATTCTATAAATATTTTTTGGAGTTGTGTGATTAGATTCAAGTTTATTTTATCTTTTTTATCAAATTATATACAAGAGGAGGAGACCTATAATTAGGTGCATTAACTTATTTTTTTGCTTTCAACTTTCTTTATCATTTTTACTTGAAATTTGAGTAGATGTAGTGATAATATAGGTGTAACATCAATGGATCCAACCCTCTCTATAGGTTATCTTTATTCATAGGCCACCCATAGCCTTAGAGAGTTTCCATTATGTAAATTAAGTTAGGAGACCTGAAACACCTCCTCAAAGGGTTTAACTCAAAGTTATAATAGTCTTTGGCATGCCCAGTGGGATCATAATTCAAGAATATTGACTAATATTATTTATATTCTTGATATACTTGTAGGTTTTATAGCATTTACGTTCAGCATCTGGCAACTCCAAAGAGATTTCAAGCATCTTGGTTTCAAAATTAGTGTCTAGTTTTCATGCCAAAGGTAATTGAAAGACCCTCTGTTAAAACTCCTATTATGTTTTTAGAATTAACTTATCATTAAGCTAATAAAATTAGATTTTTTACTACACACCATTATCTTAAAAGGTCTTTTGTTTCAAATATATCTATAGAAAAGTTTTATCTACCTCCAATTTTCAATATGGTAGTGCCTAAAATTTAAATTTGTGTGCCTTTTAATGGTGGTATCCCCCTCAACCTATCTCAATATGGTTATATATCTATTATTTTCCTTAATATCATCTCAAATTTAACTAGAGAGGATTCCACCACTCCTATTGATCATATAATAGACATTTCTATCATTTGTTCTATACATCATGTGATACAAGAGAATGTGGAAATCAAATTGATAGCTAATTCATTGAAAGGGGGGGATAGTTAATGGTATAGAGGCTTGAAGCCTAATAATATTTCTAATTAGGATGAATTAGGAGAATAATTGTGCACTCATTTTGAGGATAAGAGTGATCATTTATCCTTGGTGGAAAAATTGACTACCATAAATAGTTCCCCTCAAGAATTCATAATTGATTTAAATTATAGATTTAAAAATAGTTGGGATAGGATCCCATCCATAGTCAAACCCACTACAAACTGTGAATTCTTGTACTACTTGAGTGATTTGAAAAATGACATAGCAATAATTATTCAATCAATGGGGGGAACACATTGCCTGATGCATATGAGGTAGAAATAAGGGATGAGAATTATCATATCCAAGATATTAAGATTGATCCAAGGCCTCATATGCCTTTATTTCTATAATTATATACCATACTCATTCTACACGAATCGTATTTCCCACATTGGCTCCTATTACTTCACCAAAAAATCAAGAAAAATCCTCCTTTACTCCATATAATGACCTACATTAAGTCAATAATATTCTAAAACATTTTGGCAATGAAATTGTAAGCATTAAGATGCATAAAAATCAAAATTATAGGCCTTGGCAACCCCACAAAAAATTTAATTAGGACAATAAATTTCCTTTCCAAGGTAACTACTAGGGTCAAGGACAAATCACAAGTGGTAGGCCTTACAATATATATAAACCAAATGATACTATCTCTTCAAATGTTATTTTTCCAACTCAAAATAATCTAGTTTCAAGATCAATCAAGGTGCCTTCTTTATGATCATCTCCAAAATCATAGTATGTACTCTAATAGTGTGTCCAATCAAAATCCAATGATGCAAGGTGTTAAATCTTCTCAAGGTATTCAATATTATTAATCTCCATATTTTTAAGTGCCACCAAAAGGAGAAGCTAATCAAGGGAAAGTAAAACCTAATTTCATACTTGTAAATTTGCAAGAAGGAAATTATTGTGCAATGAATCAGTTTGGAGGCATAAGTAACATTGATACTCTTGTGGCATATAACACAAGGGTTAAAAGAGAGTAATATAGGGTAATAAAGAGGTATGTTAGGGACTGATCCTACCTTCTCAAGTGTGTCAAGGGGAAATTATATCTAATGCAGCCCCTAAAGTTTAGGAAATGCAGAAAAATAATAATGTGAGAGGTGCTCCCCTATAATATAGTGTTTTTGCTCTTTAAGGACAAATAAGTTTGGTATTTCTTCTATCAATTTTTTTTATAAAATGAAGAAGTCATTGGTGAATATATAAATCTAGGAGACATTTTCCATTCATAGATAAAAGGATCTACTTTAAAGAAGAGTTGTCTAATTCCAACCTTACAACTGGATCAATAATGAAAGAGAGAGTAGTCCTCATTAATGAAACTCAATATAAAGGAGGGAAACAAGTCAAAATTGATCATCCTCATTATTTATATATTTCTCTCATTATAGGTGAGTCTTTGGTTCAAAATTGTATGATTTATAGTGGTGATATTACCTTTGTAATGCCTAAACAAGTGGTTGATAAACAAGGTCTAAAATATGAGCCAATCACCAAAGGATTTTTACAATTGGATGGGACAACCACCAAGACTGTATGTATCATCAAAGGTTTAAACTTAAATTTTCATTCTTGCCCAATTTTTTCATTTCTTCAAAAAATTTATGTAATATACCTACTACCCCACTTTGCCTTATGTCTCTCTAGAGAATTTATAACCAATATTAGGGGATATATATCATCATATTAATCTTACATGGTTTTTAGGACTAGATATGGCATCAAATTCAAGTTATAATCAAGACCAATTTCTAAAATTCATATAAACCTTATGTGTATAAGGTATCCAACATTAATTTCACTATTTTTTATGAAGGAGACTCTCCATGTTGATCAAGAAAGAGTTGTTTCCATTAAATTAATACATGGTCTCTTTCTTGATGAGTGAGTGAACATCATGAACATGATCCATATAATTTCATGGAAGAAGCAAGCCTAAGATTGTATTGATTACATGAGGAAGGTTAATTCATTCCAAATTTGGTCAAGCCTGATGAACCCATGGATGATCTATGGTATCCACTTTTTGATGGATCTAGAAGTAATATTTGTGTAGGAAGTGTGAAATATTGGTGTCTCCCTCTAAGGAAAGGTATTATAATAATTTTATATTTAATTATAGTTGTACTTTAAATTTATTATATTATAAATTACTTGTTCATATCCCTCAATGGGATAAGAAAATAGGAGTGAAGTGATTACATGTGTTTGGTGATAGTGAACTAGTTGTTCATCAAGTGAAGGGAAAAAATATAACAAATAAATCCTTGTTAAAGTCCTAAAAATATAGGGTGTGGGATATTATATAATATTAAGAGACTTTCAATATACAAACCATTCTAAGAGAGGAAAACAGGCATGATGATAGGTTGGCTATAGTTGGAGCTCAGTTTGATGTCCCCAATGATGTCAAGAGTTAAATATGTCAACCACATATCAAGGTAATGTTAAGGCCTTAAATTCCTAATAATGAATTTATTTGGAAAGTATTCTATATTGAAAAAAAATAGCATGATTTATCCAATAATAAGATGTGTTTTCTTCAAGAAATTAGTCGAAGTTGTTGTAGTAATATGGTGATTGTATTGTGTAACTAAGGTCAAATAAACTTCATGAAAGCCTAGTGACACTTGAAATAAAAAACATATACTAAACAAGATAATTATGAGAGGGTCACCATAGTCAAAGACAAACTTCTATCACTTTGAAAGGCATGTAACAAGGAAGAAAGACTTGAATTTATTGAGTTATACAAAGAGTTTGCTAATATATTTTCTTGGGATTATAGTGATTTCAAATATTTTTAACCTATCCTAATTGAAAAAACTATAGAGATAAATAAATATTCCAAACCAATAAGGAAAAGACAAATACCTATCAACCCAAGAATAGAACCCTTCATGAGGAAAAAATTGACTAAGTTGATAGAGTCTAGCTTTATCTTCCCTATCAAACAATCATCTTGGGTTGCCAATCTAGTCCGTGTAATGAAGAATAATAGAGTGATAATATTATGAGTGGATTTTAGGGACTTTTGTAGAGTTTCATTGAAAGATAATTATCCTTTTCCTTCCATGGAACAAATCTTGAAAATGGTAGCAAGTTTTGAATGTTTCTCTCTCTTTGATGGATATTTAGGGTACAATTAGATTTTGGTGTAAGAGAAAGACTAGTATAAGTTAACCCATACCATAAAATAGGGCATGAATATAGGAAGGTGAATTTTGGGTTATATAATTTTGAAGCTAATTTCCAATGAGCCATGGACATGGAATTTTAAGGTTTGATAAATGAAATAGTGTTGATTTATCTTGATGATATCACTATTTTATCCAAGGATGAAAGTGATCATTGCACTCACCTTAGAGAAATATTTTAGAGGTGTAGGTAGTTTTAGGTCTATCTAAATCCTAAAAAATGTCTTTTTAGTCCATGAAGGCAATATCTTAGGCCACATCGTCTCCAAAAAAGGTCTCTCCATATATCCTAAAAGGGTAAGTGCCATATTGTCCTTGTCATTTCCTAACTACAAGAAAGGGATGAAAAGTTTATTTGAAAAAAAAACTTCATTAGGATATTAATATCTTATTTTTATAATCATTTCAAGCCTATAACATCCATGTTTAATAATAATCATGTTTTTAGTTGGACTAGAGAATGAAAGGATAGATTTGGTGACATCAAGCGAGCTATATCTCAATCTCCAACACTTAAAAATCTTGATTTTACAAAATACTTCACCTTATATGCTTTAGGAAATCATGAAGTAATCTTATCCATGTTGACACAATCAAATGAATAAGGTCTTGAATAACCAATTAATTTCTTCAACCAAGATTTGGAAGACTATGAGGTAAGGTACACTTTCATAGAGAATAAAATGCTTTATGTCATAATAATCCTTAAAAAATTATACATATACTCTCTAAAAAAAATTACATGCAACAAAAGTCTCATCCAAGCATAAAAAACTTCCTTTTGATTAGATACTTGAATGAGAAAAGATCTGGTTGGATCACCAAAGTCATTAAATATGACATGGATATCAAGGTTACCAAGTTGGTGAAAGGCAAGGGATTGTGTGATATATTTTCATTAGACTTGAAATAATAAAAACAAGATATCCCAATACTCCAAGGTGGCACTCAAATATTTTTACCTCCATCTACCATAATTTTCACACAAGACATAGTCAAATTTATCTAAACAGTTGAGTGGTAACTAAGCCTAGACAAAGCTAAAAGGAGACATTTTAGATTACAATCCATCCCATATGTTCTTGTAGATGGAATATTAATTAGGAAGGACCTTAATTTAATTATTTTAATGTGTGTAGAGGCTGATTAAATTGAGAGAGTATTGGTAAAATTAAATGATGGACCATCAGGTGGTCACTTTTCACCAAAAAATACAACAACAAAAGAGATGAGAGTTGGTTATTATTGTCATAGCTTGTCCAAAGACTCATATTCATGGGTGATGAAGTTTCATGAGTGTGATTTATTCATATGAAAATATAATATTACATCCCTCCCTCTCTATCCCATTTAGGTAGACCAACCTTTCATGAAGTGGGGTTTGTATTTCATAGGTATGGTCAATCCTCTTTCAAGTGTTGGCCATAAGTGCGTGTTGATTTCAAATAAATACTTTACTATATGGACATAATATGTATATCTCAACGAATCTAATGAGACTAATGTTATAGACTTATATGAAAGCATTGTAACTAGATTTGGATTACCTTCTACACTTATCTCAAATAATGAAATCAATTTTCATGGTACTAGGATAAGTGAGTGGGTTTTGAAGCATGGAATCCACATAAGTATATCCTCCAATTAATATCCTCAATGGAATGGACTAGTGGAGTCCATAAATAATAATCTAATAAGAGTTATTAAGAGGACTATGGAGGAAAATCAGATAACACAACATATAAAATTGAAGATAGATTTATGAGCTGATAGGATTACTCCTAAAAGATCCATTAACAAATCCCCTTACATGCATGTATATGAAAAAGAATAAAAATTACCCATCTCCCTTGAGCTACCAGCTCGAGAGCTTACACATCATATTGAAGTGATGAAAAATGATACCATAGAGATTAGACTAGCTGAGTTAATGGAATTAGAAGAAACAAGAGATCATGAAATACATACTATGGAGTATCACCAAACTAAAATCAATAGGCACTTTTATAAGATAGATGTTCCAAAAAAATTCTAATACGATGACCTTTACTCAAATGGTATGAACATAGAGATAATCCTAGAAGACACACAAAGTTTGATACTTTATGAATTGGACCCTATATCATCACTTATTGCAAGTAACACAATGTTTTTCATCTCTTAAAGGTGAATGGAGAAGAGATACATATCCCAATCAATGAGATACACCTTAATCATTGTTATTAAGGTCATTTTATCCTCTTGTACATAGTATCTTAGTCTTTGATTTCTCTAATTGATTATAACACATGCTTTTTTAGTAGAGTAGGTGTTTGTTTTCCCTAAGTAATTATTTCACTTGTGTGTGTTTTGCTTTGTTGTGTGTGTGTGTGTGTGTGTTGAAGGTATCTTCAGTTTTAAATTTATTTCAAAGCTAGTGTCATGTTCAATTTTAGTTTTGGTCTTAAAGAGAATAAGTGTTTAGTGATTCCATTCCCAATGGGTTGTTTAAGGCCACTAGTCCAAATGTTTAGTAGGAAACATATCCCATAAGGTATTCAAAAATGTTAGATAATTAGTCACCCTTGACCAAGGTCTATTCAAAACTAGGTACTTACATCATTTAACCTTGTAAATGGTCTTGTTAACATTTATGCCTTGGTGGTCTTGAATTTTCTTATCATGGTGTCTATCAAGTTTTTTCAAGGTCTCAATAAAGTCATGTCAGGAGTTTAAAATATGACATTTGGTCAGTCCCATTAACATTATCACTCATAAAGTCTTTTGTAAGCATTTTATAAAAGTTTAAGGTAACTTTGGAGATTTTAAGGTTCTTTTACAAAAATTAGGGTATAATTGACCCATGGTGAAAACAATGATATGGTGATATTCCAAATATGTCATGGTGCTCCATAGTGGATGGTGTATTAGACTCAAATCTAGTGAAATAGTGACTTTGTCTTTACAAGAATTTTGAAGAGTTTAAATTTTTGGAGAGATTAAGGTTTCACTTGTTTTAGTTCCAGTGATTTTTGCATGTGGAATATCAATTGTGAAGAGTAAATACCATGCTATGGGTCAAAGGGTGTCTTTTTGGGTCATTTGACACTTGTTGAATATCATATTTTATATCTTTTTATTTTTACATCCAACCATGAGGTGTTAAAGCCCCATTTATAATGTGCATTCACTCTTGAAATCTTTTTTGTTCATTTTTTTAACTCCAAATTATCATAGTGTTATGCATGACATTATAAAAATATGGATAAGGTGATTAGTATGTTATAAAATTCAATATAAACTCCATTGACATCTATTATGCAGCTATAACATGGCATTTTGGAGGAATGAACAATTTTTCTTGATGAAGATAGGTCTAGGAGTGAATATATAGTTTCAAGCTTGATTAGATAGCCTCATTGAGATGGTTTAAAAACTAATAATGGTCTCATAATACTATGATCAACATCATATATCCTATTAATGCCTAAAATAATTCTAAGATAGAGGTTATAGGTCAAAAAATGGAAACACACCACTTGATATCTCCATTGGGTCACTTGTAAGAGAAAGAGAGTCATTTTGATGAAGTTGTTTCATAAAAGAGGAGGTATACTAGGGAAAAATATATAATGTGAAATATACCACCCCTATTCCATTCAAATCCATGGCAATATTTTTGGGATCAAGGGGTAGATCTCTTTGAATCAGTGTTAACAAGTTAATTGCCTCTTAAACCCTCTTAAACCCCATTATCCTAGTTTTCCTCTTGTAATGAAATGTATGGAATTTGATGAATGAATGTTAAAAGTTTAAAGGAATATAATATGGGTTATAATGTCCCTAAAATATCAAACTTAACATAAAATCCTAGTGATCATATGTGTACTAATAAAAAAATTCATTGTTTTACTAGTTTTGACATGACAAGTAGGGTTGTTTGGGGTTCTGATGTGTTTTCCAGATGATGGTGATTGAAATAAAGTGTAAATAATGTATCAAAATTAAAAATATATAAATATTTCTTATAAACCATCTCCAATAAATCATCCAATGCATGAATGAGTTAAATGTGAAGGTACGTGTCTATAGGCATTAAGAAAGTGCAAGTTTTATGCTTATTTGACACTTTTAAAAGGTTTTGGGCTTATGAAAAAAGATAAAACACATTTTATACATATTAACCAGTCCATAAAAACATATTCCATGTTTTCACAATCATGTATTCATCTCCAAACTGGCTTTATATGACTGGTTCAACCACACAGGCCTCTAATGAGAGAAAGATAATCTTATGGGTAGGCATGCTTGATGTTTTGGGGAGTGATCCATATGAGATAAGGATTGAGAAAATTATGGGGAAGTGTATGGGAAATTTTAATAGCATAAAATAATTTTAAAAACCCTCTATAATCATCATTGCTATTAAGTTGTAGGTGGAAAAATATGAGGGCCATTGAATGAAGAGTTCTTGGACAAGGTCTCAAGTGTGAAAAAACAAATAATATACCTAAAAAAAATTTAATGTCCCTAATGAATTATTTATATGTTCATCCTAATAATAATAAATCAACCAAGTCCCTAAAACTCCTTGAAGACACCAACATGGTCAAAATTGCAAAATAATAATGTAGTCATGCATACCAAGTGGATTGTGTCAAGTCTGTAGGTTTAGGATGAAAGGTTATTGGAAAATCCTATGTGGTTTCTCATTTGAAAAGGTATTAAAAAAAAAAAAAAAAAAAAAAAAAAAAAAAAAAATCCCCATGATCATTAAATGTCATAAGATCTAGAAGAGTTAATCCAAGAGCAGGGTGGTAATGAGATTTAAGCTAGGAATGCACACCTACATTCCCTACACACCAAAAAATGGAAATGTGATACATTTTTTGTGATGAAATTAAATTTTGGAGGTTAATTATATATTATGGGGACCTTTGGTATGTTTTAATAATTATTTTATAGGTTATAAATATAATAAAACATTAAAATAAGACAATTAGGGTCAAACGTCCTAAACTACCTACAAACCCCAACCATGGATCAAATTAGATCTAAGACTATTTATGGGATAAAATGGACTAGAGACTTATGTGTATACATTTTATGTGATGAATAATACCTAAATAATACCTTTAAAACCAAAAAAAATTAGTTTGAAGACCTTTATTCTCAAGACACTCATCTCGAATACGCACATATAGGCCTACAAGCTCGAAAAGGTCATTTTTCTCATGTGAGAAGTTGGATGAGAAAGTGCATGGGAAAAAATACAATTATGGGATGTTAATAAGGTATATATAATCCAAGTTACTAGTGTTTTTCAATCTATTAAGGTACTATAATTTATGAATAATCATTAAGAAGGTGAACACCTCAAAACTAATTTTCTTTCCCTTAAATACCTCGATGATTGTAAATGGTTATTTAGGTGATTAAAATGCACTTGAAACATATTTAAAACCCATAAATATAATATTTATGCCTCATTATCACTTCTTGGAGAAATAATCTTGGCATGTGTAGAGTAAAATCTAAATGAAGTGGTCTAAAATTGCACTTTTTAGGCCTAATTTCATGTTTTTGGCTATGTGAAAGATTCTTAACTAGTTGAAGAGACCTTATAGGGATATCAGAGGTATAATGGCATTAAAAAATCCATTAAATATACCTTAATGATGATTTTATAGGCTTGAAGTCACTAAACCAATCCAAGATGAATATTTTTCATTACTTGGATTAAAATGATGAAATTGTAGACCTTCTTAAGGTCATCAATGGCAACAAGAAACTTCATGACACCCATGTATACATATAATTAAATCCTTGGATGAATATTAAATTCATATACAACCCTATTTTAATGTCTATAGTTAGAGTTGAAGGGCTAATGCATATTTAATCCACTAGCTTCATTTTGTTAAGAACCTTCAAAGAAGCAGACAAGCCTTTATCAAATTTTCATGATGATCTTGAGTTGAGCATGATTTTGAAGACACTAAAAGGACATAATATATCTAAAATAATACTATTTAAGTCATTGAACATATAAAAATTCCCTACATAGTTCTCAATTCTATATATAAATTTTATAACATGAACACCTACAACTCTATCCAAACATCTTACTAGTAGGTTGATGGATAGATAATTAATTAAAGATGATCTAAAAGATAGGAAAAGGTTATATGATATTATACGATACATCCATGAGATTGAAAATATTTTTGTGATAGTATACAAAAAATTATTAGGCATTGGATGAAGGGATAGACTTGTCTTAATTGCATTCCTTTGGATCAAACAAGCTTAGACATGAAATTGTGGGTTCTAAGGATAGAGATCACATTATGAGGAATTTTCAGCATGAGGTATCATCTTGAAAAAGATGAAAGATGAATTTAAAGAGTCATTAATGGCATATAAATATTCTAAGGAGATTAATTTACCAATGTGTCGAGACCTAAGATTTTAACTCCTCAATCGAGAAAGGCCAATTTCAATATAATAAGGATGAATCATAGAAATCCAAGAGCCACTTATATTCCACATCTCATGAGGAAATCATAAATAAAATATAGAACATATTGATAATGAATTATGGGACTATTTTTCACCTTTTATTAGCATTGTAATTGGTCTTATGATTATGTGAGAGTCATCATAGGCTGCCTACACATCTACCTTCTTTCTCTTCTCCATTATTCTATATATACTTCTGAAAAGAAAATTGTAAAATATCCTCCATATTAGTATAGTGAATCCCTACTAAAATTGATATTTTTTTATTGATTTTGAAATGAATATAAGCTATGGTGAATTGTTCATGAATGATATTGTTGATATTCAATATACTTGAATTTGTCCTCTTCATTCTTGCCACTTTATGAGTAAGTCATATTATTTTAGGTCATATGGTGTGTTTCAACTGTATTTACATATTCTAAGTGGGAAAACATTCAATAAAGTCTCCTTATAGACCTATGTATTGTTCCTCTTAATTGATGTATCAACTATAATCTCCATATTTAAATACTTATAATAGAAATACTATTTGGAGTTGTGTGATTAGATTCAACTTATCTTAGTTTTGTTATCAACTCATATATAAGAGGAAAAGACCTATAATTTGGTGCATCTCCCCTTTTTATATATTTTTTAAACTTTCTCTTTCCCTTTTCTTTAAATTTGAGTATTTGTAGTGATAGTGTAGGGGTATCATCAATGAATCCATCCCTCTATATAGGTTCTATTTAATCATAGGCCACCCATAGCCTTAGAGAGTTACCATTATGTTAATTAAGTGAGGAGACCTAAAACACCTCCTCAAAAGTTGAAACTCAAAGTGATAATTGTAACCAAATGGATTGTGATAAATAAAACGTTATGTTCCCACACTTTGATATGTGACGAGGTCAAACAATAGATCTATAAATGCTAATTTAAAAACCTACTTGCCCCCACTTTGATATGTAAATAAGTCTAAGAATAAATATATAAATGTGGAGATAGAATCCCTACTTAACCTAATCTAATATGTAATTTAGTATAATAATAAATATACTCGGATGTCAAAACTATTGCTTGACCTACATAATCTGTGTCTATGAAAACTATGGGTCAACCATTATAGATCATTCTATGACTCAATATAGTAAAATTATGGTGACATCCTAGTGATAATCTGAGTTTAATCTGGTAGTTTGTTCATAGATAATGTTATAATTTCCCATTCCATCTATATAATCTTTGAAATCATACGGGATCAAGGACATGTGCCTTAAATCATGCCCGTAAACCTGATATATGAGTAATGTAGATGTGTATCATGTGTATAAAATTATATGTATATAGGGATAGTGTATCATGTACGTGCCCATATAGTCATAATTTGAGTCTAGAACTATGTTTAAATCCTATTTAAAATTTTAGAATCTGAACGAGTATCATAGAATCCTAGAAATTCAAGTCAAATTGTTTATCTAGTTATATGATTATCTGAGTGTTTGAGTAAATAAAACTATGTGTCTATATATGTGAATCATTGAGTAATTATATGTATAAAAATTTTTCATACAATGTATATATTTGTGCTTAACCATGTGTCTAAGTCAATCAAAAAAATTGAGTCAACTATGTATTTGTATATCGGAGCCATTGAGTAAATGTATGTATCTATGTATCTAATTCAATTTATGTATCTAAGCCAAATTGTATGTCTGAGTCATTAAACTAATAAATTTGAACCAAACTTTGTGTTTTCACAACTAATCCAAGTGATGTGAATAGTGTATATATGTCCCCTTTATGGTGAGAGAGCATAAATTGTGATAAGGGCATTGAACCAAAAGTGATACTAATAGGCATGTCAGTGAATAGTTAGTACTGATAAGATGATTACATGATTGATTATTTTGACAATTGTAAAATAATTATTTGTAAATGGAGACTAAGATAGGCATGTTTTATATATTGAGTTTATTAAGGAAAAATGATTTTTGTCATTTTTGAAGTCAAATTGACTGGGATAGAAGTGTAACTTGTACACTGTGGGGATATCATCATCAAGTTCCACACACAAGAAATGGATCAAAACTCAGATCCATGATTCTTGAGATATCATGATTGGAAAATTTTGGTCAAAAATTGGGGAAATTTACACGTGGGGACAACCATAGGTGGGTGGCAATTTTAAAACATTATTTAAATAGGTTTGATTGATTGATGTCGAAAATCATTTAAAATTTAAAATTTCATATTATTATTGCTTTGAGTCAAGATGAAATGTCAAGGATATGAGGTGTGAATGTGACCCACTATAAGGAGGTGGATGTGTGTATCCAAGATGCTGAAGATGTCACCCTCATAAGAATTTCATCATTTTCCATGTTTTTGAATTGTTGATTGAGTTTTCCATCATTTTCTATGTCATTTGAGCTAGATTAGGAATTTTTTATGAGGGATAGATTATTTTCCTAAGGATAATACTAGTGTCTTGGGTTATCATGCTATTGTCCATGGACTATGCTAGTATCCAATGCTATGGTTCCATCTACAATGCTAATGTCTTCTAGAATAAACATTTATTTTTTATTTGAATTTACAGTTTACGATCATTTTAGCATGTATATTTTCCATCTAGAGAGGTTAATGTCTTATTAATGGTATTTTATAGGTGGATGTGTGCATGAGGGAGTTCCATAGTGGTTTTATGATGGAGTGATTACATGGGATACCCTTGATAGATGATGAGAGAGTATTTGTGGATAGGTATGGTTTGAGATATATGTCATCACTTGCAATGATGCCTTGGGATTTTCATATGATGATTGCACTATGTGAGTAGTGGAATACTGATACATGTAATTTTTAGTTACCCACTAAAGAGATTATTGTTACCCTATAGGATGTGTATATGATACTTAGATTGCCCATTACTATTCAACAGATTGTATTATAGGATGTAGTTAGAGATATATCTATAGACTAGGATTTGAGGTATTGTGTAGCCATACCTACAAAGACCCATCATTGGGGGAGTAGCAATGATTTATTATAATATGTGATTGTTCAAATTAGTGTTCCATAGTTGTACAAGTTTTTAGTGGTGTTACTAGCTTCATTTATTTCTATTAATGGTAATGGTGTATCCATTACATATAGGATGAATGGGATTATGTAGGAAATAGAAGAACATGTGATCGTATACTCATCAAGTCACACCATGTTATCCCACCTATATAAGGATTTGTACAATTTTACTTAATATTTGTGCAATGGTGGGATCATATCATCAACATTGTTACATTATTGGACTTATGAGCACATTTTATTGGCTAAATCTTAGGGGTTTCTATGTGTATATTGGGCACACCCAAAAGTATTGATAGAGAGATGGACTGAACATATCCCATACAATTAAGGATCACAATGCAATTTCAATGGGTATTATATTGAGTGAAAACTAGATATATTATTTGAAGACCCTATAGGGAAATTCAAGGATGGCCCGAGGATAGGATACAGTTGAGAGTGATTTGAGTGAGTTGTTAGTTGCATGACCATTTGGGGGTAATGTTTTTTAGAGATTTCAGTATGAGCAAGTGACATGATAGTTTGGTGTGGTCCATAATGTTGCACACACACCATGGGTGTGGTTGAGGAGTTCTCAGGCCCCAATGAGGTGAGGTAGTAGATTGAGACCCATAACAACTGAGTTAGCTCCAATTCTAGTGATAGAGTGAAATCATGTGATAAAGATACTTGATGTAGATGATCTAGGGGATATTGATGCCTTCATATTATAGTGGGGATGATAGATATGGCCACCACTATTTTTAGGAGATAGGGTTATCCTAGAGGATGTACTAGATTTGGATCCCATCAAGGTAGTTGAGGGTACATTGTTATTTTATATTTATATGCCTGGTTTAGTTTAGTATTGAATTATCAAGTATATATCCAATGTATTATGTTTGTGTGCATAGGTGAAAAATATGATTAATACTGGGAGGCCATCAATGAGGATATATGGTGAGAGTTGACATAACACATTCTTGATTATGACATGTATGATGGGTTAGTAGACAGGGATAGAGGGGTTGCAGGTGTATATACCCACCTATTTGATCAAGTGGACATTGCCACTATAATGTATAGGTAGGTAAAAATAAATAGAGATGAGGCACATGTTGAGTTATATAGGTCATCTATTCTTATACTTTATATTATGGGTGGGGAAGGTAGTAGGATCATGGATGATTATATTCACCTATAATGGGAGTGTGTAGAGCTAATGGTTGAGGCAATGATGCTATGAGATATAGAGTAAAGACACATATGTCAATATATATAGATGGGATGTAGGAGCACTATCTTTGGTGTGTATTTATATGAGAGTGAGGGTGATGAGGTTGGTCCATGTGACCCATCTCCTATTATTGATTGATTATGTATTATTGTATTTAAACTTGTTTTGAGTTTATATGTATATATATATGGACATCGTGTCACATGAAATTTTTATTTTTGTCATTGTTGACTTGAGTAAATGTTTAATTTAATTCATTGCTTATGTGTTGGTATGGAAATGTATTCTTCAGATAGAGAATGGTAATTGGTTTTTTATCTTTATATAGATTCTTGTGTGTACATGTATATTAGATTAAGAGTGTTAGTTTCTAGTATTGATGTCATATAAGTATCATACCATATCCAAGTGAGGATCATGTAACTATGACGTGAAATTTCCAAATCCTAATGGAAAAGTAAACAAGTGACCATGATACTCATAATGTGTAGGTGTAGAAGTGGATTCTAGATTTTATATTGCTCATGGTGTACTATTGGTAGCTAAAGTTGAAGACTCTATAGTAAATAGCTTAATTAGTTGTCTTACTAGAGATTTACTATGTTTTGCATTATGTTTTGAAAATATTTTAATTGGTTGTCATACTAAAGTTGTGTTCTAATCTCTGTGACATCTTCTAATTATCTTAATCAATTATCATATTGAGACTAGTTGTTGAGTTGATTTCCATTTTCATATCATGTTATTATAAATAAGTTGATTTTTAATAATTGGTTTCCATATATGTTGAATCTATGATGCATGAGATCTTGCATACGTAGGTGTCATATAAGCCACATGGCTTATATGATGAGTAATTAATGTCTCCTTGAAAGGAACATCTTGGGATAACTCAATCATATAAAAATGTGATTTAGAAGAGTGTGGAAAATGAGATCTTGATGTCCCCTACATGAATGCTTTGATGCCTCTATCAATATACTGATCAATAAAATCTCTAATTACACAAAACATGTCATCCCAATGTCCATTGATTTGATGCTAATTACAAGATGGTATATTTGTTATTCTATGCAACGATGTGTTCAATGGTAATTAATTGGAGGAAGTGTGATCATCCCCCTATATATTAATGTAAATAAAATACCATGAGGCTTATATCTATCTATAAATTGTATATCCCCTTTGTTGGTATCCTATGTTCTACTCACTATAGGATATGCTCTGTGAAGTAGCTATTTTCCTTTGTTGATTATTTTGATTGGTTGTTTCTACTCAACTTTTTAATTGATCATGGGTGGGTTAGATCCTTGTACCATATTGGATTACTATGATTGTGAGATACCTAAATCTAAATCTACCTCTTAATGTTTCTAAACTAGTCCTGACTTTTTCTCTAATGTCATAGCTATGTAACATAAATTCCAAAATGATTTGGATGTCTCATACAACAATTTATCCTTAATTGGAAAAATAAGGCCTCTATTAAATATGTACTATCTCTAAATCTGTTGGCTACTAGATCAATTATTTCATACATGATTTGAATTGTAAGATGTAGTCATTTATCATTTTTGACTCATCTTGGTGTAGTGAAGGCAACCTCACATATGTGACTTTAGGTCCCTTACCATGAAATTAATTCATGATAAATACTTATTCTAACTCATCATATGTATGTAGTCAACTAGTGGGGAGTGAATCATGGAACTAATTTAAGGCCTCACCCTCTAGAGTTTGTGGAAATAATTTTAAGAGAATCAAAATACAAGTGACATGTGCCATAACCTTTCTATAATATTTGAGATGTAAGTATGGGTCTCCATGTCCATTCAAATTTGGTAATATTGGTATTTGAAATTGTTTTGGTTATTTTTTATTAAATATTCTACGTAGGATAGGATTTTTATGGATAACATTAGAATCAACCAAAGAGTAGTATGCTTTACTTTCCAAGGTGAGCTAGTGTATTAACATCATGCATCAGGGATATTAACTCTTCTGAAGGTAAATTGACATCATCAAGAGGTTTGTTTAAACCTTGAATCTTATTATCAAATTTAGCAATTGGCACACAACGTCGAGGAACATTGGTAGAGGTAATGAGTTTGATAACCATAAAATTTGTAATGGTGATAGCTTGGACTTGGTGAGAGGTAAATTGACTATCACCCTCATGGAGGTTATTATGAGAAATCGGTTATATTTTATTAATGAGGGGTGGGGAAGATTCATTGGTATCTCTTATATTATTAATTGGTAAATAAGTATCACATGCTAATGGAATAAAAGACATATCATTATCATGTAAATGTAAAGTATATAAACAAGAATCATGAGTGTAAGTTTGTACATTTTTATCCAAAGACATAATATCATTTGAATTAACATTTGATAATAAATAAATTTTAAAATGAGATATGGGTAAAGTAGGGAGACAACTAGAAGGACTAAACTCAATTTATTCTTCACTATAATCATAGTAATCATTATTATTCCATGTTTCATAAAAATCATAACTAATTTCACTTGTATAGGTAAGAGAAGAAGAACTATTATGTTTATGCTCAATAAGAGGAATAGAATAAGATTTTATATTTTTACTACTATGTAATATATCATCATGTGTAGGTGACATTCAATGTGTATCTTCAATAATTATTAGTGGAATGCATAATTTATTGTTATTTTCAATAATGGAGTGAATTGTAGAAGAATTATCAATCATATTTTCATTTGGCATATTATGCCATGTATTAGGAGGGTTAAAGATATTTTAATTATCTATATTTTTCATGGAATCATTATGTTGAGCTTGAAATCTAGAAGAAGGTGAAAAAATAATACCATCGACATTAGTTTTAGAATTTGTAAAAGTTATAACGTATTTTGCACTTGATTTTTTGAATTGACTTGGGAAAGGTGAAGAAGATGCATCTAATCTATCCTCATTGTCATGCTCTTATTAATCATCATATCCATCATTACAAAAATAAGCATAGTCATTATAAATGACATCATGCTCATGATCATGTGCTAATGTACAATTTTTAAAATTGGTCCATTCATATGTATAATTATGTGAAAAGTTTAAAATTTGATCAACTAAGTGAGGGGGAAGATGTTCCCTATAAGTCATTTTAAACTTACCACAAAATAAAATGTAGAAAAAAAAGACAATAAGGAGAAGACAATCCAACATAGTCATTTAACTTTTTAGGGGATAATGGAATGTAAAACCCTAGTTTGATAAACTATTGGAGTAATAAACTAGGTATGAAATATGAAATAAATATATTTACTAATTTTTACAATAATTAACCTAACTAATTTTATAAATGTGGAAAGGATGAGAGAGAAATAATAACTTATCTATAAAAAAGCCTTATGTAAGGAATCAAACTATGAAAATTGGTGAATAGATGGATCTAACTATCATCAATAGGATCCAAGTTTCAAAATCATCCCTAGATAGTAGTGTGGTCCTTTTGATAGTGTTAGGTGTGCTAGTGTGTATGGGGTGAAATAGTGTCATCGTATATAATTTATTTGAATTATTTATGGGTTTTATAGAGTAGGGTCATATTGTAGGTTTTATCAAAATTTAAAGTCCATGAAATCAATATTTTTTCCTATAGACATATTTTACTCTAAAAACCCTAGGCTTTTGTAATTGTAAGGTATTTAAATAATGTCATAAGAAAAAGGAGTTATTGGGGTAGTCTAGACATGACGTCAACACCCTACTATGTTGAGAGTTGACTATATACCAATACCTTGAAATGGGATCAAGCTCAATGAATTTCTCCCAATCTAAGTGTTAGTGCAAGTGCAAGTGAATGCTAGAATGCCCGAGTGTGAAAACATGATAGGATGCCTTGAAGTCCACTTGAGATATGGATATATACACTAGGGATGGATTATTGAATGTATGGGATGAGTAAATATAATATTATAAGAATTGGGAGTTTTCCCTCAATGTGAAGTGGTACTTTTGTCTGCTTCTTTGTGATAATCCCCACCTATGGTGTAAGAGTGTGAGAGTAGTGTTTATATAATGTTATAATAAAAATGACTTGGGAAGGTGACTTAATAATAGGTCTAGGATAACTTTAATCCTCTTAAAAAGATGTATATTAATTTTTGGAGGGTCTAAGGACATAATTAACTAAGGAATTGTGCCATTATGGGTCTCATGTGGTGTTTTATAGGCCTGAGTACTATTTTTGAGTTCCATATGACTAAAAGTGGATCAAAAGGGACCCTAAGATGGGTCAAGTACTATACTAAGTGTAAAGTGACCTCAAGTGGACATTTAAGGTATGAATGTTTAATTTTGATGATTACATCCCCCTTTATTCTATAAATATAGCAAAGTGGAATGACTAGGATAAAGGAAAATGAAGTGTACTTAGACTTACTTATGAGGTAAAGGTTCTAAATCTATATCTCAATCTTAAAAATGTGCTCCATTACATGTCCTACAAATGAAACATGAATGAATTAGTCCTTAATATATATCAAAATCAAATAAAAATTTGATTAAATAGAAAAGAGAGAGAGGAAAGGAATGAATACACCTCATTGGGTGCGATAACCAATGCAAAAAACCTAGTAACATCCTCTTTTTGTGTAGTTGGTGATAAAATAGTGAATATTTTATACTGAGGTGAATGGATTTCTCAATCATCATGTGTGGGTGGCTCAAGAACATAATTAATTTAGATTCCATCATTTCCCACACCTACTTGGTGGATCATGAAATATGAATAACTTGGATTTGACTGATAGTCAGTCTAAACCTCTTATGTGGGTGGTTCAAGAACTCAAGTAGGATATGTATTCATCATTGACTATGCATAGCACATGCATCTATGAATTAAATTATATGATGTAAGTAAAGCTAAGTGATGGAACTAAAATTTTATAAGATGGTTCTAGGGCCACTCAAAAACTCTAAAATGAAAAATGGCTCAAGGGCCTCTCAGTCACTCAGTTATTTAGCTCAAGGACTACTTAGTAATGCCAACCATTATAGATATAATAAGGCATCAATCTATTGAAAAATTGGTGAAAATAGTGTTTGGATTAAAAAAATGGAGAATGGCATGGAGATGTCATTCCATCTGAGAGTATTGGTTTCAAAACTGATCATGTGAAAATAACATGCCACACACATACCCCCAATTCTGATATTTGTGCATATAGATTCTAGACTAGGCTATAGTAATCTATATCTAAACATATCTGAAATTGAAATGGGAGTGATTGTGTTGTGTATGATGCCCCCAACATAATTAAACCATCATTATTATGTCCAAAAATGAGAATGAAATAAGCATAATTGATAATCTATGACTGATATTGTGCAAACCATAATTGTAAATGTTGTAACTTTTTGGATAATCTATATTTTACTATTTCTAGGGGTACTAGATAGTAGCACAATCCCATGGATAGTAGTACATTGTGCTCATGTCCCCTATACCACACTAGTATCCTTATGTGATTTTTCTGAGACAAATTAAAATTAAATTATGTCTTGCTATGTTCCACTATGTTTTCCTGATTCTGAGCTTTGTAATCTATGTCTATGTGCTTAAAATTATCTTTTGAGTGTATTTACATGGATTTATCTCTATGAAAAATCCCTATCAATGCTCCCTATTTTTAGGGGAGTTATTGAACTTATGAAATAATTATCCTCAAAATAAATTCTCTACATCATGTTTGTTAGACTAAAAACATATGATATCTATGTTATAAATGAATATAATGTGTATACATGACATCAAAATGTAAAACTGATTGATCATAGGTTAGAAATGTATGATATATGTTATATCTAGCATTAACAAGGTTTTCAAGATAGATATAACAATGTAAACATGTATATTAATAAAAAATTAAGTATAATCTAAGTAACTACCTAAGACAATGGGGCATGATATCCATAAAGGCACCCTAGAAAGAAGGGGAGATGCATAAAGTCTATCATGGCACCAAAAAATGAGTGTAATTATAATTAATAAGGGGAAGGCTACTTCCTAGGGTAGTCCACAGTCATAAACACTCTAAATCCAGTAATTTTTTAATTCAACATTTACTCTTATATATAAATCACTTAGGTTTGTGTGACCTAGGTATATGTCCATGATTTTTTTGGTTTTGGATTCCAAGTCAAGTGGGATACCAAGTCCCTTAGATTTGAGATTCATTTATTTTCCAGACATAGGTTTTATGGAATCTAATGTGGGAAAACCAACTAAAGATTTGGAAAACTTTGGGGTTATAATTATAGGTAAATGTTTCAGTGGGATTTGGAGTTACTTTTGCAGGTGAAAATGGTCAGTGGGTTTTATACTTGAAAAACACACTTGTAAGGTCTTACAAAACTTCTTATGGGTTTAAGGATTATTATTGTAGGTAAAATCCTCTATGGGGATTTGAATTTGTAAATGCAATGGAATTTTCCATGGGGTCATAAGGCAGTAAATGTAGGTGAAAATTTCATGAGTTTTGGAATTGATATCATAGGTGAAATGTCCATGGGGACTGTATAAGGAATCTTCAAGAAAATATTCTTCTGGTCTACCCAAACCCTAGATTTGTCTAATGTTATAAAAATATTTGTAAAGACTTGAAAAGGATTTGAGAAATCTAGACAATATCGAGATGACATTGCTAAATAAACTAAAACCCTAGACTTTTTAAGCAAATGAAAATCCCTAGAAACACTACCATATATGAGGAAGACATGAAAAAAATATATTCCTAGCTTGACAAAGAAAAAAGCTAGATAAAAAATGTAGGAAGAATTAGGAATGCATGCAAGAGAGCAATGATAGTCATGGTTTAAGGTATGTAATTTATTGACATCGTGGCATGGTCATGGTTTGGCTTTGTAGAGATCTAATTCATCAATTAGAAAAAAAATAATTATTTTCAATTAACACCCTTTCAATTAATATAACCTTAAGCCTATAATTAATGCACCTTATGTCAATGATTAGTAGGAATTTTAGAACTTTAAAGTCCTAGGTAATTTCATAATTTTGTAAAATTACATTTTCCAGTATGACCTTTGCTTTATATCAAGTGACTTAGTGATTTTGAAGTAGGAAATTAGAGCTCCATTTGAAATTATTAATTTTGGAAGTTACAAATTACAATCAAAGTTATGGTTTTCAGAGGAAGGACAGTCAGTGGGAAGCAAGACTTGAGTTGTAATTTTCAAATTAGAACCAAAGTTTTAGTTTTTTATGGGAGTTGGATGAAAAATAAGTGGATGTTTGATTTTAATTTAAAAATTTTCAAGTTACAAATTGCATCAAATCTCTAGCTTCTGTAGGGAAGGTGTTTAGCAGAAGGTGGAGTTCCATTCAAAATTTTTAACTTGTAAAGTTGAAAATTATGAATGGGGTTTTGGTATCCAATAGTCATGGGTTGAGTAGGAAGTGGAGGTTGGGATGAAATTTACAATTTTGAAAGTTGTAAATTGAATTTTAATCTCTGATTTCTACCAGTTATGAGTAAAGTGGGAAGTGGAGGTCTGGATGCAATTTGCAAGTTGTAAATTGTACTTAGATCTTTGGTTTCCACTGGGCTTTGAGAAAAGGAAATTTGGGTCATTTTAAGTCCTTTTTCCAAAAAAAATAATGGGTATCCCTTAGGGTACTTGATATTTGACATTTTTGGGGGAAAATATCAATATTTTTGGCAACCTTTGCAAGGTGATTGTCTACTAATCAATTTATTTCTAATAGCCTTCTAGTTCATTAGGCATGGAGTCATTTTAAGCTTAACACACTTTTAAATAGGAAAAAAAATTGAGGTCTTTCTTAAACAATAATGAAATAGGGAGAAATAGAAACAAACTAAGGAAATAAAAACTCCTAATGAGTTGACCTATGTGAAAGAATTTATTTGGTGAAAACAACTAAACCTAATATATAAAATGTTTTTTGGAAAGAATTTCAATCTCAAAAGAAAGATTTTAGGTATATACCATTGACTTGAATAGATAATTTTGATCCATTTAACTTGGATAGATAGAATGCATTTTATCCTTTGCATTGAGTTATTATAAATGGATCGCTCCATATTGCAACAACAATTTTATGTTTTCTCGGTTAAGTTATTTTAACAACCCATTTTAGAACCATGTCTCCTTCATTGAAACTCTTGTTAGATGATTTATTTCAAAATTTATCTTTTTTTCAACCTTATTTCCAAAAATTTTATTGACTGGTTCTTGACTTCTTTTATTTCAATGAGTTATACCAATTGTACTATCATTTAATCATTATCAATCAATTCTGGGTAATGATTGACTTCTAGAGATGGTAAATCAATTGACAGTGAAAATCTAGCTTCCGTTCCATATACCAACATGAATGGATAATTGATAATGGCTCTCTTGGGAGTGATCCTATCAACCTGAATTGATAATTTTAACTTCATGTGCCATGTCCTTTTGTTGTCCTCCATTTTCATTTTGATAATCCTTATGATATTTTTATTGGTAGAATCAACCAATCCATTACCCTATGGGTAATAATTGGATGAAGTATTCAGGTATACATTGTCCCTTATAGACCATTTACTCACTTCAGTTCCCATAAAATCTTTGACATTATTTTATATAATGGTTTAATGAACACCAAATCTTGTGACAATATCATCCATAAATTTTAGGATAGATGCCTCTATGGCATCTTTCAGTGAAACTAATTCAATCCATCTAGTAAAATAATCAGTTGTTGTAAGGACTCATTTATTTCTTACACTTGATGGTGGATTAATCATTTCAATGAATTATAATCCCCATTAGGTAATGGCTTGGATTGGTTTGAGAGGGAGATTTGCTCATATTTACTTTCTTGTAAAGTAAGCACATTTCTCATAGTTCCTTACCCATTGATGGGAATCTTTGAATATGATCCAAAACTCAAAATTTTTGGTTGAAAAATAATTTAAGAAAATATAACAAGATAATTCAAATAATGCTATCTCTGAGAAGAGATGTTTTATTGATAAAATTTATAGACCCAAACATATGCTTATCTCTAAGAAGAGATGTCTGATTTTCCATCTCCGGTTACATATTAATTTATACATGATTTAAAGGTTGGGGGAGGATGTGTAAGGTCACTAATCTCAAGGGAGATGAATTGGTTTGACTTCCATGATTTACAACAATACAAAATTTGAGGAATTACTATTTTTAGACTACACGACTAAAATTGAAATTTGAGGCACTTTCATTGGATTTTTTGGGGTCAAACTTAATTAAGCAAAGCTAAATGCCATTTCACCATGTTCTCCTCATTCTTAGCTTTCCAACGGTTCAAATAGAGAGTCAATTGGAGCTATGGTGTAAATGTTATGGATCCCAAAAGTTCCATCATCAATTGGGGTAGACCCGTCTCCTGAATCGTTGCCCAAATCAGAATATGTAAGGCCAATAATATCCCCCTCTCATTATTTTGATGGTGTTGGTTCTTATGGAGAAATTTCCAGTTGATGGATCATCATGAAATTCCTTGAGCACCTTAGGGACTTGACCATGTTTGATACACCTCAACATGAGTCCATTCATATCTTTTCTAAATAATACTACATCAAAAATAATGTAAGGAATAGATTGGAGTCTAAAATAACTTTTTGTGGACTATTGGAAATCATTTGGATATTTTACAATCTACAAGAAAATGGTCATGTCACAGATCTAGCTATTGAATGGAGATATATTGGTTGGTTGGGATGTATTTTTAGAATATACTTCATCGGATACTACCTCAATAATTTTTATATTAGAATCTAGTTGTTCACATAATCCCTTTCCTCTTACAAACTTTGTAATTTTGATGTTCACATCATATTACATGAATTTAATGACTCATCCTACTCTATTCTTGTTTATTTCCCATCTCAGTAGGAACTCTTTGACACATTTGTGACTAACCATCAAATGAATTTTATTATAAGAGAGCATATGCCTAAATTTTTTGAGATATTTAATTACAAAATATAATTGCTTCTCCATAAAACTATAATTTTCTTCATAATCCATTTAGGATTGATTGAAAAATGATATTGGTTGTTCTAACTATTCTTTATTATGTTGTGTTAGAATAGATGATATGATACCTTCCACTCTAAAAGCATAGAGAATGTAATAATTTTCATATTTAGGGTTGACAAGGGTTGGATCTTGAGAAATAGCCTTCATGATATCTTCATAACTATCTTTATCTTCCCTTGTCTAGCTGAAAATAATACCCTTCTTAAGCATAATATTAATGGGTTTGGCCATAGAGGCAAAATTTGGAACAAATCTTCTTATGAAGTTTATCTTTTCTAGGAAAATTTATAACCCTTTTTTATGGCTCAGAAGTTCTAGTCAAGATATGACACTTATTCTCTTTGGGTCTATTACAAGACCCTCTTTTGAAACAATGTGTCCTAGTAGTTTCCCTTCATGAACTACAAAAATGCACTTTTTTAGATTGAGCGAAACTTAAAACTCTCTAAACCTTTCAAAAATCTTTCTAAGGTGATCCAAGTGTGCATCAACATGTTTTGAATAAATAGTGATGTCATCTTGGTATACCAAGTTCATCTCATTTATCAAACCTATGAAAGACATAGCCATACCAAAAGGCATATTATTATATGCATACATGCCCCATTTTGCATTGAAAGTAGTCTTAAACTAGTCTGATTCCTACACTAGTATTTGGTTATATATAGAATAACTATCTAAAAGGGAAAACGTTTTAGATCCTAATATAGTTTGAAGAATTTAATCCATGGGTGGAAGAGGATAATGATACTTCAGGGACACTTTATTTAAGTTCCTAAAATCCACACAAATCCTAATTTCACCATTATTTTTCCTTATAGGGAACAAATTAGCAACCCAAGATGTTTGATAGGTAAAATGATATTAGCCTCTATCAATTTGGATAACTCACTCTTCATCAAAGACTATATTTTTGAATTAATTGGTCTTTTTTTGTTTAGCAGGCTTAGTTTTTGGTCAAGCTCTATTGTGTGTTAGGATAAGATAGGGTTAAACCCCCTTAGATATTTATAACTCCAAGCAAAGTTATCATGAAACTCTTGACACAACACAATAAAATATTATTTTTTAAAAACATTACATACCTTTCCAATCTTTAATATTTTGCCTTTTGAAATGATTATTAGCTCATATTCTTCTTCATTGACTATGATATTATTATTTTCACCTTTTAGATGATCATTAGCATTTAATATACTTTCTAAAGTAACATGGCCCATGGGTAATTTTTTTTTATTCAACTGAATGATTTGATCTCCATATTGATCTTGGAGTTTTGACTAGTTTCTATCATATAATTCAGCTTCCTCTCTCAAAAAATTCATAATTTACTTATCACTATCTAAGACTTGTCAGTTGGTTGCATTATTAGAAATAGATGGTCTTACTATAAAATTTACATTTTGGATATTTTTCTTCTTTATTTCATTAGTTAGGTTATATTGGGAGCCTATTGAGGCCATACGACCAACATATTTTTTTCTGCTCTTGTTACCACTTGAATGTTTAAATTGGTAAAGTATTTTAATAGGTCCCAAACCCTATGTTTGTAATATTTTAATAAGTTATTATTGGTTATGATTTTTGATCTTACTTGGTGAAAAATCAACTCACTATCACTAAATACTTGTAGTTATTGTATCCCTCTTTCCATGGCTAGTTGGAGACATCAAATCAAATATTCATATTTAGCTACATTATTAGTACAACTAAACTAAAGTCTAAAAGAATATAAATAACTCTCCTTTTGTAGAGAGATCAAAACAATACCTACACCTATACCATTCATACTTATTGAACCATCCAAGAATATTTTCCACATTCCTTGGATATCCTTAGCTGATTTCACAAGATTCAAAATAATTACATCATTTATATGGATGCAATATGTACCCAACCCAATTTATTTTACATAATCATAAGGGTAAAATTAGATGTTGGAAGAAAATGACTAAGAGAGGGTGGAGGTAAATCAGTATTCAAAAACATTTACACTCTTTACCTTGTCATTCATGAACTATCAAAATAATATAGTAAACTAGCAATACCATAAGACCCATTAGCATGAGAAAAACACATAACATAAAACACTTATTTAAGCAGGAAACCCTCAATGGGAATAAAACCCACTAATTATGTAGATGGGATAATACCCTATAATTCAAACATTAATATTTTTTGAATAACCAACTTCACTTTGATCACCAACCCCAATTAGCTAATCACCAACTTGACTAGGCTTTAGCAAGCACCCACTTGCAAGGAAGCACCAACACCCCCCTCCCCCCCCCCCCCCCCCCCCCCCCCTCCCTAGATGACTCGTCACCAACTCAAACACCTAATACCTTTGATCACATTCATAACCATTTGTTTATAAAACCATTTATTATTATCTCCATATTCAAATCTTCACACACACCTATCCTTCTTAAACTTATCTCTAGCCTTCTTTTCTCAATTAGTTCTCTTCTTGACTAGGTTAGGTCATATGACATTAATAATCATCTTTATAAACCCTTTCAGATATTCATTATGGTTTATATTTACCCTCATAATGATATTAAATAAATACATATATACAAATTTATATCTCATTCACTTTAACACACATATATTCAACCTAGATAATTAGGCCTATTAAGCCTTGTTCTTATACTGGGATCTTGCTCATACACCTCCTAGTTGGATACACACACTTGAAAAATTATTTTTAATATTAAATGGGCTTTATAACATGTAAAAAACATGAAAAAATAATTAAAATAGGACCATCATATCATATAGGACCAAAACCCCTTTTAGTCCTTAAGGAGACCTAATTAAATTAGACCTTCATTAGCACACATTACTCTTTGAACACCTTGGAACACTCTCAAAATTATCTCATGGTAGAAACACATAATATGTCAATTTCATAGACCCATACCAATATAATCTTGGGTTCATGACACCTTTTAACTCCAACCACCACTTAAACCATGCCATTAGCACTATTCATAATTATGCCTATGTATACATATGAAGTCTATCTTGAACAACTAAACCAAAAACACAATATTGTCAAATGATCATGGAAAAAAATAATATATAGATATTAATCATGAACTAAGAGCCATAAGCATTTGAATTTGTCCTCACAACTCAAATAAAAATCACTCAAACCCTTCTTGGCAAGTAGTCTACTCAAAACTACTAATAAGCTTCAAAACACAGTCATTGAAACAATGACTTAGAACACCTATAGAATAAATTTCATGTAATTATAATGTAATTATATGATCATAAAACATCTTTATAACACCTCAAAATAGATATTTTATAATCTTTAATATAAATATTGTTCTTACATACCAATCTCATGGCATCAATGTACACAGACCTCACTAAGTTACACAAGTCAATTTGAGAGAAACTTTTTACTATATGCAATCATATTCAAATAATATATCAAATATTTACATGTGTTATAGGTATTAAAAAAAAACCCATGTATTTGTATCCATCCATAATCCATGACAACATATCCTTAATCTCCTTCCCACTTCTACATGGTTTTTATCGCTATCTACATTACTAGGATTTTTAATGATAAGTTAACTTGCATGCCTAGTTTAGCATATAAAATTTCTATAAATTGATCATAAAACACCATTTACTTATGATACAAGTCTTAATATTCAACCTCCATCCATTTAATAACTTTGAATTAGTCAACTCTACTTACTAAAGTAAATTTTTAAAAAAACATGGTTTTTCTTATAGGGTCCACTCATTCACTTGACAAACCAATTCCACTTATAGGTACATGGGAGATTCCAATACATGATCCAATCATCAAATTAGGTCATCCAATCCATTCTGATCCATTTTTATCAATATCTTCCATATTAGGTCACTACTAAGGTTTTAGAGAGGGTTAAGACCATTTTATAGTCTTAATGATCATTCATAAAGCTTATGCCCTTATTCTAGAAACCAATGCTAGTAAAATTGAGATAAAATAACATTACATAGATCTATAAATGTTAATTTATCCATGATTACCTTGTAAATGGATCCTAATACCCAATTAGGTCATCAGCTCTCTTTTTACTCTTTAGGATTTTGACCTATAAGTCACATTAGGCCTTGAAACTAACCTTATAGGCACTGTTCATGCACTCTACACTACATATACATTCTCAATAAACACCTCACATGATAAAAATTTTATTTTCATCCTTCATATATCTGGAAAACATCTCATGACCCCTCATTAGGTTAGGTAAAGTCTAGGACTAAACTAGTTGCATGATAGGTCTATAGGTCCTACCCCTATAGGCTTCCTCTGAGACACTCATGAGTGCTCAAATTCATCATATACATGTTAAAACATCCTAATACATCGTATTATTATTCTATGCACCCATCTCATTGGTCCACCATTCTCCTTCATACATAAGACTAGATATCATATACACAAGTCTTCTCAAGTGTCCTTCTAGGTTCAAACACTTGACACCCTTGAAAATTGATCTTAAAACATTATTTTATGATTATACACCTTGATTACATACCTTATAATTTTTTAAGATAATTTCATACTTCTCAAGGATGCAATAAAACATAAAAACTATTCAATTACCTCATACCTAATGAACAACCTTTGACATCAATGACAATATCATTGCCAAGCCTCAATAATAGAAACAATGTTCAACAATATCCCCCTTTGTCATTGATGGAAAACCATAAATATCATCCTTATCTCCCCATTATGTTCTTTCTCCCCCTTTGACATAAATGTCAAAGTGATGTATTTATTTCCTTGGATCATACTTCTTATAATCAAAATTACTCAACACACATAACTTATGAGTTTATGAGACATAAAATTCATGCTCCCCTATCTCCATGCATACCTTATTTGAAAAACTCACCTATTCTTGGGGATAATGAACATGATTATATCCCTCTAAGTACTTATATTATTCAATTATTTCTAGGGACAATAATTACACCCAATTCTTATCTTAGATGTTCAAAAGTTTCTTTTGGAAGAGCTTTGGTCAAGATGTCTTAATCTAATCCTGTGTAGACACATATTCAAGTTTTACACTTTTCTCACTTACCTATTCTCTTAGAAAATTATACCTGATGTGAATGTGTTTGGTCCTTGAGTGCATGATAGGGTTCTTTGGCATGCTTATATCACTTGTATTATCACAATAGATAGGACTAGGACCATCATAATCAACCTTATAGTATTTTAGGGTATATCTCATCCAGAGAACCTAAGTATAACATGAAGCTATTATAATGAACTCAACCTCAAAATTGGACAAATCTATTGATGATTAATTATTTATTATCCATAAGACTAAGCACCCACCTATGAAAATGGCTCCTCCATTAGTACTCTTCCTATAATCTATACTTCCTTCCCAATCTACATCTATGTATCCTATCAAATTAAACGCCTTGCTTCCTGGATACCACAATCCAGAATCCATAGTCCCATTGAGATAACCAAGTATCTTTTTGAATGATTTTAGATGATTCTCCTTTGGATCTGCCTGAATCCTTCCCACAAGACCTACTACTTTCATGATGTCAGATCTAGAGGTAGTAATATACAATAAACTTCTAATCATTAACATATATGACATTTGATTAACCTTTTAAGACTCATCTTCCTTGATAAAATTACATCTTATGATCATGGGTGTAGTAAATACCTTTCAATCCTCCATCTCAAAAATTTTCAACATCTATCTTATGTACTTGGCTTGTGAGATGAATATACCTTTTTCAGATTGAGTGATTTACTACCCAAGAAAGAATGACAGTTATCCTATCATGAACATTTCAAACTATTTCTTCATCACCTCTAAAAATGTCTTTGTCATGTTCTCATTTTAACCACCAAATATGATGTCATACACATATAAAAATACTATGAGTTGATGGTCAAATTATATCTTGATGTATAAATTACTATCTACAACTCCTCTTTTGAAACCTTGATCCAATAGATACTTGTATAACCTATCATACCAATCTTTAGGATCTTGATTTATACCATATAAATATTTATTCAATCTACAAACATAGACTTAGTCATCTGATAGTGATAACCCTTCAATTTTCTCAATGCACACTTATTATTCCAAATTCCCATTTAAAAAGGTAGATTTGACATACATCTGGTGTACTTTAAATATTTTGAATCATATATAAGCTATAAATAATTTTATGGCCCCCAATATTGATACTGGTGCAAAGGTTTCCTCAAAGTCTACTCCTTCAACTTGTGCATATCCCTTACATACCAATCTATCCTTATTCCTAGTGACTTCTCCATATTCATTCAACTTGTTTTTGAACACCCATTTTATGCTAACGACATTCTTATCTTTAATCTGAGGAACTAATTCCCAAGTCTCATTCTTCTCTATTTGGTCCAGGTCCTCATTCCTAATACCTATCCCAAAATTTTCTTTACTTACTTATATAAGACTTTTAGGTCAAATATTAGATAACATAACATTCTCTTTATTCAGATTACTTACTAGTATTGTCCTAGTTTACATACCTACATTCTTGTTGACAATTATTTGAGATTTATAGTGGTCTCTATTATCAATTTTACCCCTAGAGGTCAAATTATCACCCTATCATTTTAAACTTAGCATATCTAGTCTTAAGAGCTCTTTAAAATGATGTATTTTATGCCTTAATTATTCCCTACAATTTTGGTGTCTTGGTTCAATTTCTATCTATAGATATAAGCCTTCAAAGATGATCAAAAAATGACTTGAGGAAGCCTAGAAGAGCCAGACCATCATTAGGACATCACACAAAAATAGATTGGTCATCTCGGTTGTGTATTTTTAAAATATGCTTAGAAATCCTCTTACATCTAAATAAATTCATGGACATGAATTTATTCATGAATTAAAAATTCTCTACAAATTTCATGCCTCGATGAGCTATCTATCTCATGATATAAGCCTTAAAATTAGAACAAGCAGATGAAGATGGTTATGTGAGCATCAAGTTCAAGCCTTGGAAATTAACCATTGGGGTTTAAATTATGATGTCCATGTGGACATCAATGATAGTCACATGGAAATAAATGGTAGGCATGCAAATGTCAATTTTAAACCATGGTAGATATCCATTTGGATTCAAATAATCCAAAAATCAATGTTCAACATTCATTCATACTAAAGGATCTTATGACAAGCAGCTAATCTATAGTGTTAGTGGGTCCCAAAGATATAATGGTGAGTGTTTGATTATGCATAATATATAAATTGTGAGAATTGATTCAAGATGTTATCATGAATGAACTCCTACCAAGTTTCAAGATCTCAGGTATTTTTTGATGGATTAATGATACATGGTGACTAACAGGCCAATGGGCTGAAGTAAATATAATAGTGAATATTTAATCATATCGAGTAGATCAACAGTGAATAGTTTTCAAATATTTAAAGGATATAAAGGATTAATGAGCTCCTACCAAGTGTCACAACTAAAATAACTATCAGAAAGACCTATGGCTCAAATTCATTCATAGTAAGAAAGATCAATGGAGCATGTGAAGTGGATAGACTACCAATAGGATCTTGATGATCAATGTAAAAATAATAAATGTCATAATATAAAGGAATCAAATTTATATCAAGGGTAAATATTAAAATTCAAATATAATTTGAACAAGGTTGATCTAGAGCCAATATTGTAAAGGGATGCCATGAAGGCAGACACATAAGTTTTGATTGGCTCATTGCCAAAGATAGTAACATGATCATGACCCCTTTCCTCCATTCTTGCATGCCAAAGTTTAACCAATAAGGATCGAGTGAGGATAAATTCATGCCACCAAGATCAAAATGGATTTATTGATCTATTGTAATAACATCAACATTAGAAGGAGATTAAAAAATATTGATCCATCTATTGTAAATGGCTTGGATGCTAAAATTCTACTAAAAATGACTTGTTTTAGCCATTACAAATGTAAGGATCATCATACAAACCAAAAATAGGTTAAAATGGATTGATAAAATTATTTTGTCTACTTTTTAGAAGTAGTCTTAGACACTATGGTCTTTTTTAATGGCATAAATACTAGAATGATGGGAAGAAGGTATGCATATAGAAAACAATCAATAAACTACCACCATATTTCTTGATCATTAATGACTCCTCTATTTTCCATCACATGAACCCCATATCTCTCATCACATTTTGATATAAATATAGGATTCTAAGCCTTAAAAATGATCCTTCTCTTTGACATGACTAGACTCTACCAAGATTTACACTGTAACACCTATTTGATGCAATAAAGACTAAATTCCTCCATTTTCAAGATGAGTTGAAGTGTGTCTTATAAATTAATTGATATGGTTAAGTTAATGTATAGTTTCATTACCTTTATCTAAGTTTTCTAACCTTCATTGAATGTTTTGGTAGATCTCATAGGTCATTCTATGTGCATATATAGTCTATTGGTCAGTTTGGATGTGGACAACCGCCCTCCCATGATAGGTCAATAGCTAGTCCATGCCTTTTTATGAAAAAATTATTTGGAAGATAATAACAGATTGAATTAATACATGTTTATCATTATTTAAAGTGTCTTATAGTGTGTCTTATGGAAGTATAAATATTAAAACATTTGGTTCATCACCTCATTTTTACATACTTTTATGCATTATTATCAATCTATCTCTATTTTCCAAGAAATAATCTAGCTTAGGTCTAGTTTAGGTGATATATATAAAATTAAGATGGCCTTATTTGAAGGTTTGACCCAATTTTAGGTGACCCATAGCCTAGGGTCAGTCCCATGTTGGAGTAGGTTTGAGTGGGAGGACCTGAACAATCCCCATTCTCAACTAGGGTACAATCTAGAACTCCAAAAGTTCTGGCACACCCACATTAGATTCGATCTTGGTGAAATTGTAGTTTTATTAGTGTTATTCATGAATAATTTGGTGATTACAATATCAATAAATTGTTTTTAATAGTCTAGGCATAGTCTCTAAGTAAGTATATTTTCATCACACTATCTTGATGTTGTTTTCATGGTTGTGTATGAAGAAAACTATGTTCTACTTCCTTATCAACGCTATAATAGATCCTACCACTATTTCCATGATAAATATTAGATTAATTATGATACTAATCATCCTTACCATGAGTTTTATCTAAGCTATGTTGATCCTTATAAGGTTTCTTATGATCCTTATTATCAAGAGTAGGACCCTTATCCCCTTTGTGAACCATATTAATCTCAAGACCAGATTTAAACTTACCCATATGGATATGATGTTGTATGTGAGTATACTTGTCTCTAAGATAGAATGGATGAGATATAACTCAAACTAATAGCATATGAAATAAAGTTTTGTTTAATTTCCTAGTATAAGGAAGTGAATGGGTTATTTCTAAATGCATCCAATGATTTGGAGGAGAGGAATGAGTTGTGCAATATTTTATTAGAGAAGATGGAGGCTTGGGAGAGGTAGAAAGGTGATTTTAAATAGTTATCTCAAGAACTCTCTTGTATTCCATAAGATTATTTTTTTGTTCCTCATTCTCATGAAGTGCTTAACTATACTCAATTTGAGCCAAGGGAGCTACCTAGTTGGATTCAAGAGCAGACCCATATGCCTATTCAAGATTATTTTCAAGAGACTAATCCTTCTTGTAGTTTCATTTCTTCCTTTCCCATCCCTGAAACTCAAGTTGTCTATGAGGACAAAGAGGGTTCATACTTTAATGAGGTGATGGCCAAGTGGAAGGAACAAAATGTAGAGGTATCTAAGAGTATATATTTCCCTCCTCTTCAAGACTCCCTAGATTATTCCATTACCCTAAAGATATAAAAATATAATCATGATCAACCTTTCATGCTTCATACCCCCTCTCAAGAAAATGAATCTCATCACCATCCCACCATCTCCCCTATTTATGAGGAGCCTATTATATGGAGGTATGAGAAATAGATTGAAGTTGTGGGTCAAGTTATTGAAGAGTGTGAAGAAGATGTCTCAAGTTTGTATGAGGAAGAGTTTCTCATTGATACTTTACTTGAGGAATAGGTTTAGAATGAGGTTTTAGCTGATCTTTAAAAGTATATCTCAAGTCCACTTGAAAAGGATTGTCTTGATGTGGAATAACTCCAAAAGACATTAGTACAAGCTAAAGTCATGAATGAGTTTGAGACATATCTTATTGAGAAAGATCAATATACATTTAAAATATATCCTATTCAAGTTGATCAGAATGAGGAACAAAAGGATGATTGGAAATTGTACCTTAAATATATATAAGTTATTGAAGATATTTGTAAGGGATATGTTTCCAATTGAAGAGCATGTTTATGAGAAATTTGATCAAGAGTCACTCATTCAAGATCATGAAATGAATTTAGTTGAATATTCAAATCTCCTTGAAGAGCTTGATGAACTTGCAGTAGTTGATATGAAGGATGACATCACTCTAGATCAATGCATAGATAAGGCACCACTTAACAAAGTTGTAGTTAACAAGAAATATGAAAATGATCCTAAAGTGTAAGATTAGTTTGTCTTTATTATGACTAATTTTTTTTTTTATAACTGACTTGAGAAGATGCTAAGAGAGTTAGTAGGTAGGAAGAGTGCCTCATCAAAGGTCATGTTCAATAAACACCCTACTTTTCAACTTGTACAATCTTTTTGAATGAGTGAGTTCATGAATTTCCCATTTGATCTATATGGATCATGCCCTGTCATGGTTAGTTAAATTAATTTTCTTCTTTTTTTTCTCCAATTTTTGCCCTAACACATTTGCTTCTTTTCTTTTGGTTGGTTTAGTTAGCTTCCCTACTTTAATTATTTACCTCTCTATTTTGTTGGAATTCATTGTCTTTGCAATTCCAAAGGGTAATTACAGTCATGGATTAGATTCATCATTATTGGTGAGTCCAAGTGTCATGAATATGGTTTAGCTCTCAATCATGGTAGGCATTCTTCCCAGCTAAGTCACCAAAATGTTATCAATTCTCCCCCATAGGTCAAATTGTCACCATATCATTTGAAAATTAACATATCCAATATTAAAATTTCCTTAAGATGATGCATTTTTTCCCCTAATGCTTCCCTATAAGTTTGGTTCCTTGGTGAAATTACTATCTACATATATAAGACTTCTAATATGATCAAAAAATGACTTGAGTAAGCTTATAAGAGTTAGACCGTCATCAGGGCATCATAAAGAAATAGATAGGTCACCTCATTTGTGAATTTTATAAATATGCTTATAAATCCTCTCAAATAAAAATAAATGCATAGACATGAAGTTATTCATGCCTTTAAAATTATCTACAATTTTCATGTCTCGATGAGTTCTCTATCTTGAGATATAAGCCTTTAAAGTAGAACAAACAGATGAAGATGGTTATGTGAGCATCAAGTTCAAGCCTCGATAATTAACAATTGTATTTCAAATTATGATAAGTGCATAGAAATCAATTATGATCATGAAAAAATCAATGACGTGCACAAAAATGTCAAGTTTAAGCCATAGTGGATATTTTTTTGGATTCAAATAATCCAAATATCAATGGTCGGTGTTCATTCGTACCAAAAGATCTAACGGTGAACATGTAATATGCAGTGTCAGTGGGTCCCAAATATCTAATAGTGAGCATTTGATCATGCATAAAATATTAATGATGATTATTGAGTCAAAAGGTTAACATGAATAATCTCTTTCCAAGTGTCAAGATCTCAAGTACCAATTAGATGGATCAATGATACATGGTGACTAATAGGTTAGTGGGCCCAAGTAGATATAATGATGCATATTTAATCATACCAAGTAAATTGATGATGAGAATGAGTCAAAGAGTCAAAGGATCTCAAGGAAGAATGAGATCCTACCAATTGGCACAACCATGGTAAATGTCAAAAATATCTATGGCTCATATTATTTGTACTAGGAAAGATCAATGGAATGCATGAAGTAGATAGACTAACAATAAGATCTTGAGGATCAATGTAAAACTAACAAATGTCATAATCTCAAGGATTCAAATTAATATCAAGGGTAAATATTAAAATTTTAAGCCAACTTAGTTGAGGTTGAGTTAGATCCAATATTGTAAAGGGATGCCATAGAGGTTGATACATCAATTGTGACTGGTTCATTACCAAAGCTAGTACAATGATCACGACCCCTTTACTCCATTCTTGCATGCCAAAGATGAAATAGTAAGGAGATAGTGAGGATAAATGGATTATACCAATATCAAAATGGATTTATTTATATACTATAATAGCATCAATGCCAAAAGGAGATTGTAAAATATTGATCTAGCTATTGTAAATAGCTTGGATGCTAGAATTTTGATTAAAAATAACTTGTTTCCATCATCGCAACTGCAAGAATCATCATGCCAACTAGATATAGGTTGAAAGGGATTGATATGGTTGTTTTTAATAGTTTCCAAAAGTCTTCTTAGACACTATGAAAATTTATAATGGCATCAATACTAGAATAATGGGAAGAAGGCATGTGTATTAAAAGTAATAAATAAACTACCACCAAATTTCTTGATCATTAATGACTCCTTATCCATTTTCCCATGAATGATACCCATTTATCTCATCAAATTTCTCTATAAATACATGATTCTAATCCTTTAAAATGATCCCTCTCTTTTCCATGACTAGACTCTACCAAGATTTGCACTATAACACCTATTTGATGCAATAAAGACTGAATAACTTCATTTACAAGCTGAGTTGAAGTGTGTATTTTGAATTCATTGATGTGGTTAAGTGAATTATGTTTTCATTAACTCTATCTAATTTTAATCAGCTTCATGTAGTGTTTTGGTAGTTCTCACAGGGCATTATAAGTGCATCTATAATATGTTAGTCAGTTTGGAAGTGGATAACCACCCTTCCATTCCAAGTCAATAACTAGTCCATGCCTTGTTATGAAATACTAATGTGGAAGTTGATCAAAGAGTGAATGAATTGATATTTATAAATATTTAAAGTGTCTTATATTTTATATTTTACAAGTATAAGGATTAAAACATTTGTTTCATCACCTCATTTTTACATGCTTTTATGCATTATTGTCAATCTCTCTCCCTTTTCCAAGTAAGAAGCTATCTTAGGTCTAGTTTAGGTGATAGATCCAAAAGGAAATTAGAATTCTCTAGAGGTCTAACCCAATATTAGGTGACCCACATCCTAGGGTCAGTCCCATGTTGGACTAGGTTTGAGCATGAGGACCTGAACAATCCCCCTTCTCAGTTAGGGTGTAATATGGACCTCTAATAGTCTCTTTGAATATATTTTGAGGGTCATTTTGAGCCCTATATCTCTTTAGATTCTTCTTATTCCTCATAAACTTCTATAGTCTCCTCTTCATTCTTTAATTCCACATTCTATAAAGTGTTCTTTGACTATGAGTGATATTTCTTTATCTCATCAATCCTCACATTGGTGCTTTATAATATCTTCTGTAGTATTTTGTTATAAGATCTATAGGATGAGCTCATTGATGAATATCCTAAGAATATGCATTCATTAGATATAGAATAAAACTTACCCAAGTATTCATCATCTCTTTTGATGAAACATTTACTCCTAAACACTCTAAAGTGTTCTACATTTGCAGGTCTAGCCTTTTATAGTTCACAAGGAGTATTGTTTCCATTAGTCCTTATCTTTCCCCTATTAAAAATTTAGATAATGATTTTTAATATCTCTCTCCAATATGCATCAGATAGTATAGACTCATTAAACATATTGATATCAATCTCTTGAACTATCTTAGTCTTCTTTTCTACCACCCTATTCTATTGAGGTGGCCTTATTGCTAAGAATTGTCTCTTTATTCCATGAACCTCAAAAAAGTCATCAAAATAATTGGACAAAAACTCTCCTCCTTTATCAAACCTTAGGAACTTGATATTCCCATTCTTATCATTCTCAATAAAATTTGTGAATGACTTGAACTTGTCAAGAGTTTTTTATTTATCTTTCAGGAATGCAATCCAAGTCATTCTTGTGTAATCATCAATGAGTAACATGAATTATCTATTCTATCTCCTTGAATGATTTGAATTCTTGTAGGCCAAAAAATATCAATTTGGATTAAATCCAAGGGTCTTATATTATATTACTACTTGGACTTGAACCTTCTTCTAGTTTTCTTACCATGTTAACATGCCTTGCATAATATGTTTATAGGTTTGATGATCTTAGGCATGCTCTTCATAGAATTATTAATGTTAATATTGATTACATTATCAAAGTTTAGGTGACCGAGCCTTCTGTGACATAGACAAATTTCATATATCTTGCTAATGAAACATCTCTCCTTATTGATCTCATTCATTATGTATAGGTTGTTCTTAGTCCTCTTGGCATTGGTAATTAGCCTTCTTGATTTGTCTCTCCTTATCTCACACCCTTTTTCATAAAAGGTTAGTGTGTGTCATTGATTTCAAATTTGACTCACACTAAGTAGGTTATGTTGTAGACCTTCCACATACAACATATTTTGTGTCTTGGTATTTTCATTATCCAAACTCAAGACACCCTTCCTAACTATATGGGTAGTTGTGTTGTCTCCAAACCTCACTATTCTTACAACATTATTCTTCAAAGAGATGAACTTTTTTATATCTCTTGTCATGTGGATTAAGAAACCACTATCTATATACCATTTCATGCCTTCATCTTTAATGTGAAAGGTAGTTTGAGCTAGCATAGAATCCTCTTTTCTCTTTTGTTCCTCCTTGGAAAATAGTCCATTTTGCTTCTTGAGCTCAATTTGATCCATCCTAGCCTAATTTTGATTCTATACAAATGTTTTATCCTTTTTATGAAGTCTTGGAGCTTCATATGTATTGTTTAATGTTTGTACCTTATAACTCTTTTAAATTAGAATCTAGTAATGTGTCCTATACTGTGACAGATGTAGTAGGAAATATTTATGTACTTACCTTGATTCCATGATGACTTATCATTTATAGAATTGGGTTTCCTAATTGATGTTTTCAGGTTGGTACTATTGACATGTCCTAAATTTTCATTCTCTCTCTCAAATTTTCTCAAATTATATTTGAACTATTCATGCTCAACATTCAAGGAACCTAGCTTTATCTTCAACCAATCATACTCAACTTCCTTTGACTTACACCTTATGTTGACCTCTTATAACTAACTCATGAGATCTTTAATTGTCTCCTTTTTGTGATTCAAATAACCAAGGATATTAATGAGATCAAATTCAAGGTCTACTTTATATTTTATTTATTTATTGTCATATTATAATTCTTCATCATATATGTTGTCTTCTTCCTATTAATCACAAGACATTATTTTGCTTCTTTGGATCCCATTTCAAGAGGTTAAACTTGCCTTAAAGGATCAGGATCTAATGATTTTTTTTTAAATTAAAATGATTTAGAGGGGGGGGTTGAATTAGTCTTCAAAAACAATTACACTCTTTACCTTATCATTCATGAACTATCAAAATAATATAGTAAACTAGCAACACCATAAGAACCATGAGCATGAGAGAAGCACATAACACATAACACTTCTTTGAGTGGGAAAAAATAAAGGGTAAGAAAACCCAATTATGATGCATATGGAATATTTTAATATAATTCAAACATCAAGATTTAGTGAATCACTAACTTCACTTGGAGTACCAACCCCAACTAGCCAACTTCCAACCTCACTAGGCTTTATCAAGCACCCACTTAAAAAAAAACACCAACCTCCTAGATGAATTAACACATACTCATCCAAATCAAACATTTTATAACCCTTAGAAACATTTTTTTATCATAAAATATATTATTATATTTATCTTCAACTCTTCACACACACCTATCCTTCTCAAACTGGTCTTTATCCTTCTTCGCTCAATTAGCCCTCTTCTTGACTAGGTTAGGTCATATGACCATGATAATCATCTTTATTAACCTATAAAATATTAATTATGGTTTATTTTAACCATTATTATGATATAAAATATCTTATTCATCTCTTTAAATCTCTATCTTTTTTTCTTCAACACACATATATTCAACTTAGACAATTAGGCCTATTAGGCCTTTCTTATACTAGGCTCTTGCTCATACACCTCTTGGTCATCCATACACAGTTTACCACTTATTTTATAAATTAAATATATCTTATAAAATTTAAAAATAATTTAAAAATAATTAAAATAGGTTGGTCATATCATATAGGACCAAAACCCCTTTTAGGCCTTAAGGAGACCTAATTTAATTAAGCCTTCATTAGCACACGTTACTCTTTGAACACCTTGGAACACTCTCAGACTTCTATCATAGTAGTAACACATAATATTTTACTTTAATATACAAATACCAAGATCATATTATGTCCATGAAACCTTTTATCTCCAACCACCACTTGAACCATGCCATTAGCACTATTCATAATTAGGCATGTGTATACCAAAAAAGTCTATCTTGAATAACTGAACCAAAAACATAATATTGTCAAATAATCATGGAAAAAAATAATATATAGATAATAATAATTATATTATATTCATCACCATTTTCATTTTGCCTTACAACTCAAAGTAGAAGTACTCAAATCCTTCTCTATAAGTAGTCCACTCGGAATTGCCAATAAGCTTCAAAACACAATCACATAAACAATGACTTAGAACACCTATATAATAAATTACATGGAATTAAAATTAATTTATATGATCCTAAAAATCCTTATATAAATTTACAACAAATATATTATAATATATAATAGAAATATTGGTCTTACAGACCAATCTCATGGCTTCATTGTACACATACCTCATTGAGTTACACAAGTTAATTTGAGAGAAAATTTATAAAATATAAAATCATATAAAAATATTATATATAATAATTAAATTTTTTAAAATTATTTATAAAAATCCCCATGAATTTTTATCCATCCCTAATCCATGACAACATATCCCTAATCTCATTCCCACTTCTGTCTAGTTTTTATCATTGTTTGCATTACTAGGATTTTAAGTGATAGGTCAACTTACATGAACATTTTAGAAAATATAAGGTATAAAAAATACTCATAAACCACTATGGACTTAATATATAATTCTAAATATTCATCTATTTATAAACTTTGACTTGGTCAACTCTACATGCTATAGTTTTTTGAAAAACATGGCTTTTCTTGTAGGGTCCACTCATCAACTTGATAAATAAATGCAACTTATAGGTACCTGGGAGAGTAAAATACATTATAAAATAATAAAAATATTTCATCTAATCCATTTTTATCAATTTATATCAATATATTCTATATTGGGTCATTGTTAGGGTTTTAGAGAGGGTTAAGATTGTCTTACAATATTAATAATCATTAATAAATATTTAGGCCCTTATTATAGAAACCAATGATTGAAACTTTGAGATATAAACCTTAAAAATATACCATTAATGTATTATTGTCTCATGTATAGGTTACATGTGTCAATGAACACATGAAATTTCTTCTCTAGTTGAGAACCATTCATTTTGTGCACACAAGAAACCTCAAAACCATATTCTATGCCTTTTATTATAAAATTTAACCTTAGAATTGGTCAACACACATAAAATAACATGAAATAACTATTTAAATTTTTATATTTCCATGATTATCTTGTAAACTGATCTTGATACCCCATTAGGCCACCATCTCTCTTTTTACTCGTTAGGCTTTTGACCTACAAGTCACATTAGGCTTTGAAAATGACCTTATACCCACTATTCATGCACTCTCCAATTAATATACATGATAAAATAACATATAAAATTCAAAAACATTGATTTTAATCCTTCATATATCTTGACAACATATCATGACCCCTCATTAGGTCATGCAGAGTCTCAGACTAGACTAGTTACATGATAGGTATGTAGGTTTTACCCTTGTAGGATTAATCTGAAACAATCATGAGTACTCCAATGCCTCATTTACATGATAAAATATCCTCATAAATACTATTATGCCTATGTTATTCCATATCACTGGGCCACCATGATATTTCATGCATAAGACTATATATCCTATGCACAAGCCTTCTCAAGTCTCCTGCTAGGTTCAAGCTCTAAACAACCTTGAAAACTAATCTTAAAAAATTATTTGATGATTATATAAATTTATTACATGAATTATAAGTTTTTAAAAAAAATTCATACTTCTCATGGATACCATGAAAACACAAACACTTTTCGATGACCTCATACCTCATGAACAACCTTTGACATCAATGACATTATCACTGTCAAACCTCAACAATAGAAACAATGTTCAAAATTGGAGAACTGATCCCCATTCATATATATGAGTATTTTTAATTTATTCCATGGGTGTTTTAACCTCATTATCAATATCCTCTTATTGATCTTGCAATGTGCAATTCATATCCATAGGGCTAGGAGTGTATGGCTCAATATGGTATTTAGTGATTGGTTCAACACTTATTGCTACTATCATTCCATATTTAATTAGTTTTCTTCATTTTTTTTAAAATACTAAAAGGAATATTACCAACCTTCAATATTGCCTTTTTGGTAGCTATTTCTTCTTTCACAATATTTAGCGTCAGTACTGTTATCTTTGATTGTCCTATTGGCACATTGGGTGACCTTTAGACTATGTTGTCTTTTGCATATTCTTCTACAAATTTAGAAGTTGTACCTTGCTCAAAACTAGGGGGTTGATAACTTTTAATTGGCATATTTTTAGAGTGTGTATTTTCTTCCACCAAAACACCATCATTTTTTAGTGCTTCCTCTTGATTTACACCACAAAAATACTCCTCTTGCTAGTTCAAAAGAGTAACTTCACTTTGAGAAAGATCTTGTGTATCTTCCTACTGGGAAGTGGATTAATCTTTTTTTCCTTAAGTGTTTGTTATAATTTTCACCATAAATTCTTGACTAATAAAACCATTAGGATAATCATTCTAATTATGTGGTTGAGCACAAGGGTAACACCACTCATACTCTTGATCCAATTTGTTCTAAACAAGTACACTACCATTGGAAGTACCTAGTGCAGGTAAAGCATGGATATTCAGAGGTTTTGCTTGCATATTTTGACTTTATGGATGTAAATTACCTTGGTATGTCTTCCTATTGTGTTTTTATGTTTAGATAAATTGTTGATCAGGGATGTAGTTCTAGGATTGATGCCCCTTCATTGCTACCAACTCATTGCCAAAGCTCCTAAGGAGTGACTTAACCTCATATAAATCATTAGTAGGAGTAATAGTTAAATCTAGTGATTTTTTTATTGTGGGAATTAGGGAAAATATAATTTGAATAGGAGGTAATTATATAAATAAAGGCATTTTTGGCCTTGGGGTAATTTTTCCAACTTTAATTAGGCAATTTTTTCCTCTTATTACAATTTCATAGGCATTAAGGAGTGTGGTTCCACCCATTGACTAAATCATGATAGCTATATTACTATTTAAATATCTTAAGTAATATAGGAAATAATTATTTGGGTTTGGCTTGACCAACATTGGAATTCTATTCCATGTCTTTTGAAAGTGAAAATTGAAATCACTCATGAAATCATGAGTAGCCCAATGAATAGTAGTTAGTTATTCAACCAAAGAGAGGTGGTCACTCTTATCTTCAAATTTCATGCATAATGCAGTCCCTAAGTTATCCAAAACATGAATGTAATTGGGAATTCAACCTCTATACCATTTTAAGGATTTACCATTAAATGAGGAGACTAGTAGTCTAATTACAACATTTTCTTTCACTATATTATGAACTAAACAAATATTAATGATGTCTTGTATATTTCCATAGGAATGGTAGAAGTTTCACTAGTAAAATACCAAAGTATTTTCAAAGCCAATGTGGGTATATCATCATACTTAACTAACTGAAGTGGGTTGCCTTCATTGAATCCTATGAAATTTTTATTTCTCAGAGCCATAATGGGAGGTATAAAAATATTGTGGGTATTTGTAGGAGATGCAAAAAAAATTATAGGATATACTCTAGTATAAGGTAAAACTGAACTTGATTTATTTTATATGGAAATGAAAATTCTTTTAATTCATCTTTCTTACCTTTAATAGATCATCTTATTTGTATCTTTGGCATACGTAAACCTAGATTTCTTGAATTTGTGAGCTAGTGGGGTCACCAGGTGTTTTTGAAATATGTATGAGGCTTGTAAAATACTTATTAAGAATATCTCAATTCTCATAATAATAATTTTTGGGTCCATTTAGCATACAAAAAACTATTATCACATATATTTTACACCCATCCTTGTGTTGTAGCGTGCTATGTAGAAATTTAATGATACAATGGGACCGCCTCCAAGTTGTAGGACCTTGGTGAATTTAGGTAAACCTATGAAGAAGGATGAATTCATTGTAGTAATTTTATTACAAGTGATAAATTACCAATTCATGTAGAAATTTTGCTTCTTAGTGATCTTTCTTCTAAACCAGGGTTTAACTATGAGGAAAAGAGTTTTAGAAATGAATTTACAAACCTAGAAATGGTGATTGCACTAAATATTTATAGTGGATTTTAATGATTTATTTGTATCAACATTGAATAATAATAAATATATTGAAACATATTGGAGCACAAATTCATGAAAATATGAAACCAAAGGTAATATTGGGCATTTATAATATAAGGAACAAGATTCTATTTTTTAAATCAAGCAATCTCTCAAAAGGGAAAATTAATACCATATATGAAATTTTGTGACTGAAATAAGAATCAAAGCATCCAAAAATTTGAAAAATAGCCTTACATGCACAAATATAACAAGACAAGGAAGACAAATCTTCAATCTATTATCATTCTCTAGGTTACAACATGTAGATCAATTATTCAAAATGTAGAATAATTTCTCCAACAAAAAGTAAATAAATGGGCTACACCATGGTACCCATACTTACACAAAATACTATTTTGGAAGAGAGGTAGTCATCAAAACTCTACACCCAATTAAAGAGAAATAAAAAATTAGAAAACCTCATGCATGGGGCATGATCTTCATCTAGAATGGCATTTTTAGCAAGGTAAACAAATAAAAAATGGAACATGCAATTATTGGGCACTTTAACAAGTGTTGGAGGCATGAAGGACTCTTATATAATCTTCATGCAACATACTCTTTGTCTTTAGTTGAGTTTCTATTATCTTCTCCATTGAATGAGGTGCCAAAAATGAACTCATACTTAGAATAATATAAAGATTTTAGATATCTTAGGTTAATTTTTTCAAAACATAACTTTTATTTTTTCATTGGGACTTTTATAACTTTTTAAGTCATCCAACTTTGACAAAAATGAAAATGCAATTTACAACATGAGTTTTTCCAAGTAACTCAAACTTTGTCAAAAATAAAAGTGCAATTTAAAAGTTTTATATATACAACCTTTAAACCTGTCAAAAGGGCACTTGGAAATTACAAGTGGCTCTTTCTAAAAAAGAGCTACCAAAATGATAGTTGCAATTTTCAACATGCAACTTTACAATGCTTTTTAACATAAGGAAATGTAATACACAAAATGTATTTGATTGAAATAATTAATCTACAATCATAACCTTTGAAGATTATTTTTCTTTCTTTGCCTATGTCTACTTGATATAAGCATTAGAGCTTTTGAAGATATCTAGGATATGATCTTCATCAGGACCAAGTGAATATAGCTTGCTTATTTCACATTCTATAATTATGTCAAAGAGTTCCCTTTATACATTCTTATATACTTGAGTGTCTTTCCCCATATGATCTAGTGTATTATTATACTTGATAAATTAGTGGGTGTAACTCAAGTTGAATGTTGTGTCTCATGATGACTCTCTCTCTATCTCTTGACCATGCCTTTGAACCTATCTTAAAATTCATGTACTAAAAGGATTTAGTCTTGATGATTTGTTTCTTCACATGACAATTTATTAATCAAATATTCAATGTCATAGATCGTATCTATGACATTATCATATGTAGCCTTAGCTTTATTAATACTCTCATTGAGTATTCTTATTCTAAAATTAGCTTCCCTATCCAATTCCTCATGCTCTGTATTAGTTTTCAATATATTTTCTACAATGAAGGTGTCAATTTCAATAAAATTAACATATTATAATTGTGGGTAGAATAGGTTCAACCTTTTTATTTATTCCTTGTATTTTATCATTGATGTCTTCAAATTTTCTTGTTCATCCTTTAGAGTTTTTAGTAGTTCATTACTAACTCAATACCTTTATTTCCCTTTGTGATGAGTTCCTTTGCCAAGTATTTTGTACACCTTCCCATATTTCCAATCTTTGTTATTTCATCAAGTGTTTCCTTATCGAGTAACTGAGTAATAGATTATGTTATTGGGCCACATGATCAATTAACTTCTTCATTAAAATGGTTAACTATTTAAATTTATTCTTCAATTCATCCTTTGTGACCTTGTCACTATCCAACTTCTCACAAAGATATTTAATGTTTGATTGAACATCATGTTTCAATCCCTCTCTTATAGGATAACCTAGATGAAATTTGGATATTTGGTAATCCCCCACCACTAGATGTTCTTTTTGTTTATCTAGTGGGGGGGGGACTATAATTTCTATATACTTATCCCTTGTTGATTCATATAAAATTCTAGACATAGTTTTAGGATCTACCCTTGATTTATTTGATGCTTTTTTAATGCAAAATTTTAGTTTGTTAGGGGACATCATCTATTTCTATTTATTCACCACTGATTACACTAGACAGCTTAGAGTGACATCCTATTGTCTTGGCACTGTTAATTTTGAATCTTCAGATAAAGTTGTTACATTGGTAGTTATGGTGATAAGTGTTGTATCTATCACTAATATGGCCATAAAATATTTGATTGATGTTTTGGAAATCTCTTCCCCATTTCTGGTTTGAGTAACCATAGTTGTATCAATGATTTCCTCTATCTCTACATACTTATTATGTAAATATAAGATATGGGTGTAGTGGAAATGGATGTGCCTACTGGGGGTATGGGAATTAGAAGTGACACAAGTGGAGGGGTAGGCATAATGAGTTTAAAAATGGGCACCTATGGGAGTGTGGAATCCAAACATGTGAATGAATCAATCAAAGTTGTGAGGACACTTAGGGTTGATGTAATGTGGAAAGTGGTCAGAGATGGAAGTGGAGTAGTAGATAACCCAATGGTTGGGATGGTTAGAGGGATCCTAGTCAGGATGATTGAATCCATGGCCATGTAGTGTTATGTGGTGTTAGTGATTAAAGGAATAGTGGTATATATTAGGCATGATATGGAAGGAATTATGGAAGAGATGGAAGGAATTATGGAAGAGGGTAGTGGAAGTAAATCCTGCGTGTCCAATTGTGTTGATTAGACTATTGGTAATGGAGTCACTAACACAGGTGAGTTAATGGAAATGGAGGGGAAATTATTTGAGATGATGGTGGAGTGGAGATAGGAGGAAGGGGTATTGAATATGGTGGAATGATAAATATAGGGGGATAAAAAAATTTAGCTTTAGCACAACTATGTCTTTAGTTGAAATTTATAATGGTTGATCTGTTGTTGCTCTTTAGCTACTAGATTGACCTCTTTTAGCTTTTTGCTTATATTTTCTCTTGTGTGATACCACTAGACTTTTTACCTATTCTTCTTGGGTTCCACTAATATAAAATTATAATTTTGGTGGTAAGTCCTTCTCTTTGACTTCTTTCAATTTATCATTGATGCTCAAAGTTTATTTGGTCACCTTGACCCCTTTACTCCTAAGCCAATTAACTATCTTGTTTATTACATTGGTGGTCCTATCCATTAATGAGAAGGAATAAAGTATGGACAACCTAACAGATGGAAGGGGTTGAGAAAATATCTTGTTATCACAGTGAATCTTATCCACTAGAGATTCTAGACATAGGTTTTGGGGAATTTGATGTGAGAAAAACAATTGTAGAGTTGGCAGACTTTGGGGTTGCAATTATAAGTAAAAGTTTTGGTGGGATTTAGAGTTGCTTTTGCAAGTGAAAATGTTTGATGGGTTTTAGACTTTAAAAACACACTTGAAAGTTTTGATAAAAACTTTGGTGGGTTTTAGGCTTGTTATTATAGGTAAAATCCCCAACAGGTATTTGGAGTTATAAATGCAATGGAATTCTTTGTGGAGTCATAAGGTAACAAATGTAGGTGAAAAATCCATAGGTTTTGGAATTTATATCATAGGTGAAATGTCCATGGGGACTATGTAAGGAATATTTGAGATAATATTCTAATGGTCTATAAAAACCCTAGGTTTCTCCAATGCTATAAAAATGTTTGTATGGACTTGACAAGGATTTGATAAACATAGACAATATCAAGATGACATAGGTAAAAAAATAAAACCCTAGACTTTCGAAGACAAGGAAAATCCCTAGAAATTCTACCAAATATGATAAATATAAAAAAATAATAAATGCCTAGCTCAATAGAGAAAAATGGTAGTTGAAAAATGCAGGAGGAATTAGGAATACCATATAGGGGGAATAATAGAAGTCATGGTTTGAGGCATGGCATTGTTTTATTTCATGGTAGGGTTGTGGTTTGGCTTCATAGAGCTCCAATTCCTCAATTCAAAAAATAAATAATAATTTTTCATTAACCCCATTTTGATTAATACAACCTTAATCATACAATTAATACACCTTAATTCAATGGTTGACAAGAATTTTGGAGTCCTAAAACAATTTCATAATTTTGTAAAATTGCATTTTGCACTATGAATTCCAATTTTTGCTGAGTGACTTGGTGATTTTAAGAATGGAAAGTGGAGCTCATTTTTTAATTTTTCAAGTTACAAATTGTAACTAGAGTTTTGATTTCTATAGGAAAGATAGTCAGCAAGAAGTGGGACTTGAGTTGCAAATTTCAACTTTGCAAGTTACAAATTATAACCAAAGTTATGGTTTTTAGTGGGAGTTAGATGCATTAGAATCAAAGGTTTGATTTTAATTTTAAATTTTGAAAGTTAAAAATTGCATTTGAATCTCTAGATTCTGTGGGAAAGGTGTTTGGTGGAAGGTGGAGTTCTATTTGTAATTTATAAAATGAAAAGTTACAAATTATGAGCAGGGTTCTAGTTTCCTATAGTCATGGGTTGAGTGGGAAGTAGAGGTTGGGAATATATTTTCAAGTTTTCAATTTACAAATTGCATTCAAATCTCCAATATTTTCCAATTATGAGTAAAGTGGGAAGTAGAGGTCTGGATGCAATTTACAAGTTCGTAAATTACAAATTACACCTAGATCTCTAGTTTTTGGTGGGCTTTGAAGAAATGGCATTTGGGTCGTTTTAAGGCCTTCTTCCAAAAAATTAATGGGTATCCCTTAGGGTAATATATATTTTAACATTTTTGGGAAAAAAATATCAATACATCCCATAGCCATTAGCTAGTGATTTGGAGTCTTGGTTGAGAATCCTCCTCCAATGCACTTCATTGTATCACAAAATCTTTTTGCTCTGCATCTTCTTATTTTTCCTTAGATTTTGCCTCTATCTCAATTATAGATTTACCTTATGCTTCAACATTATCCTTATCTTTTGCCTTAGCTATAACTTTGTCTTCCACTTCTACCTTAGACTTAATTTCTACCTTAGCCATGGATTTGGAATTTACTTGAGCCTTAGCCTTAGTTTCTATGTCATTTTTGGATTTAACATCCACATTAGCCTTAAAAATGGATTGTTTTGTTATGAACTCACCTTTTTAATGCTTTGACATATTGTTTAAACATTATTGTTATCATTTGTATAACTAATTATTGCATTTCTTACCTAGTTGGACTATATTATTAGATTTGATGCAGTGATACTTTGATTGTAGGTTGATGACATGTCATGTTTTAATTTTTGCACATGATGATTATATGGACTACTTGATGAAATTAATGTTTTATTATAGTTATGTAATTTATTTATGGATTATTGATCAGGTACTATTGATGTATATTCTATGGTTGTAGGTACTGATATATGAGATAGACTAGATGTTAGCATCGGTATATTAGGTTACCGAAGTGATTTCTATGAAGTTGGATGAGTTAAGATAGCTATCAATGTGTTTCCTATTTGTTTATTTCCATTGGAAAATCTTGTTGTTTCTATTATACTATCATTTTTTTATTATCATTCCTTGTCAAATCATGGCTTGTGTACCCTATTGTACTACTATTTATTACTACATGATTGTTGTGGTGTTTGTTGGTTTTGCTATTAATGTTTGTAATAGTCCACTTAAAACCTCTTCTCTCTCCTCAATGAACTCTTCTTTGATTTGAATTTGTGTAGAATCTCCTTGTAAAGACTTGGAATCCCTAAGGGACTTACCTAGACCTACCCCCATGACCCCTCCCCATGTGGATTACTACCTCGATCACTTGGTATTTATTTATGGCTTGGTTAATTTGATATTGGTGGCATTCAACATTTAAATTATATTTTAAATTATTATTATCTTTATTATTTTTATTGTTTATTGGTTTTTAGCTTTTTGGATGGGTTATTTATGACTGTTGCATTTATGACTTTTGGTGGAGGTTATCTTGGGAGTTGGTTGGTGGTAATGGAGGGAGTTTCTCTCTCCTCACAATGAATGCATAATTAAATTGGGTTATGGAGATTTGGATGGAAGGAGGGGGAAGCTAGTTGGTAGTGGTTGGATTAGACATGGGTAGGATAAGAATGGAGAAAACACAAGTAAGGTGCATGACTTTATTTCTGGGCTCACTTATTTTATGTGTTGACTTTGTTGTGTGGAGAAAAAGGTTATTTATAGATTGATTTTGTATATGCTTGCATCATTTTGAGTATTTTTTCTTTCCACTAAATTAAATGAGTAATCCATTCTTGACTATTTTATCTATTTTTTTAAAGTAATTCATAAAAGGATTAGATGCTACATACAAAGTCAGAAGTCATAGGACCTTCAGATGGGTATCCAATGCCCAATGGGGTTTGGAAATTATCATTTTACATATAAAATTGTAAAATGAGTTAGATATTGCTCTCTAATTTTTAATATAAAATATTTTATGATTGAGGCTTGGGTGTAATCATTGCTTGGGAATTTCCTACAACTTTTGGAAAGGTTTTGTGTGCTTTATTTTCACTATGTAAGGCTACAACTTAGCATTTTGAACCTATTATTGCATTTTTATAACTTGGTTGTATATATTTTGGGTTGTCAACCCTGCTACATGAGGAAATGAATTGAGGGTTTTAAATGGCCTTGAATATGTGATTTTTTTTTATATTCAAATAAATTGTTTAGTTTTATTCAACCATGCACTTTTAGTTTAAATCTATGTTACTATGTTTTCATCCTAGTTTCTTCAAACGGGGTGTATATTTTAAAGTGGGCCTTGGTACCCTATTTAAATTGACTACATTCTAATGTTTCAATTATCATTGAGGTCTGTAATATATTTGGGATTCATTTGATCTTAATGTCTAAGTTTATACTTGTTGATTATGGATTCATTTGGAGCAGAACTTGACTAGTTATTTTATTTTAACAAACCAATTATTCATGTTTTCTTAGCATAAACTTGATTCTATTATAAAATGGATATGTTGGTTGATTATAAATTCTATACATGTTACTTTTAATGAAATGTTTCTATTGGAGTTTAAATGTGGATCTTTATGTTTTTTATATTCTATGAACCCATGAGATTTTAGGCGAAGCCACTAGAAATGTTATTTGTATAAAAAAGGTTTGAAATTTTCTTAGTATAACCTACAAGGAGGTCTATTGCTTAATTAAAAATGTTTTAAATTGATTTCAATTATTCAAGAATCATATGAAGTCATGATACCCCATGATAATCCAATGAATCTCATATATCAATTCTTGACTTAAATCAATTTAAAAAAATGAATTATGTTGGAATCATTGCTTGTTACTTTTGTAAATTATTTATATGGTTGAAGTCATAATGAATGCATTGATTGGATTATTTTGTTGACTGGTTTAATTTTTGAATCCTGATGGACTATGTCTTGGTTGTGTATAAATTATTTTTGAGTTATATGTTTCGATTCATACCTTACATATGATTGGTTGATTTTGTTACTATTTTGTAATAATTCCTATACTAGGCTTAAATGGCTAAGCTATGATATACATGCTTATATGCATGGGATATAGATTGGTAGATGGGATATTATAGGATGACTGTACACTTGGAGGGTTTCCAATTTGGTTTTTGTGAATACTATGGACATGGATTTAGTTTTTAAATCCATTACTATATCCTTTGAGTAGCCTACAGTGGATATCCCCACTTCCAATTTATAAGAATGTCAAGTTTGGTTATTTCTATATCATCTCAAAATGGTGTTGTTTTGACTTTCTTATTTTACATTCTATATTGTGTTGAGTCATCCAATGGTTCAGAATCCCTTATTAACCTTAGTTGCCAAAACCATTATCTAGATAATGGATGGGGTGGTAAGGACCACTTATGGTTAGACTCATAGGGTTGGTTGGGAGGGTTTGTCTGATTTAGTTACATGTTCCATTTTTGGATGATCTCATGGATAGAAATGAAGTAATTGGTAATAATTTATTGTATGTTTTTAGTTGTTTATCATTTCATATAATATGATTTATGAATACAATTATAACCTTATTTACTTTTTTATATTGATTTTGTTATGCACGGGGATTACGATATGCTAACCCTGTAATTTAAAATGGATCATGTGGGAAAAGAAAGTAAAAGACTATAATCTTGATCTTGTGGTAAGAGGCTAAAATTATATTATGTTTTTTAAATTTAATTATTTACATGAACTTGAGCTATTTTGGGTTGTTTAGATGAACATCATTTTTATTTCTATCTTAGAATATTTCATTGATATTATTAGTGTGGTATTAAACTCTTTTTAAGTTTTATATAGCATGGTTTAGTTTTGAAATTAGTACTTATGGTAAATCTTAGTGAGGGTTTACTCATTTATATGTATTGTTTAGCCTTGATGTTAAAGAATACATAAGCATGTTGGTTTGATTTGTTAACAAGTTAGAATTTTAACTTGACATATATGCATTGATGAATCACTTAGCTAATTCTCTTTAGTACATCAATATATAAATACTTATGATTTTATTATACATTTTGTATAACCATCAAGGTGGTAAAAAATATAGAGGACTATGAAGATCAATTCAGTGTGTTTGAGGCAAGAATGAATGAAGACACCACGGAGCATGAAGATATAGTCAAGCATCTCAGTTGTCAATTGGAAATCCTATCTACAAGATTGAAAGATAAAGAAGATGAATGTTTAAGGTATGTAATTGAAAATGAGTCATTAAATTTTGAGTTAAAGAAGACATCTAGTAAGATGAATTCATTTGTGAGATTTGAAAAGAGCTCAAATGATCTAGAAAATATTCTGAGTGATCAAAATCATGCAAGTGATAGAACTAGTCTTGGATACAAAGAAGAACTAGAAAATATAACTCAAGATAAGATGAAGACTAATGTAAATCAGACCATGAAGGTCAAAAATCAGTCAAAGAATAAGATGTTGGTAGAATGCAAACAAATCAGATCAGATAACCAAATGCCATGAGGTATGAAAGTTTTAATGGTTATTATTACACATGTAATTAATTTGGGCATAGAGCTATAAACCAATTGTTTCGAAAAAAATTGTCAAACCCATTCTTTTGGATTTATTACCAAGGCCTTTTGTTTTGAAAAAAATGTAAGCCCATTTCTTCCAGATTTATTGCTTTCCACTTCCCGCAGACTTTTTTGTCCCCTGGCCTTCCCAAGAGAATAGCCTTTCGGGCTTTCTGTCATGGTCCTTTCCCAAAGGGCACCTGCCCTTTGAGTTTTTTGTAAAAGCCTTTAAACTTGCCAGATGGACCTTCCCGAAGGGCACCTGCCCCTCGGGTTTTTTGCAAACGATTGTCCCAAAGTCGTCGTTTACCTTCCCAAAGGGTACATTAGTTTAAGTGATTGGAATGCCCTCACAGCAAATGATAAAATAGCTAAGAAGGAGGCTAAGAAGAAGAATGCTCAAGCCTTATTTCATATTCAAATAGTTCTAGATAAGAGCCTATTTCTGCAAATTGCAGGAGCAAAGATAGCAGAGGATGCTTGGAAGACTCTAAAAGAAGCTTACCAAGGTAGTGATCAAGTCAAAGTTGTCAAGTTACAGATATTGAAGAGAGAATTTGAGAATTTAAAGATGCAAAAAGTTGAAAGTGTGAGTACCTATTGTGTTAGAGTAAAAGATGTGGTCAATAAGATGGCTACACTTGGTGAAATTGTGAACAATGAGGTTGTGATCACATCTTGAACATGGAATAAAGAAACCAATTCAGTTAAGCTTGCTTCTAGCACATGAAAAAAAAACATAAGTCTAATTCTCTCTCTCTCTCTCTCTCTCTCTCTCTCTCTCTCTCTCTCTCTCTCTCTCTCTCTCTCTCTCTCTCTCTCTCTCTCTCTCTCTCTCTCACACATGCCTCAAACTTATATGTCTATCTATAGATGTATGTACATTATTGTTAATTATTATATTATTGCTGATCTCTTTTCTTAAACCTTCACTATTAGAACATTACCAAAATGAGTAAAATTATGATTTTTATTACTATGCTAAGGGTGGCGTAGTATGTAATTAAGTTGAAATTGAATTCTAGAATGAAATTTCTATGAGTAGATGAAAGAAGCTATCTTAAATTACTTGTATTATGGAATATAATTGTTAAGTGATGTAATATCACTTGCTTGATGTTCCTATAAATTAATAATAGTTTAATGTATACATGTTAAAATTTATTCCTATAAATTGAGGGTGATATCATCTTCTTTCTTGATGGCTAGAATTGAATGCACTACTGTGTCATGATGTGCTCAACATTATTTTGTAAGAGTTACTTAAATATAATGTTTTATTTGGGTTCCACTTAGTTAGAATTGGATGGAATTTCTCATTTGAATGAGACACTTGTTTATTATATGAGTCTTTCATATATTTAATTAAGTGGAAAATTTAGATGATAGTGTACTTTCTATTCTGGTTCACATCAGAGCCTATTGTATACATGTATAATTTATACTTTCTCATATTAGAAACATATTAATCTACTATGTTTGATCATACTTGGAAGATGTTATGTGAAGATGGATTACTTATTTAATAAAATACTTTTTGTAGAAAAAGTCAATGACTTGGTTGTTCATTATTCCTAATGGTTTTTTGAGTAGATGCATGGATGGAAAATAATAAATCAAGTGTGAAAGTTGTGTTGTCTGAATATGTTCCTTTACTTTTAACTTTACAATTGATTGGATAATTAATGTGAAATGTAATATAATCTTTGTTTGAATATACTTTTGATTACATTAATTTCTCTTTTATTAATTATAATGCATTGGCTATTACTAATATAATATCATTGACATAAATTTGATTATAGGTTATTGATGAATCTTATTTGATGAATAATGAAGTTGATCACAATGTATCATTGTTCATTTAATTAGATAGCATCATTAATGCTTATTAATTGAGTGATGTGTGAAATTAAAATGATATGTTGGTAATGGCGTAGTGAATTTTAGGCCATGAGGAAGTTGATAACCTCGACTGGTAGCACTTAAATAATTTCCTAAAATGCTTTGGTTTTCATTATATTCTTGATTATGCTCTCTTTTATGCAATGATATTTTTTGTTGTATACTTATGGGAATTAGTATAGTATGCATGTGTTTAAATTGATTGCAGGTTAATAATTATGGTTAATATTTAATAAATCATACCCATTATCAATTAATGTAGTATTATATCTTATTCTCATTTCATGGACCTATTTAGCCAAAATGGTAATATATGATGTTTAGAGTTATCCTTTTTAGTTAGACTAAAATTAACTAGTTAACCATCATCAAGTGGAAATAAAACCCACTAAAGAGAGTGAGGTATTTAATGAGGGCTAAGGACCTATAAATGGTCATATGTGGAAGAATGAGTGCCACATATGGCACTTGAGACCTATCCATGTATGTGTACATTGATACATACCAAACCCCATAAACACCCTTTAGGCAACTTGCTTCCACATTACATGTTTTGTGAGTAATTACCCCTAGCTAATTACCTCAGATTACCTTCTTTGGTTATGGTTTCACATAGAAAAGTACATTGAATAAGTATCACTTGCTTTAGAAAGTGAGGTATTGGGTCTGACACACATCCAAAAACATATTATGATCTATAATTCCAAAATTTTTTGGGGGTTATTTCATGTTTGTATGTCCAAACTTTGGATTTAGCTTCAACCTTATATTTATTTTTGGATTCATTCTCCTTAGCCTCTCACTTAATCTTTTACTCATCCTGAGCCTTGGTAAGTTCCACTACCTATTATTTCTTTTGTTACAAAACCATATCTTCTTTTTATTTCTTTAATTATTATTCTTGTTCTTTATTTTTCACCTATGCTTCTTTGACTCTTTTATTTTGAGACTTTGCTTATTTAGCTCTTTTATTTTTAGATTCCACTTCTTTGAATTTTTTTCTATGTTCTTTATGTGTGGCCTATTGTTTGTGTTATTCCTCTTCTTCCATAGACTTGTGATTTGCATCTTATTTATCTCTCTTCTTCTATTCATTTTTAATTTATTATCCTCATTTTTCATTTCTATTGTATCTTATTATTCCTGTATAGATTCATGTTATGGATCTAGCTTGGTAAACTAGTCTCTTCAAGATCTTCCATGGGGGTGGATCAATTCAACACTATAAATAACTCCAAATATTATAAAGAGGATAAATAAATAATATTACCCCTTCACATAATCATATTATTTCTATAATTTGGTAGTAAAATGAGTCTCTTCTTTGTCCTCTTCATAGTCTAGACCTACGACTATTGATGAGACTCTTGTGCTTGTTGTGGTATGCTCTCCTTTTATAGGTATGTGAAAGACACCATACTATATTTTAGTGTTGAATATAGTCAAGATATATCATGTTTTATAGGCATTCAAATTAAATCAGGTGGTGGAATTTCTTATCTCAATAGGTTTTCTCCCTACATAGTAGAGGATCCTATGACTAGGTCTTCTTGGTAAAGTTTTGCCTATAACCATTACTAGGATGATTCTTGTCCTACATTGTCAACTACAATGGAATGAGGAGGTTGGGTGATATAAAACCACATATCTTATCTTACATGATTTTGTACCTGGTAGGTGTGTATTGATTTATGTGAAAATAATTATTTCTCATATTCTTACTCATAAACATCATTGTCAATGTCTATGATCATGAATTCAAGAACTTCTTATTCTCCAACTCCTATCTCTATCAATTTGTATTTAACCTCTATATATGGAACATGTTTTTTGGTCATCCAATACTTTATGTGAAATGTGTTTTATTGGTACTTATCATGAGGCTCATCATGTTGGTCCCTTCCTCTTTCCCTTTTTATTTTTTAATGGACCATTGTTGGTTGTGGTCATGCATGTATTTGAGATTATGGTTGGGGTTGAGCTTGTGCTCTAGGTTGTACATCTAGAGGTATGGAGTATAAAGGTTTCACTAATCTAGCTAATAGGTATTTCTATCTCAAAACATAGACCTGCGCATCTAATATGGTGATCAAAAATGGCAGTGGAGTTACTGTTGCTTTGGGTAACTCATGCACTTTGATTTGGATGCCATTATGCAAATTTGTAGCTAATGCATGTTGTCTACGATATTTCATCACATCCTAAGGTACCCTAGGGTGAGAAATAATCATGACTTGGATCTCCATCGACCATGAATTGAATATCCCCAATTATTCATAATATTACCCTAGTTTAGTCTATACAATGTTGATGTAGTCATATAAAATGTGAAATTTTTTAGCTTGAGTGTGGCTTGTGACACCTAGCCCAAGTCCCTTTTGCATGCTCTCATGATCCTTGATGACACCTTTTTACTTATTCTTAGTCATCCATAGACTTTCAAGACCTGATTTCAACTCAACCAAGCTATATTTCCCATGATGATTCTATCCCCCTAGTTCCTGTACCTGTAGGAAAATAACACCCAGCTTAGAGTATAACACCAGACCCTAGGGTATCCATTTTTGATGCTCATGTCCAATTGCATTTTAATCTCTAATGGTCACATCTTTCTAGTTCCTATCCTTATTATTTTTGGCCTAATGTGAATACATTCGACCCATGACCAACAAATATCTTCAAAATCCCATTCAAAGTTCATTTAGAAGAGGTTGACAAATATCACAAAACAATCAAGAATACAAGCAAGACTACTTAGGCATATTTCCCTATTCTCTATATATAGCCATCTAATACAACCATAATCTTATTCAAACCATTACAACAGTCCTTAGCCACCTCAAACACACCCTATTTTAGCATTTTACTTCTTCATACACACTATTTCACAAAACACATCAAGTAGGAAAACTATATATGGCTTGATCCCTCTTCGAAGTATTAGTATGTAGGGAGCATACCCATATAAGGGGTGTGGATACATGTTCAATGCATCTTAAACACACTAACCCCCCCCCCCCCCACTTTTTTTTTTCAAATTTTACCAAATCATAATAGATTCTAGGGTTTGAAGAATAAATCAACTCTATAGGGAGTTCTATAAACATCTAGCATCCAAAATTTTAGAAGTAAGCTCACACAGAAACATTGGAAAAAAATTAGAAAGCTCAGGCCTCTAAGACAACAATGATATAAGAGGACTATAGAGTTGGACCCTAGGGTGTCCTATTTTTATTCTCCTATATTTTCACAAAATAAAAGTTAGATCTTGATTTATGATACTGTCCTAGTTTTGCACAACAAATTCTAGACCCTGTCTCAATTGTCTCAGTCCAGTTTAAGCTAAGTTACATTTCTCCTCACTTATTACTATATTTAAAAAGGTTTAGATTATAATTAATTTATTAAAATTAGTATCTTAATTATTCTAATATTATTTATTGATTTAATTAACTCAGACCTTTAACTAGATTAATAATAAGAATCCAATATTCCCAAAAAAGTTAAATCATTTGGTGAACCCAATTTACTTCATTTATGCATAAAAATCCTAGAAAACCTAGGTTAAATTACTTTTGATTTTTCCTATATTTTTATGCTTTTTTTTACTAAATATTTAAATTAAAATTCACATTAATTTTTAAAATTTATTAGTAATTTTAAAAATATTTTCATTCAAACCCTAGTTGCCTATACTAGGTCCCATAATTTTTCTAATTTTTTACCTAAATATTATAATTAGAAATTCACATTAATTTTTAAAATTTCTTAGTAATTTTTAAAATAATTTCATTCAAACCTTAGTTGCCTATACTAGGTCCTAAAATTTTTTCAATAATTTTTTTAATTGTTACCTGAATGTTTAAATTAAAAATTCACATTAATTTTTAAAATTCCATAGTAATTTTAAAATATAAAAAATTATTTTCTTCTAAACACTACTCACATTTACTAGGTCCCTTTTATTTCTTAAGGTATCACCTTTCATATTTTTGCATGAAAATTAAAAATGGATCTTACTCATTTCATAATATTTCTTGCAAATAATAAGGAGTCCATACTTGGTCCTATCATGTATATGAATGATGAATTCTACCATATGTTAATACAAAGCTTCATTCTTTCTCTTTTATGCTCACTTTTCATAATATGGGATGATATTAAGAAAGTTAATACTAAACATATTAAGATCCCTTTCCTTCAAAGCAAAGTTTACTTTTCTTTAATACAGAGCTTCATTACATACTTTCTCTCTCTCATGTGGAATAATTTTCAAGTCTATCTTGTTACACATATCGAAAATGTCATATCACAACTCAAAATTTTATGAATTAATGGACAATTCAATGCTCTTTAACCCTTTCTATTTCTCATGTGGAATAATTGTCAAGTCTATCTTGAAAAAAATATAAAAAATGTCATATCACAAGTCAAAGTTTTTTATGCATTAGTGCACAATTACATGTTCTATATCCCTTGTTTGCTACCTCGTATACGGAATGTTATTTATATTCATCTTGTTATATAAATTATAACTCTAATAACATGCTATCTCTATATTTTTTGTAATTAAATTAAGAATAAAATCTTTCCATACATAGAGGATCCATTACATAAGATAACAACCACCTATCAAGTTTTAATGTTATATCTCATGCACATGAAATAATTTCCTTCTCCTCCTCTCCCCCAAGATGGTGATAGCTACTTTCCCTCTAACTAGGTCCATGTTATCACCCCTCCAAAAGGAGAGGCAGCCTATACTATTTTTCCTAATGCATACATTTAGCCTATAGCTTCTTGAAAACCTCTTCAACATATGTGCTTACATGTTCAATTAGAAGCAACTAGGGTTTGTACTTGTGAGACTCTAAGGGATCAAATCAACACTATGAGTAAGTTATTTTTAGATTTACAAATGTAAAATTAGCTATTACATGAAAATATCACAATATTGGGAAATCATATTATAATACAAAAGCCTCAAAGGCACCCTAGTGCCAATCATGTATATGCACCTTCACCTAGTCAATTGGTTGTAAGCAATTTTACATATCAATACAAGAAATCACAAAAAATTAACTCTTCAACTAGTGATTCAAAAATCATTCAAAGATCAAATAAGAGCTCAAGTGAGGTACTAAGGTAAGTGATTAAATCTAAGTTGATCAAACTACCTCCTCTACATCTAGTGAGAATATCTAGATATTATTTTACATATCATAAAATGCATAGGCATCACACATATTCATGTTTCACATTAAAAAAACATATAAAATAGATAATTGATAATAAGGACCCTATATCAAGTAAATCAGTCAAGCAATCCATAGTGACACAAGAACCTATTCATAAAGGGTCAAATTTAGAAACAATACAAAAGTGGTTACCAAAGCATAACTTAGAACAACAAAAGGGTCAAAAATCAAACTCAAAACAAAAAATAGTACCACAAGCACAAGTAAAACATGAAAAATATGCAAATCTACCTCTCTAAAATGAGGCTCATCTCTCAAATTGGTATGGGTTTGGTCAACAATATCTACAAAAGTTTGATTATCAAGGTCAAGGGTTGGGAAAACATACTCAAGGCATCACTACTATTCAAGTAATTGATAATATTTGTCACCAGGGTTTGGGATTTATTGAACATCCTAAGGCAAATCATTCATAGACATAATTTATCAAAGGAAAAGATCTAGATACAACAAAAGTCAACACTAGCATTCCATTGGTTAAAAATCAAGATGATAATGATGAGTGGAATAATACAAGTTATTATGATTTCTAACATACCAAAAATGAATCTAAATATGTAGAATCATATTTTCAAACATTCCCTCATGCTTCAAAATCATGAAAAATTCCTTTGTTTGATACAATACACCATGATAGGGAGTCTCCCATGAGACTCATCGGTTAGTATTGTTTCTTCTCAGCTTATTTTTTTATAGCATCTTTTCAATTACTTGTACATAGTCTCCTAATGATTGATTGTAAATAGCTTATATCAAAAATACAAAAAACATTCAAATATATCAAAAATCAAAACACATTAAAATATGTCAAAATACCAAAAATAATATAAGATTTTAAAATAAAAAAAGATTCAAATAATTCAAAAATATTTCAATTGTATGCATTATCCATGCTTTAAATTTATAATACCATGTTAGACTTACATTTGATGTTCTATGTTATTGTTTGTTGATTTATCTACATTACCATTCTTCACTTGATCTTTATTAAGTGTGTACAGTGATATCCAGATCCTTGATTGCTTTACTCTACCCATTGAAGGTTGATCCTACTTCTACATTTGAGACATACATTGATATATCTACTCACTAGGGGCATCTTCTACATGACTACACCATTCAGGTTATGTCATTCCTACACCACACACTCTAATTATCATGTTGATGTAAATTAATTACTAACATACATATATTACTCTATCAACACTCACTAGTATATTGCACTTGTGTATTTCTTAGCATATTCTTAGTCTTGTACTATATTTTTTTCATACTTTCACTTCTTGCTTTGATTAGTTATATGTGATTGTATTTTTGGCATTTACATGCTTTCCTTTCTTACTTTGTATATCTAGATATGATTGCACTTATCAATTATTGTTTTATCTCCTATATTTACCTTAGGATATTTTCCAATGTCTATTGCTTCTATTATTGTGTGTGCTTTAGGACATTTTCCAATGTCCTTTGCCTATACTCTTTTCTATGATTTTGGATTTCACATCAACCTTGCTTGTTTTCAATTGTATGTGTATGTGGCATTTGAACATGCCTTATATGCTTACTTTATAATTTAAGTGAAATGTGTCCATGTAACTTGTTTACTTATCCCCTTGGCCACTCTTTTATGCTTCTTAATTTTTTCCTTGCATGCTTGTTGTTTGTTTACTTCATAATTGTTTGCAATGCCATGATCCACATCATGTATTATCTTACTTTCTTGGATGTCATAATGGACATCATGCTTCATCCATCCTTGAAAACTAAGAACTAAGAACTAACACTTCTAGTTATATTTTATTTATATTTCACATGCTATTACATTGTTATATCTATCCAGGCATACCTTTGTTGATCTAAAAATCTCTTATACAAACCATGCTATTTTTTGAGATATCTTATCAATTATCATTGCTATATCATGTCTTTTCATAATATAACACATTGAAAAGCTCTTTATTTTGAGGATAATCATTGTAAGGTATTAATTCCTACCCTAAAAAGAGGGGGAAACAAAAGATCATAGCTCCAATCAGTCTAAAAATCAGATTTTAGAACACCCAAAATAACAACTATGTTAAGCACGAGATATACTGAGAGGGGGGGTGAATCAATATATCATATATCTTATAAAAATTTCCCTTTATCAAATTCCACTTAATCAAACATTAAATATATGTAATAAAACTCAAATAATAAACATCACACAAGATAGAGAGAGACACCAAATATAATGTGGAAACCCAATGTCACAAAAACCACAGAGAACAATCTCAAGTATAATCATGAGAACCAACCCAAAGGAGCACCATACCATTTTGCCAAGTACCAACCTAGCTAAAATTTATGAGCACCAACCCACAAGAGCTTCAAACCCCTTTGCTGAGCACCAATCCAACAACTATTTGTGAGCAACAACCCACAGGAGCACCAACCCCTTTGTGTATACCACACACCTATCTCTCAATGTTTCTATCTCAACAAATGATAGTTCAATACAACATATCTTTCCTCTCTCTCACCTTTGCTCTTCTAAGCTAGATATAACAAATACAAATCACATTCATTTCTCACAATTGCTCTTCTAAGCTAGATACTACAATATCAAATCAACTTCTCACTTCCATATTACAAATGGCTTCTCAAGCCTTTATTTATAGCTTTCCAAATGACATTTGGCCTTCCCCCTTTGTGACCCTTCAATCCTCATGGAAAATGGTGCCAAACTTGTATGACCCTTCATATTCTTGCCTTTGAAAAGTCATGTGGTGACCCTTCATGACCAAAAATTCCCTTCCATCTTTTGTCCTCATTTTGGTAACTTTTCACATTCCTTAAAGTGTCCCTTCATGAGAAATTGTGCCCTTACTCTTTTGTCTTCACTTGGTGACTCTTGGAATTCCCCAAGATGACTCTTCATGGGAAAATGTGTCCCATCCTTCTTTTGTCTTTACCCCATGGCTCTTTGACTTCTTCATGGACCTTTATTTTGTCTCATATGCAACCAAAAATATATTCATTAATATTAAATAAATATTAACTCACATTAGCCAAGATATATCTATTAAAAATAACATTAAATGCAATGGGGCCTTTATCACCAATAATACTAGACCTTTGACATCAATGACAATATTTCCAACAATCTCCCCCTTTTTCATTGATGGCAACCTCAATCCTGAAACTACCACATCCTGTCATCTGCACATACTATCATCTGAAAACATACAGTAACTCCCCCTTATTATAGTAACTTTTACCTATTCCTTGTACCTATTTTTGCACCTATACCTGTACCTATTCCTTGTACCTATTTCTGCACCTGTAATTGTACCTGTTATTCTCCCCCTTTGACATCAACAGAAAAGGGCCTACCTGGAGCTAACACTTAGCTCCCCCTCAACTGATGCTAAACATCAATGGCAAGAAGTAATAGAAATTACTCCCAACTCCTCTCATAGATCTTTGAATGTGGCCTTTGATCGTGCCTTTAAGAAGATATCTGACAATACATATACATTGTTCCCTGTCCTTTGAGCATCTACAATCAACTCATTTGAATATTTTCTTATAATCTCACAACCTTCAGTATAAAACCTTAATGTGTATCCTTGATCACAAATTTGACTAAAAATCAATAGATTATTCTTAGGACCTTTTACATACAAAACATTCTTAGTCTTAGTTCTACCATAATCCAAACTCAAAGTACCTTTTTCGGCTATCCTGGCAATGCTTTTATCTCTGAATCTCACTATGCCACCATTGATATTCTTTAGAGATATGAACTTACTTTTAACTCCTGTCATATGCCTCAAACATCTGCTATCAATTAACCATGGCTGATCTTTACTTCTTACATGCAAAGCTGTTTGCACCAACATAGAATCTTCAAGTTGTTTCTTCTACCATGATCATGTCTAAACCTTTTTCCTGATGAATGGAGCTTTGAAACTCTGATCCTCCTTGATTGAATCTGCATGAGTATCCTTTTCCTTCTTTTTGAAACTGTTAGCTCTTTTTCAACATTCTAATATCTTATGACCATAATCATTTGAAACACTGCATATGCAAGAATCATTCTAATAGCCTCAAACCATAATACTGATGAAAAATTTTCTTCAAAAATATATTCCCTCAAAATATATACAAATTAATCTTCCAACTCACCTTCTTGTCATGCAACATAGCCAAGACCTAATAGCATCCACCATGCTTCAATTTTTCTTAAAAGTGTCTCCTTAAAGCCTAGAAGAGACACCCCACACAAAAGGGTCCTAGAAACAAATCTCAGGAGATTCCCACCTCTCCTTTGTTTCTTCCTTGATCTTCTTGTGTTTTTCTTTTAGAATCCGTTTAAGCATGTCTAACCTTTTTGACATATTAACCTTGACATTTATGATGTTTTTCATCTTCTCAACTTTTTCAACTATCTTATCTTGACAAAGCTCATGCTCAAATGTAACAAGAGATTCTGGACAATCCTTCCTTTCTGATTCTTTATCTACTATAGCAAGTAATTCATTTTCACTCTTAAACTCAACCTAATCAACCTTTACTATTTTAGGTCTGCAAACTTGAATTTGTCCTTTCTCATATTTTCTAGGGTCTCTAAATCCTTTGTAATACCTTGAATATATCTTTACTTTATTTTGGCATAATATAGCAATATGTCCAACCTCATGACAACAAAAGTAAACAATATTTCTCATACCTTTTTCTTGAATGTGATTGAGATCTCCCTTTGACTGATTACTTTTCCTCATAGAGTCTCTTGCCTTATGACCAACGTGATGACAAATAAAATAATGGCCATGAAAAGAATTTGAAAACTTGAAAGCATTGGGCTGCCTGATCGACTTCTTTGATTTGCCTTCAAAACCTGCATCCTTCTTTCCTTAGACTAATATTTCATGATATTTCTCAACCTTGATTATAAGATTCTCATGATTATCCTTTAAAGAATCTAACTCAACCTTCAACTGATTACACTCTTCTTCTTTTGATGTTAAAATTGAAGTTGTAACCTCTAACTAATTCTTAAGATCCTGAATAAATATTTTATTTTCTTTTACTTTTATAGCCAACTTAGAATCCAAGATACACACATGTTCCTTAAGAGCCTCAACCACAAATTTCAACTCTTGATTCTCCTTATTTAGCTGCTTGGCCATCTTGTGATTTTCCTTGATCTACCTTCAAGTTGTTAAACCCTTTGTGAAGGAACCTGCTCTGATACCAATTGTTAAGCATGGGATATACTGAGAGGGGGGTGAATCGGTATATCATATATCTTATAAAACTTTTCCTTTATAAAATTCCACTTAATCAAACATTCAAGATATGAAATAAAACTCAAACAATAAATATCAGACAAGATAGAGAGAGACACCAGATATAAAGTGGAAACACAATGTGGGAAAACCCACGAAGAACAATCTCAAGTATATTCATGAGAACCAACCCATAAGAGCACCATACCCCTTTTTTTGAGTACCAACCCAGCTAAAATTCATGAGCACCAACCCATAGGAGCTTCAAACCCCTTTGCCGAGCACTAACCCAACAACTATTTGTGAGCACCAACCCATAAGAGCACCAACCCCTTTGTGTATAGCACACACCTATCTCTCAATGTTGCTATCTCAACAAATGATAGTTTAATACAACATCTCTTTCCTCTCTCTCACCTTTGCTCTTATAAGTTAGATATAACAAATACAAATCACATTCATTTCTCACAATTGCTCTTCTAAGCTAGATATTACAATATCAAATCAAATTCTCACTTCCATATTACAAATGGCTTCTCAAGCCTTTATTTATAGCTTTCCAAATGACCTTTGGCCTTCCCCCTTTGTGACCCTTCAATCCTCATGGAAAATGGTGCCAAACTTGTATGACCCTTCATATTCTTGCCTTTGAAAAGTCATGTGGTGACCCTTCATGACCAAAAACACCCTTCCATCTTTTATCCTTATCTTGGTGACTTTTCATATTCCTTAAAGGGTCCCTTCATGATAAATTGTGCCCTTACTCTTTTGTCTTCACTTGGTGACTCTTGGAATTCCCCAAGATGACTCTTCATGGGAAAATGTGTCCCATCCTTCTTTTGTCTTTACCCCATGGCTCTTTGACTTCTTCATGGACCTTTATTTTGTCTCATATGCAACCAAAAATATATTCATTAATATTAAATAAATATTAACTCACATTAGCCAAGATATATCTATTACAAATAACATTAAATGCAATTGGTCCTTTATCACCAATAATACTAGACCTTTGACATCAATGACAATATTTCCAACAAACTAGACTTTAAACCAGGTAGACCAAACTAGATAGATAATGACAATTATATAAAAGTCTTCAAAATAAGCATAGGAAAAGAGTGCCAAGATTGGAATATATAAACTTACATAAAGGTAGGGTGTCTAATTTTGATACTCTTATAAAAAAAAAAAAAGATTTTATAGAAATAGACATAAAGGTAAGACCAGTTATAGTTTTATCAACAACACTTCAGTTCATAATCAATAGTTTCATTATAGTTTTTATTAGAGAATACAAATATAGATGGCATCATGCATGGCATGATGTCTCTCACTTCTAGTTTTAGATTAGGCATTTGGTATAACTTTGAGATTAGAATTCATGTTTCAAACACTAGTGATTGGGGGCAATGTGTGTGGCACATTTAACTTCTTTTCTTTCCAAGTTTATTACATTACCCAAGTATTCTCAGTAGTTGTGTGACTTTTTCCATTTGTAGGTGGTTGGCATCATTTTTGAGTGGCTTCCACATTAGCCTATTGCCCAATTTCAAAGTGTATTTCATACAAGCCAATCTCCACCTTTTTTGAGAAGTTAAGAGTAGCCTAGTTTCTAGCTCACATTCAGCTATCCATGCACATTGTCATATTATAGTACATTCATGGGATTAGGAAACATCTCATATGACACACATTAATAATATTATCAATTCATAGATTCACTTCATAGGGAAATTATGGAGCCAAAGGACTAGCTATCCTTTGTATTATTGAGCCACCTACTCATAGGGATTGAACACATAGTCCAAACATCGATTAGCACACGCATGATCACATAGATTCACTTAGTGGGAAATAATGGAGCCAAAGGGCCAGTATTTAAATTTTTGATCCACTCTCAAAATAATTGAGCACTCTACTATATTCATGATATTACTCTTGGTACAACATCATTAAACACATACCCAACACCACTTAGCACCACAACAAGTTTTATGTTGGTTTGCATACCTAGTGAGGTGTATTCATTATTTTCTCTTCCTCTTTCTTTTACCCATATTTATACATTCTTATTTTATATATAGAATATCTAGTAAGAACTAATCTACTCTTTATTTTTCTCTTATAGATTTACACTTCATGAGGTGCTCTTTATGCACACCTAACATCACACAGCTTCATGAGCTTCACCCTTATAGGTAAGTTTAGGTACACTTTCTATTTTTCCTTTAACCTAGTATTTTTATTTTCTACATCACTAGAATAAGGAGGGAATGTAGTCATATAAAATGTCAAAAATGGTAGCTTGATTGTGTCTTGTGACACCCAGCCCATATGTCCCTCTTGTATGCTCTCATGACCCTTCATGATACCTTTTTGCTTATTTCCAGTCATCCATAAAAGTTTGAGACCTAATTCTAGATTAACCAATCTACATTTCCTATGATTATTCCATCCCCCTAGGTCCCACACCTATAGGACAATAGTGCCCAACTTAGACTATAACACTAGACCCTAGGGTGTCCATTTTTATCACTCATATCCAATTGCATTTTTAGCTCCAATGATCATTTATTTATGATTCATATCCTTCTTCTTATTATCCTAATGTGAATAAATTTTACCCATGACCAATATATCTTTATAAAATCCCATTCAAATTTCATTTAGAAGAGGTTGGTAAATATCATAAAGCAGGAAAGAATATAAGTAAGACTACCTAGGAATATTTCCATATTCTCTACATACAACCATCCAACACAACCACAAGCTTATTAAAACCTTTACAATAGTCCCTAACCACTTCAAGTATACCTATTTTTAGCATTTTACATATTTATGCACACTATTTCATAAAGCACATCAAGTGGGAGAACTACATATGGTTGATCCCTCTTCAGAGTATTGGTGTGTCGACAACGTGCCCACACAAGGGGTGTAGATACATGTTCAATGCATCTTACACACACTAACCCCCCTTTTTTTCAAATTTTGTCAAAGCATAATGGAGTCTAGGGTGTGAAGACTAAATAAGCTCTACAGGGAGTTTTATAGACATCTAACATCCAAAATTTCATAGGTAGGCTCAAACAGAGATAGTGGACAAAACCCAAAAAGCTTAGGGCTCCAAAATAATAGCAGAAAAGAGGAATATAGCATCAAAACCTAGGTTTTCCTATTTTAGTGCTCCTATCCTTTCAAAAAAAAAATCTAGATCCTAATTTATGACACTATCCCTATCTTGTACAACAAATTCTAGACCCTGCCTTAGCTGTCTCAGTCTAGTTTAATCTAAGTAACTTATTATTATTTTTAGAAAGGTTTAAATTAAAATTAATTTATAAAAATTAGTAACTTAATTTTTCTAATATTATTTACCAATTTAATTAACTTAGACCCTTAACTATATTAGGAATAAGATTCTAATATTCCCAAAAAAGTTAAATCAATTGACGAATGCAACAACATGCCAAAAATCTCCAATAGGGTTAATTGGTCCTTTTGAGGATTTCCATTGTGAATAAGAGTAGTAAGATCAAAAATTAGTACTATAATTCCCATGAAGTGTCGATGATAATCCTCTCAATTTTCATCATGAGTTTTAAGTCTAGAAACTTAGGCCAATTAAATCCTCACGTAGGTGTATCATGTGATACAAAATGCCCACCACTCCTTTAATTTCCTATTTTGCATGATTTATTATCTTATAAAATGATTTGGTGATGCATTCAAACAATATTCACACTAAATCATCTTCTATAAAATCATTGGGGATGACTCTACCTTTGCATGTGTATTTTTATATGGTATCTAAGTGGATAGGTGGAGTTATGGATTTGTAAGGTAAAAAAGACTTACACTAAGTTGGAAGCCTTGTTAATCTTACCATATTTTTAGGTTTATAAATATGGTAACATATTAAGACAAATAAATGGAACCTTTATTATATCAACTGAGCAAAGTAAGCATTACCTCATCTATTTTCCCAAAGTTAGGGGATTTGATGAGTCACTTGTCATTAGAGCCTTGAAGTAGTTGTTGAAGTTTGATTTAAATTTTAAGGGGGTTATGTTGTGTAAAACCCTAGGTATTAAAATGATATAATATTAGAAATAGGGAAGAAATATTAAATAAATATAGCCACTAATTTGTGCAATAATTGAGATAATTAATTATTCCAAAAATATCAATGAACTACACAAAGATATACTTAGCTAGAAACTAATTGATATGGATGAACGAAAGGATGGAAAGTGGTAAAAAAGTTAATCAAAGTGTCATCAATTAGAATCAAGACTCAAAACCTCTCCTGGATAAAACTGTGGTCTTTTGGATAGGATCACACAATGTTAGTGTCCTCAGGGGTGTGGAAATATCCTCTTGCAAAAAATAGTATGAATTTCAAGATATGCCTTTGTCTAGGTCTGATATACCTATGATTGTGTGGATGAACCTTGATTCTCTATCTGTGACCTATCTTTTGACTAATTTAGAAATGAAACCTTAGTAATTCATGTTATTAGGGTATTTGAGGAGCATAAGTAAAAAAAGTGTGATTTTTAGATAGATAGGCTTGACATGACCTCAACACCTCATTATGTTGAGAGTTGCCTACATACCAATACCTCAAAATGGGATCAATCCTAATGTAGTTCTCCCAATCTAAGTGCTGGTGAAAATGAAAGTGAATGATAGTATGAGTTGCATCTTAAGTTATTTGAGTTTGAATTAAGATTGAAAATATGATTAATGTAAGCTTATGATTAGTGTATATGGTTGTATGTAAAATTAGGGTAGAATAGGGATCAATGAACTTGATTTGCATAACTTATTTATGAGCTTTTTTGTGTGTATTTGCATATAATTTCCATCTAGTGGGTAAAGTGATAAAATTTGTGTGTGTGTGTGTGTGTGTGTGTGTGTGTGTGTGTGTGTGTGTGTGTGTGTGCATGTGAATGCTTATGTATGTATGTAAGTATGTATGTATATATGTACTAATCTAGTGCTTCTTGAGATGTGTAATAGGTTAGGTGTCTTGAGAAATGGAAATTTTTTATTGGAGGAGAAAAGAGGTAAGGGATAATAGTGTGATCCCTAGCTCACTAGTGCAGTGTACTAGTGTCTAAAGGGTTACACTAGTGTTCATGTAGAAGAATATGGTTCACTAGGGGCTTATATGCCTAGGATGTTGAGTATGATTCCAATATTAGGATTTTATTATTAATTCTAAGGCACATATTATCTCTTTTGTCCTCTAGATAGATATCTAATTTATCCTCTCGATGGATCTTATTTATCTTGTAGTTAGATGTCATTAATTATTTTATGGGATATTGTTCTTGTAATATTTTTGGTCCTTTATTTAGGATAATCAAATATTCATATATGTGATTAAATTATAGTGGGGGATACTTTATTGATGTTTGTCTAAAGTAATAATGGAGATTCCTCAACTTTTAACTCTTGCATATAGTGGGGAACAAAAAAAACCATTCCTAATTGACCCCCATGTGGAGGAAGTTGACTCGTATATTAAGTGTTGAATAAGAAAACCATTCTTATATTGGATTAATTCATTACATAAATTGGGACCCTTTGATTTTCACTTGATGTGATTTACTATTGTCCACATATGTGTGCACATTCTTGGTGGAGTTTACTATTGCAAGATTTTTAGGTAGAACATGATTTGTCACCCAATTCATTGTTTAAGTGGGTTATGATTTTTCACCCACCTAAAATTTTAGGTGGAAATGGATTGTTGAACACTCCACTTATTATTTATATATTTATGTAACTCTCCTCTAGTTTGTAAGTAAGAAAGCAACAAATGCAAATGTAATGCATTATAGTGTTATTTTATGAATTATGAATTCATTCAATTTGTTCTTATTGGAAATTCATGGTGTATATTTTTATTTATTACTATTTTTATAGGCATTCAAAAATTAATACCATCAAACATATGATTTTAGTTTTGAATCTATTCAGTACAGTTTATGGTTAGTAATTTTAGTTGCAACATAACTAGTTTGACAACTAGTAAATTTGGGATATTTTTGTTGATACATAACTTCATTTTGAGAGAGATAAAAAATCTGATTTTTAATCGTCCACACATTCAAAAAATTCATAGGATATGGTGTGAAACTAATTTTGGTACATTTGGGGATGGGTTAGACCTGCATGAAATCTAGATAAGGATCAAAAGAGTCCTTAACATAGGTCTAAATCTAAGCTAAGGATAGGGTGGTCTCAAGTGACATTCATTAAAACCAAGTGACAATTTATGTGAAAAAATTTACCCCCTTTATTATATAAATTCAAAAAGGTGAAATGACTAGGATAAATGATAAAGAAGCATACCCAGGCTTACTTATGAAGTGAAGCCCATGAATTTGGATCTCAATTTTTGAAGTGTGCTCTATTGTGTATCCTACATATGAAACATGGATGAATCATTCTTTAATTAAGGAATATAAAAAGACTGGATAAATAAAATAAAATATTGAGTAAATAAATAATAAAGAGATGAAAGGAATAAATACACCTCATTGGGTATGTGAACCAATGGAAAATCCTAGTGATATCTTATGTGTGTAGTTGGTCATCAAATTGATGAATAAATTAGATTCAGTTGATGAATTACTCAATTCCCATATGTGGGTGTCTTACTAAATCAATCCAATTTTTAATCTATCATTTCTCACCCCTATTCTATGGATCATAATCTATGAATAACTTGGATTGGATTTATGACTTGTCTAACCCTCTTATGTAGGTGGATCAAGAACTCAAGTAGACTATGCATATATCATTACCTATCCATGTGTAGTAGATAAATATATGATTTAAATTTTATGATATCATGAAAGTATATATGATAGCTTTGGCACATTGAGGAAATCTAAAATGTAAAATGGATTAGGGCCCACTCAGACACTCAAGAATGTAACTCAAGAACTACTTGGAAATACCAATAGCTACAGATGGAATAATGCATCAATCTAGTGTGAAACTTGGGGAAAATGGTTTTTGGAGTATACAACATGGGAATGCCATTCCATCTAAGCAAATTGATGTAAAATTGATCATGTGGAAACAATGTTCCATTTACATGCCCCCTTTATTCTAGAAATACAAAAAGGTGAAATGACAAGGATAAAGGATAAAGAAGCATACCTGTACTTACCTATGAAGTGAAGCCTATAAATTTGGATTTGAGTTTTTGAAGTGTGCTCTATTATGTATCCTACATATGAAACATGGATGAATCAGTCCTTAGGGAATATAAAAATCAAAGACAAGATTGAGTAAAGAGATAAAAGAGAGAGGAAAGGAGTGAATACACCTCATTGGGTATGTGAACCAATGAAAAATCCTAGTGACATCATATGTGTGTAGTTAGTGATCACATTTATGAATAACTAAGATTGAGTTGATAGCTTACTTAATGCCCATGTGTGGGTGGCTCACTAAATCAATCTAATTTTGACACCATTATTGACTAGCCCTATTTGATGGATCATAATCTATGAATAACTTGGATTGGATTGATCACTTGTCCAACCCTCCTAAATAGGTGGATCAATAACTAAAGTAGACTATGACTCCATCATTACCTATCCATGTGTAATAGATAGACATGTGATTTAAATGGTATGATATCATGAAACTATATAAGATGGCCCTAGACCACTGAGGAAATTTGACATGTAAAACGGATTAGGGACCACTCAAGCACTCAAGAATGTAGCTTAGGAACTACTTAGAAATACCAATAGTTGTAGATGGAATAATGCATCAATCTGGTGTGAAACTTGGGGGAAATTTTTTTGGGAGTATATAACATGGACAATGACATGGAACTACCATTCTATATGGCCAGACTAGTGTAAAATCAATCATGTGGAAACAATGTGTCATGCACATGCTAGTTTTGATATCTATACATGTGGATTCTAGACTAAGTACTAATAATCTATATTTGAGCATATCTAACATTGAAATAGGAGTGATCATGTAATGCATAATGACCCCAATTTTGGTAAATTGGTATGATTATGTTCAAAACTAAGAATAAATTGAGCATACCTAATAATTTGTGACTGATACTATGTAAACCTAAATTATAACCAATGTACCTATCTATCAGTTCTAGAATTTCCTATTTATGGGGCTACTGAATAGTTTCATGGTCCCTTGGATAGTAGTACACTACACTAGTGTCCTCTATGTCATGCTAGTGTCTTCTATGTGTTTCTATGCCAAACTAAAAATGATATATGTCTTACAATTTTACACTATGTTTTCTTGATTATGAACTCTATAATTTGTGATTTCTACTAAAAAATATGTTCTAAGTGCAGCTAGATGGCTTGATCTTTGTGAAAAACCCTTGATAATGACTCCTCTTTTAAGGGGAGTTTTTGAAGTTTCATAATAACTATCCTCAAAATAAAATCTCTGCATCATGTGTGGTAGACTAAAAATATATGATATATTTATGATAAACCAATGTAATGTGTATACATTACATCAAAATGTAAAATTGATTGAGTATAAGTTGACAATATATGATGTATATTAGATCTAGCATTGACAAGGTTATCAAGATAGATATGATGATGTAAGCATGTCTATGACTAGTAAATCTGAATATAATCTGTGTAAAATACTTGGGGGGATGGGAAATGATTTCCAAAAAGGCACCCAAGAAGAAAGGGGAAATGAATGAGGTCCCTCATAACATTGAAAACTAAGAGTGTGAAAGTAGCAAGTAAGATACAAGTGTCATGGCCATAATGCATACATGAAAACAAACATAAAAACACATGAGGCATGAAAATTAGGCTAAAGGACCACAAAAAAATGTATATGGGTATATGTTACTGAGTATAATATATCAAAACATACAATGACATGTTCAATATCTACATACACAAAGAGAAAACAAAGCTGGCTTAGAGCCATATAGAAGGACATGTGCAAATGTCCACATACACAATTAGGAAAGAACACACAAGGACATGCGTACATGTCCAAACCATACTTAGATTGAAAATAAGTGGCTTAGATACCTATAATAATGGCATATTAAAATTCCCTCAAGTGGATGTATAAGAAACAAGACACAATCTAATCTAAATTAGGAAATTTATAATTAAAAATATGCATGAACATGTGGTACAAATCCATATAAGAGTAAAGATGTACATACATTGATTCTATAGTAGTAATGGTTAGTAAAAAATTAGTGTAGCATATAATGATATAACCAAGTAAAGTGGAAGCTATTTATAAGATACCCCCAACAACTAAATGTATCCATGTTGAATCTATGTATATGTGTATGTGTTTTAGTGGCTATATTGTAGTAAATCTAGATATATGTGATGGAATTGAGTCTTATAAGAATATACAAACACTCAAATTTATCAATTAAATAATGTATTTATGATAAAACCAAACTACACTAACATAGATAAAATATGTAGTACCTAGAAAATATAAGGAATATAAACATGAAAATGCACACAATTTAAAATTTTGTATTTTTGAGAAATATTTGATTTTTTGTGTATTTTTGAGCATGTTATATTGTTTTTATATTTTCTAAGAATAAGCTAAATACAAGTAATCTTGAAAATGAAACTATTTACAAGAAATAAGATAACAAAAACTATATGCTAGTAATGTGTAAGTAACTGAGAGTATATACAAATGAAAACTAGTGACTCTATAGACCTAAGAACACATCTATAGGGTGTGTATAGTCAAATTATGGATCTAGTGGGAGATCATTTAATTTCAGATATTGAATATACCTAAACTTGAATAAATCATCATCACTATGATCATCATACCATGTTGTTGGTAAAATTATAGCCTTAAATTTGGCATTAATTTGGATTTTGTGCATTTAAATGGAATGTTTATCTACTATGTAATAATCCTCTCGTGTGGTCCTAGGGTAGACCACATTAGACTATAGGGTATCTATGTGAAACCCATGGTTTTCATCTTTGCCACCATATAGAATATGAACTATGTGTACCTAATAATTGAATGTCAAACATCTATCTCTCTGATCAACTATTTCATATATTATCTATAACCATGTACTACCAAGTGTGACATGTATGTGACTTCCTATGATCATGATAAAAAGAAGTGTGTTGACCACCTTAGGTCTACATGCAATTGATAGTGTGATATGTCCCAAAGAGTCATTAAAATGTATAATATGATGTATCTCAATGTACTAATGTCTTACATGTTGTAAGAATGCCAAAGTTCAATTATTAGATCAAAATCCTAATTTATAACAATGTTAAGGACGTATTTGTCTTTGATAAAAACATAGATAGTCAATGGATCATTCCTCAAGTGTTTGTGTTAGTGAATATTCCTTCATGGTGACTGTATTGGTGGAAACAGAGGCTATGTAATATGAATAGTTTCCCAAGCCTTGAGTTTATTCAATTTATATTGTAATGTTGAGCATGTATCTGCATCATGTCCACTAATCCTTTGAAAATGAAAAAATGGTCAATTATTTTTCTATGGCAATAGGGTAATAGATTTATGTTAAACTATGGGTAATGACATCAATCCTTTATCAAGTAATATTTTAAAAATTAGTGTGGTCTATCATGTGTACTACTTTCCTAAATCTATAGAACTAGGTCAATATCCATATATGTAACCATATGTACTAAGTGTATAGAATATTGTCCCTTTAACTACAAACGAGTTTTTAGGCCTATGTTTATGAAACTATGAACTGATCATGTTGCCTCTGTAGGTAAATTATTGAGTGCCTTATAATCATATCTATATTCTCTAGGGTCTATTGGTGTGAATCTCAATCCATATTAATAATCATCAATGCTAATGGGTGTTGTATCATCCTCTATGGTGGCTTGGGAATCTATATTGGAGTTTTGGATATATACATCCTTAGAGTTAACAAGTAAGGGTAACTTATTGTGAGGGTCTCATCATATGTCGTAGGTGGGGGAAACTATGTGGGAGGAGTGTTAGTCTCCATCATGGGTGAAGATAATGGTGTTATTGGAGGATCTAGACCTGGTGTGGGAATAATGGTGATAGATTTCCCAACCTCATTTTTGTGCATCTATTATATAAGAATCATGTGAGTTTGGGACTCTATTTGAATGTGAGATGTCCCATATAGAGATGTAATCAAGGAAGTAGGCTCAATAACCATACAATATCTAAATGATTGGTTATTATCCAAACAAGTTTATAACTATCTATCATCTAAATACTTAACACATCTATGTAAGGTAGATGGTATGGCATCCATGGCATGTACCCAAGGTCTCCCAAGTAATAAATTGTAATAAAAATGATTAGTCATCACTTTAAACTATGTAGATAGGGTTTTTTCCTAACTATGATATCCAATGTAATAGTACCCTATTCCTATTAGGGAATGTCATCAAAACCTCTAATGTTATTATATGTCTTATAAATGGATGTTATATCAATCCCCATAGTCTATAAGAATTTGAGGTTGCATATGTTAAGTCCTAAACTAGCATCCATTAGAACTCGATTAATAATGGTGGATTTGATTTGTGCATTATTTAAGAGTGGTCGATTCTGATTAATAAATGATTATGATGGAAAATTCTCATTTCCAAAAGATATAACATCTTCATTATCCTTGAAAGTGTTCATGATAGATGTAAAATAAGATAGCTCTGTATCATGAGGTAAAGAGGTATGATTGAGCATTTGAAAAAGAATATATTTGAATATGGTTATCTTTTAAAGTAGTTATAATATAGAAATCTTAGCTGGTGTATTTCTCAATTGGTCCACAATGTCATATTCTCTATATTGATCCATGGGTCTTGTTATATTATGTTGGGGCCAAGGAGGGATGGTAGGATTACAATGTACCTGTATAAGTGGAAGAGGTACCCTATTTTTTCTAGTAACAACTCAAACCTTAGGATCTACTATTTGTCAAGGGTGAGTAGTGGAGGTGATATGTGATCGATGGTAATCAAAGGGTCTAGGTGGAGGATGAACAAAAAGAGTCATTTGATCTCTTTGTCATCAAGTAGTAACTAGAGGTAAATCAAAATTGGTCACGTAAAAATGCTTTCCATATAAGGGGGCCTGAATATGAGGTGGACCAGTGTGTGAAATAAGCTAAGTTATAACATGATCCATGAGAGGAGTAACATGCATGTGCATCATTATAAAAATGGTGGGTAATAGGCATGTTAGACAAAACCAAAAGACTTTGTAACAAAAATTCTAAAATGGCATCCATCATGAAAATCATGATGAAAGGCTACAAACTGACACTTAAGTAAATTTTGGAAAAAATAGGAAGGGAAAACCCTAATGGTACACTAGGGTTTTGAATTAATATGTTAAAATTAATTCATATTCACCAAATGATTTAAATTTTAAGGGAGTTATGGTATATAAAACCCTAGGTGTTAAAGTGTTGGAATATTAAAATTAGTGAAGAAATATGTAATAAATACAACCACTAATTTGTGCAATAATTGACCTAATTGATTATTCTAAAAATAGTAATGAGCTAAAAAAAGATGTAATTAGATGGAAAATAATTGAGATGGATGAATGAAAGGCTTTAAATTGGTACAAAATATTCTTAGAGTGTTTTCAACTAGAATCAGGACTCAAAACCTCTCCTAGATATAAGTGATAAATTATCTACTTTGAGAAAGGTTATGTAATCACTTAAAAGTGGTATTTGAGTGACAAGAGTGATAATTGAGACTACCTATCCTTATCTTATCCATATACATATTATATATCCTATTATGACACTTATCCAGCCTTTATGTAGGCCACAAGCATCCCTAGTCAGTTTAAATGCAATCTTAGACCCTCATTTCTTGATCCTATCCCTTCATGCCTAGTGTGTTGCGAGCTAGACATTAGCACCATGTTAAGGACACTAGAGACACATGGAATATTATACCTAAAATGGAACCTATGTTATTTACTCTAGCTTTCCCAAATGAATACATTTTCCAAATTAAAACCCTTATAAGGTTTGCCTAGACAACTTTTATTATCTGTATAAGTAATATAACACTATAAATACATGGATTTTATCTCTCTATCCAATAAATGGAAATTATATGAAAAATACATATTAAAATATGAAACAATTTGACCAAAAATCAAGGTTATTTATCCCTATTCTACCTTATTTCTGCATACTACAATCTACAACAACCCTAAGCTCAGATTTTATAGAATTCCAATATCGAGCACACTCAAGGTACTCAAGGCCACTATAATACTATCATCACTTACACTTAAACAAGCACTTCAGTGAAGATAACTACATCAGTCTTGATCCCTCTTTAGAGTATTCGTACGTAGGAACCTCTCTTACCAAGGGGGTGTTGAGAATGTCCAACCTATCCTATTAAACAACAAATGTTTCAGATCATACATTACTTTCAAGGAGGATTAGGATTTTAATGATAAATTAATCATTATAATCAAAATATATATCTAAAAACTTCATGCCCATAGTAAAAAAACCCAAAAATACAAACACATGTGTACCTAAAAGTTTAGGATAATCCTACATAGAGGACACTTATACGAATATTAAGACACTAAAGCCACATGGAGCTACTATCTAAATTTAGCATTACTATCTAGGAGGGGTTATAACATAGGGATCTAATTTATGACACTTAGGCATTCTTCTATCTCACTTTATAGTAATGAGATTGTCCATATTAGGTGTTTTCTAGATAAGTCTTTATTTACACATATTTATTACTATTTTTAGAAAGTCAAAAGTTAGTCAAATATGCAACAAATTAGTGATTATTTTATGCATATTATTTCCCAAATATAGAATAATCAAACATTTAATAAAACATATGATTTATACTTATTAAGTACTAAAAGGTTAAAACATTTGCTGAACCTGACTTACTTCAAATATTTTTTTAAAACCCTAGTTCCATCATAGGGTTTTGCTTCTCCATTTTTGTGATATAAATTATTGTTTATTAACTTATGATTTTTCCTAATTTTTTCACAACCTAATTGATTCATATCATTCATGTATTAGGGTTTCATTGATTAAATATTTCAAATTTTTGTCTCAAACCCTCCAAACCCTATATCCACTTATTAGGTCTTCAAACACTCAAAAAATTATCCCTTCGAGTTTCAAATAGAATTCTAATTTTTTTTCTATACATTGGATTGGATATTTCCCATATATACACATATACCCATGTTATATTACATTCTACCTATTGTGTCATGTTAGTCATTGCTTACATTATCTTCTTTGGCAAGTTTAAAATGTCATCCAAGAAGCCTCTATCCCCTCACCTAGTTGATATATATCCAAACTTTTCCCATAATTATACAAATGAATGGACAAATTTTCAAGATTTCACACTAGCACAAGATAATGAAAATGATTTCATTTATAATGATGATGATGATGATTATTGTTTTTGTAATTATAGATATGATGATTACTATGAGCATGATAATGAAAGTATTGACAAGGATATATTAGATGTATCTTATTTTCTTTCTCCTCTCTCTTCTCCTACTCCTCAAAATCAAACTAATAATATAAGGCCAAAAGAACCCATTATTGGTAGTGATTTGTTTCAATGTGATCCTATCTTTTTGATCACTTATGCTACATCTTTAATCAAATTAAATCAATACAATAACAATAACAATAAATTTACCATTCTATAACTCAAGAAACATTATACATGTTTTTCCTAGCATAGATAAGCAAAATGCACATTATTTACCCTTCTCAATTCAATTTGAAAAACCAAGTACTAATGATTTTGACCCTTTTATCAATGTTGAAAATAAAGTGGATGATATTATTTTATCACCTTATTTCACATTTCAATCTCAAAACAATGATTATATGCAAAATTTAAACAAGTCAATTATCTTGAACTCTTATCTTACATGTTATAATGTGCCATATGAAAACATGATTGCTACTTATTCTACCCTTCACTCCAAGATTGAAAATATTGATCATACATGAATTCCACTCATAGTTAGTGAAGACATGTAGTGCATTGCACCTACTCCTAATGACACATTTCATAGTAGTAAAAAGCGAAAATATTCTCTTACTCTATCTCTTAGTAAGCATGCAATGATACTTCTTCTACTCTTAGTTATATAAGTGAATTAAACTCTGAATTTGATGAACCTTGGATAATTATGATTACTATGATTATGATGAGTAATACATGGATTATACACATTTTATTTATTTTCCTACTTCACATACTTCTCTTGTTCAAACAAATGCTAGGTAACATGCTAAAAAACACACACACTTATTCATATGTTCATTGTTTACATAAATTACATTCACATGATAATAAACTATATATAATCAATTAACATGTGATCCTTATTTGAAAATTAAAAAAATAAGATATACAAATGAGTATCCCTCAACCCCCTTACTAAGTAGAACATGTTTCTCAACATAACCTCAATGAGGTTGATAGTTCATTTCCCTCTAAGCAGGTCCCAACTATCACACCTCCAAAGGTTACAAAAATCAAACCAATCATCCCCAAAATTTATTCCTAATGAAATATACTAGTGGATAAGATAAATAATAAAATAAATATTTAAATGAACCCTTTGATGATGTTATACCTTCACAAGTGGTAATTTCCATGATGTGTGTCATGGGTTATTTGCAACAATAAGTACACCATCTGACATTGGAGAATGAAACATACCAATCTAAGGTTGATGCCAATGTTATCCATGGATACCCTATTCCATAAAAAAACTTCACTAAAAAGTTGCCACCCAACTTTTAGATACCAGTGTTACCTACATTTTATGGGCATGGAGACCCATACTTGCACCTTTGGGATTATGAGAAAACCATGGTACATGTCACTAAAAATTTGAATCTACTATAATTATTTCAAAAGTCCCTAGATGTGGAAAGATTAAATTGGTTCCAAAATAAAATCCATAGTGGGTCACTACATACATATGAGGAGTTTGAATCAGTGTTTCTCAGGAACTACTTATAGAATAAGGGATCTCGAGTCACACATGAGAGGTTACCCTCATTACATAAGGGTGAGACATAACCAAAAACTAAATACATTATAATATTAAAACCATGTTTGCACCATTTGATTTACCATCCAATATATTTAGATGTATAGTACATCTTTGTTTAAATCCTCATTTTCCTCTTAAGGATAAATTATTATATCAAACATCTAAATCATTCTGACATCTATGTAAAAAAAACTAAGCAATAGAGATAGAATTAGGATTGGTTACTACACATTCAAGGTATATTTGGAAGTACGTTTCTTAGAGCTGTAATAATATAACATGGTACAATAAATTAATCCACTCTTGACTATGAAATCAATGGAATATAAACAACCAATAAAAATAATCAAGGGAAAAGAGTTACTTTATAGAGCACCTCCTATAGTAAGTAGAGCACAAGACACTAGAAATGGGGCCATACAATTTTATGATAGAGATAGGCCTCATGACATATTATTTACATTACTATATATGGGGATGATCACCCTTCTTTATACTCATCACCATCTAACACTCTTCCTGCATAGCATACAAAAAAGCCATATTATATTTTTATCAGATAAATGGACACTCAGACAATAATTATTATGCACTCCAAGATCATATTATCCTAGGATGTTCATTTTAAGGAACCATTGGTTACTCATCATATGATCCATGTGGTTTATAGAAAACATAATTATGTGAGATATCATGTACCATAGATTTAGTAGAGATGGAAACCAAGTCATAAAGATTAGAGAATAGTTTCATTGCAACAACCAATGAAGATATTTACAAGATATGATGCATAATAGAACATAATTTTAGTTTTATAACCAATTAAGACATTTTCAAGACATGATCCAAAACAAAACATAGATTTTGTTTGACAACCAATTAAGATATTTGCAATACATGATACACAATAGAACATAGTTTTAGTTTGAAAACCAATTAATATATTTACAATACATAATGCATAACATAACACAATTTTATTTTGACAACCAATTAATATATTTTCAAGACATGATGCACAACAAAACACAGTTTCAGTTCAACAACCAATTAAGATATTTGCAAGACATGATGCACAATAGAACACAATTTTATCTCAATAACCAATTAAGATATTTTCAAGATATGATACACAAAATAACAAAGTTTTAATTCAACAACCAATTAAGATATATTCAAGACATGATACACAAAATAACATAATTTTAGTTTTATAACCAATTAAGATATTTGCAAGACATGATACACAATAGAACATAGTTTCAGTTCAATAACCAATTAAGATATTTTCAAGGCATGATACACAAGAAGACAAAATTTTAGTTCAAAAACCAATTAATATATTTGAAAGACATAATGCCCAACATAACATAGTTTCAATTTGACAACCAATTAAGATATTTTCAAGATATGATGCACAATAAAACACAATTTTAGTTCAACAACCAATTAATATATTTTAAATACATGATGCACAATAGAAAATAGTTTTCATTTGATAACCAATTAAGATATTTTTAAGACATGATGAATAATAGAACATAGTTTTAGTGTGATAATTGATTAACATATCTCTTATAGAGTCTATAAATCTATTTACTGGTAGTACATGATGAGTAGTATTAGTTCTAGGGGGTATTTATACACCTACACATAATGATCAATACAATCACTTATTCACCATGACATATAGTTTTAGATAGTTCTTGCCATAGTTCATAGGCAAATTTATCCAAGTTCATAGATTCAGAGCATAGCTCATAGGTCAGTTTAGTTAGCTTCCCAAATTCATAGCCCTACTTCACATGTAGTGATAGCTATAGATCATTCATTACAACATATTATGTGACCATAGTTTCCATTCTACATATCAAATTTGATGACAATACCCTTATTTAACACATATCATAGCGATAATGAGTCTCCCATGAGACTCATCAATTAGTATTGTTTTTCTCTTCTTGTCCATAATTTACCTTTCTCTTCCTCCTTGTACATAGTTCACTGTCATATTACTTATACATAGTTTTTTTCTATAAAATACAAAAACATTATAATATTTAAAAAAGATAAAAACACTCCAAATTTACTTAGAAAACACAAAATTGCAAATTTTATACATTGTTATGTTTACACTTCTTATATTTTCTAGACACTACATATGCTAGGTATCTTAGTATAGTAATTTTTATCATACTTCATGCTTCACTTGTTATTGTCAAGTGTTTGTATATTGCTTATAGGACTCAAGTCCAATACACTCATCCAGACTTGTTATCATTTACCCACTAGGGGAATATACACAAATTCATGGTTCTTCACTTGACACATTCACCCACTTGGGGCATATTATTCATAGTTTTCATCACTAGGTTCTATCTTTATATACTCTACATTCTAGTTTTAACATTTTTATATCTTGATATTAATCATTTCTACTCATGCTTAGTTTATTTTCTAGCTACTACTACTTTAAAATCATCATATGTACATCCTATCTCTTACACAGATTTGTATTACATACTCATGCATGCTTTCATTTCTAGCTTTCATAGTTTAGACTTGATTTTATTTTTATGCTTCTTTTATTTGAGGGAATTTGAATATTCCATTATTATTTAGCTCTATTCCATGTTTATCCATATTATGTATGCCTTGGACATGTTCCCTTGTCCCTTGTGTTTACTTTACTCATTATTTATGCAGACATTTTAACATGTCCATCTATGTGGCTCTAAGCCAACATGTTTGTTGCTTACATGTGTGGACATTTAAGCATGTCCTTTTATGTCTCATTTTATCAAATTTAATGACATTTTCCCATGTCCCTTGTATTATGTCCCATTGACCTATTTTGCATGCTTCATATGTTTTATATGTATGCTTTATTGTATGCATCAGGGCCATGACACTTTTATTTTCTAATTACACACACTAGGTTTCAATACCATGAGGGACTTTATTCATCTACTCTTCTTACTTTGGTGATGTGATGGACATCATGCCCCATCCCCCTAGGTAGATTCTTAGTTCTACTCAAATTTATTGTTACATACATTGACTACATCTATCTTGAGACCCTCGTACAATGCTAGACATGACATACATGTTATATTACATACTTATGATCATTTTTTAATTACATTTTGATGTTATGTATGCAAATTACATTGGATTATCATGTAGTTATCATATATGATCTAACTAACACATATTTATAGATATTTTTATTTTGAGGACAATTATTTCATAGGTTCAATAAATAACCTAAAATTATGGGGCATTCATAGGGGTTTTCCATAGAGATTAGGATCCTATATTGTACTCACAATACATTTTTCAGCACACAGGCTCAAGTATAGAAATCAAACATAGGTAAACATAGTGTAAAGACAATGACTCAAAAAGTAATATACTAACATAGATATTAGACCATAAAGACATTAGCACCAACCAAATAGGGATGTTAACATCACATGGCACTACTATATAGTAGCCATAATTTTTAAAATAACTCATATTGTCCAAAACAATATATTAGGTATAATATAGGTTTGTACAGATCTAGATATAGGTTTATCATTTACACTCATTTTTTCTTAGATTCATATTAGTTTCTTAGATTAGGGAATCATGTATGTCATGACCATTCCCATATTTAGTTTAGATACTCAAATATAGTTATTACAACTAAGTCTAAAATTAAAATACTCATATACTATATTAGGATCATGTGTGTAACACATTATTTCCATGTGCTTAGTTATAAACTGATTGATTAGATGGAATGACAAATTCATGTCATTATATATGCTATATACCCTTGAAATCATATTCCAGGTTGTCACTAGTTTCATTCCTTACTCCATCTGTAATGGTTGACATTTATTGAGTGGCCTTGAGCCACCTAATGTACCTGAGAGGCCACATAACCAAAATACATACTTAGATACACTTAGATAGGTTTTGTACTTAACATAGTTTAGTTTCATATGAATCTACTAAATTTGGGTGTGAAATGATGTAGTCATAGCATACTTGAGTTCTTAAACCACCCACATGAAAGGGTTGGACACATTATCAATCTAATCTAATCTATTCACATGTCATAATCTACCAAGCAGGGGTGGTAAATTATAGAGTCAAATTTGGATTGAGTTCTTGAGCCACCCTCATGAGGATTGGGATAGCTATCAACTCATTCCAAGTTATTCACTAATTGTTCACTACACACACACACACAAGTTATCACTAAGTTCATGCATTAGTTTATGTACCCAATAAGTCATATTCATTTCTTTCCTCTTTCCCATCTCTTTACTCAATTTTACATACTTACTTCTTTACTTGTGATAGTATTTTGATTTTGAAATCTCTTATGTAAGGATTGACTTATGCATGTTTCATTTATAGGTCATGCATTAGATAATGTTTCACATACAAATAATTAGACTCACATATTTAAACTTAGCTTCATAGGATTCACTTCTTAGGTAGGTCCATGTAAACATATTTTTCATTTACACTAGTCATTTTGATTTTGCTACATTTATAGCATAAAGAGGGATAAAATGTAATCAAATAAAAGTGATACTTGATTCCTAAGAGTGTTACTTGGAATATGTATCCATAACTTAGCCCTAGACCTATCTTAGAGCCTATTATCACACTTATCCAACCTTTGTACAGACCATAGGCATCCCTAGTTAGTTTAAGCACAATCCCATACCCTCATTTTCTGATCTTGGCCCTTCATTCCTAGTGTTCTACTAGCTAGACATTAAAACCACATTAAGGACACTAGAGCCATGTGGTGATAGTGTCCCCAAAATGGCACCTATGTAATTTACCCTAGCTTTCCTGAATGAATACATTTTCCAAATTAAAACCCTCCTAAGGTTGGCTTGGACATCTTTTATTATCCGTACAATAAACATAACACTATAAATACATGAATTTTATACTTCTATCAACTAGATGGAAATTAGATACAAAATACCTATTCAAACACAAAATAAGTCAAGAAAATTCAATGTTATTAATCTCTATTCTACCCTAATTTTTCATAATACCATCTACAACATCCCTAAGCTCAATTTTTTTAGATTTTCAATCTCAAGCACACTCAAGGCACTCAAGGCCACTATCATACTATCATCACTTACACTTTCAACAACACTTAGGTGGGGAGAACTACATTGGGCTTAATACCTCTTCAGAGTATTGATATATAGGTATTTCTATTCATAGTGGGGTGTTGAGGATGTCTAACCTATCCTACTAATTAACACACTGTTTTATCTCATACCTTACTTGCAAGGAGGATTAGGTTTTGCATCACAAATTAGTCATTACAAGCATAGTATAGAGTTCTAGACTTCGTGTACACAGGGACAAAACCTATAAATCTAGACACATGTATACCCAAAAGTTTAGGACAATGCTACAAAGAGGACACTAGCACCAAGATCAAAACACTAGAGCCATATGGTGTTATTGTCCAAATGTAGTACTACTATATAGGAAGGGTTCTAACATAAGGATCTAGTTGATGACACTCAAATCTACTTAAATTTCAATTTCCATCACTCAAATCATCCATGTCATATGTTTTCTAGATAAGTCTTTATTTGTACATATTTATTACTAATCTTAAACATTCAAAATCTAGTCAAATCTATAATAAATTAGCGGTTATTTTATGCATATTATATCCTTGATTTAGACTACTCATCCCTTTAATAAAACATAGGATTTCTTCTTGTTAAGTCCTAAAAGCTTAAAATAGATTCAATGTCTCAAGTGTATTGTAATTAATGGTTTTGAATGACCACTCATCATATTTTATTTGTACATGTCTTTTTATCACCCCATTTATAGACTCAAATGATGACCACCATGTTTTAGGTAGACATTTTATATCAATCACACTCTATGATCTTGATAGTCCAAAATTTGTTCTTGTATGCTACAATATAAACATCACACTTAAAAACATACTAACCCTAAAAAATAAAATAAAAAATAAAAAAACATTAAAAAATTCCTAACTTCATGGTTCTAGTCAAAACCCTCTCTCATTGACATTAATGAATGATAGAGATTAATGATGGTATTTATTAAGCCTACATACATTTACACTCCCTAGTATAGTGGTTCCTTGCAAGTCTTCTAAACCAATTATACCCTATTGTGAAACATCATGAATAATATAAGGTCATTTCCATCTGATGCACAAGTTTCCCACAAATGCTTTAAATATGTTGTCATAGATTAATACCTCTTATTTGGGATAGAATTCCTAAGGCTGAAAGTTGTGATCATGGCATAATTTTTGAATCGAATTTTTAATCTCCTAAATCCATTGCACTCTTTATCTATATTCCTCTATCTTTACCAAATCCATCAATTTTTCTTTTAGTTAGTCCTAATCACCTAGCCTCATAATCATTATAATATGTAGGATATGAACATTGTATTTTATAGGCATAACTAACTCAAGACCCTAAACTAATTGAAATGAAGTGAAATGTGTCACACATTTATAATTTTTATTGTATGCCCAAATAATTTCATTCATGTGATAGTCTCAATCATCTCTCTCAACATTACATTTTTTTTCAGCATTTTACCTAATACTTTATTTGAAGACAAGATTTCACATTTACATGTGGATGATACGTTGTAATTTTATGTTGAGATATCATGAAATATTTAGTATGAGTATTGATTATGTTGTTTATAAAGTGAGCACCTCTCTTGATAACCAGCTTGATCATACATTTTAACCTTGTTATGATATTCTCATATAAAAATTTAGTATATTCCTTCATAGTTTAACTTGGTGTTGTAAGAGCTTCCACCCATTTTGTGAAATAGCCAATCATAATAATGATATATCTCACATGACTAATTTTTTATTGGAGGAGTTATAAGACCTAACAAAAAAATTCCCCACCATTTAAAAGGTTTCTCTACTAGAATTATAACTAAGCCACATCATCTAGGTGATTTAATTTTCCCATTCTTTGGAAAACATTGCATTTTAGCACCCTATGTTCTTGAATTTTTTTTCCATGAAAGAACCCTCTAAAATATCTTCCTCACAATGGCTCATCATAAAAAATGACCTCCTCCAACTCCTTGTGTCATTTTTGAGGAAGCTATGGTCATTCATGTTCTAAACTTACTCTATAGAACACATCATCCTATCCTATCTTACACATAAATCCATTGATAAGGATATAAAAAATCACTTATGTAACCATTTTATTCTTGTACCTTTCAACACAATGCACAATAAAATTTCCTTGTTCAAGGAAATTCACAATGTCCTCCATATTGTTATGGATTATAGATGCTCTAAACAAGTATGCATATGGGGATTAATCTTACATTTATTTTGGTTTTTATTTATTATGAATATTTATTAAATGATCAAGTCCAACATTCTCTCATCCTAGTTTGACATTGATTATTAATTGGAATTATTGAATTAACATCATCCACTTGATATCCATCCACTGAACATAGTTTTTTACACTACGTATCTTAAGGTCAAGTGATCTATAAAATTATCAAATGGTATGGCCAAAATATAATGCCTAAAATCCTATAAATAAAACACCATTGTGAGGGATTCTCTCTTTGTGGTCTTATAATTTTTATCTATAGCTAATATTTTCCTACTTGTAAAGTGTACAGGATTATATAACCCATCATCCCCTATTTTTACTAAGATAACTCCTATTACAATACTAGAAGCATCAAATTTTACATGGAATGGCTTCTTCCAATCAATAAAAACTAAGATATGAGCTATTAATATCCTATTTTTGAGTTCAATAAATGTTATTTGACATTCTAGTGTCCACTCAAATTGTGTAAATTTGTGCAATAGATTTTTCAATGGCTGAAATATGGTTGTGTATACTTTAATGAATTTTCTATAATATCATGTATGAACAAAAAAGGTTTGTACCTATATGGAACTTTTTAGAGGTGGTATACCCACTATTAATATAATTTTAGCATGGTCAACTACGATTACATCACTACATATAGTGTGACCTAGTATAACATTGAAAGGTGTGAAAAATAAGCATTTATTCAAATTCAATGTAATGCACATGGATCAACACTATTATATCATAAGACATATCTTAGACAAATGATATTTAAATAGAGGTAAGAAAACCCAATGATCCAAATATACTTCTAGAAAAGCATGAATGAAATATTTAAATAAAATTTCCATATCCCTAGAGAAAACTATTGGATCATTCTTAAGACTGAATGGAATTACCTTATATCCAAATGAACCCCATTCCATTGTAATTTTTTATCACGGTCCTCCTCTATGATAGAAATTTGATGGTATCCACTAAAAATATCCATGAATAAGTACATTTCATGGCCTAAAATGATTCAAGAACCTCATCTATAAATGGTAGGGGAAATGGACCATTAATTCAAGCATCATTCAGTGCATGGTAATCCCCATAGAATCGAATCTCACTAGACTTGTTTGGATACAAAACCATGGGACTAACCCTATTTACCTATTTTATTGTATAGATGATCCCTACTTCATGAATTGGATCTAGCTTAGCCTTTACTTTCACCTTTATATTGGGATTCAATCTTTACGGGCACTTTTTGATGGGTCTAGCATAAAATTTTTAATTCAATGTGAATCTCCCATAATGATGGATCAATTGGGTGAATATTTTTTTACCAACAAGATGGTATTAAAATGGTTATTTCAGCCATAGTGTGATGAGATAAAATCTCTTCTCAACAAAATGGGAGGCTCCCTTTTTATTTCTAACTAAAATAAGAGGTTATTATTTACACTTATTTACACTAATTTCATCAAAGTGGGTGTTGTCATATCATCCAATCCTATTTTTTTATAATTTATTTTTTCTTAAAACTTACTTCCGTTCATTACAATGTATTGTGAAAACATAAATTTTTTGGATGAAAAAAGGACAGCCGATATTTAGATTAGTTAACCGAAAGAGGAACTAGAATGATACCAACAAAGTAACATAAATAGATGAAATAATGTTCATCCCAAAGCCTTCACCTAATTTAAAAAATATATTAAAATCACTAGAGAATAATAACTTGTGGCCCAAACTCTCCATGGTAAGTAACTTTCAATGATGAACGCAAACCCAATAACTAAAATATAGCTCAAAGACACCAATATTAATTTCCTATAACCTTCTATTTTATAAAAATTTCACACCACAATCCAATAAAATCACAATAAAATGTAATGGAAAATACAAAATAACATTCCCAATACACCACAAGTATATTCCAACATAAATTTTGAAAGATCACTTGACTTTTCTTATATTGATAGAATTCAAGATTTATAATATGAATACAAAGTTTCAAAATTTATTATCAATTCAGCAACATTTCACCTCTCTATCTCTTGGTGATCGCTTTTTTAAAGAGCATCCTCTTATTTATATAGAGGAGCTATGAACAAATATAATAAGTACATAACTACATTGACTTATTCTAAAATAAAGTGTAATTTGATTTAGGACTGTGTACTTATCCTACGTGTAAATTACACTAAAAAAAATAACAAATAAAACTTTAAAAAAATAAACTATGTCCTTAGACATAGGAATTTCTTTCATCTTATAAATTCATCTTATAAAATAAACTAGGTCTGATGTACTCCTAGAGATGACAAGGACCCTTGTGATGGAATCTTTTAGGTTAATTGGCAAGTCCTTCATTTTACCCAAGATTACTTGAAACTTATTTATTATGACTTAAAATTCAACCAATTTATCAATGGAGTCAAGTGTGAATGTTTATATCTCAATATTTTTCTGAATCGAAGATGAGAACTCCTGAATTACTGTCTCCATAGGAAGAATTTCTTTGGAATCATCTCTTACCTGACAAGGAATCTCTCCAATTTTATCTATAAGATCTAATGTATTATCATTACACATATCCTCAGACTCTTTGATATCTTTAATTATATTATCAAGAACTTCTCTTTTATTCTTCATTGCTTTCCTATACTCAATGAATACTTTTTTGTTTGGAATGACCTTCTACATGACTAAGAGTTTCGTCTTGAATTTGCATTATTGAGTCCATGTATCAATATAATTTTTAGTCAAATCTAAATCTTGAGTGAGTGTCTTAAGAGTTTACTAAATTTAAACTTTCACTTCACTCAAGTTATTGAAAATTTCAATGGTAGAGCACAACCATTGAGTGCCTTGTGTTGTCAACCTTTCAATCCAAGCATTAACAACCCAACCTTGAGATCTAATTTTCTCATCCTACTGAATTGCCTTTTCAATTTTATTATGCTTAATAAGTATGAATGACTCAGAAAATTATGTGATTTTTAGTAGAATATAGGTCAATTATTCTACTTGTATCTTAAGTCAATCTTTGATTTTCTTATCCTTGTCATATTCCAACAAAGATGCCATAACTGCTTGTAAATATTCTTTTGCCCCTTCATATGTCAATTTCCCCAAGTTTATCCATGCAACCACATAGTCTAACACTTGGAAATATTCAATATTTTTATCCTATGGAGGCACTACAACTTTGGCATACTTGTGCCCATATTCAAAAGTTACCCTTGACATAGTTTTTGGATTCTTTGTTATTTTGGGCTTTATCAGCACAAGCTGACCAAAATCAAAATCATCAAGTGAAATAGATTTCTTCTTCCTCTTGGGTGTTTGAGTCATTATCCATGGAGGAAGAGGAGATGAGCCTTATAGGGTAGAGGAAGACAAGGACTATGATGTTTAGGGAGGGTCAATGGTTTGTGAAGTGGGTAAAATAGAAAGTGAAATGGTAGAGATATCTGGTAGTGGAGTTGACACTAATGGGATAGTGGTTATAATTGTTGGGGTTTGGGTTAACGTCAATGATACTTTAGTTTATAATGGTATTTTAGACACTGGGGTAATAGGGGCTTGAGTTGTTATTTTGGAGGAAGATGCAGACATAAATTTATCTATATCATGTTGAGTCAAATATAAATTAGTTGGAGATTCTAATGACTTTAAAAGATTGGGTATATTTGACAATTAATCAAAATCTTGATTTAGTGTGCCTTGTGAGGGAACCTAAAAGAGTGTGACACTAGGAGGAGAAGGTGGGGATGAAATAATAACTTGAGGAGGAGCAGGATCAATTGGCATAGTTGTATTTATGGGAGAGACCATAGAAAATGTTACCTATGAGACTATGGTTTGAGAAGTCTGAGCCAAAGGAACCTCTGATGGTGTAGATTATTGAATCACTAGCTGAGGCATTTTTGAAGTTGTTGGCTGATGTGATGACTCACTCATAGCTAAATTTTCCTCTTTTTCTATTTGAGAACTTTCCTTTGCACTAGTTTCTTTGTCTTTTCTCTTACCTTTACTTATAAACAAAAACTTTGGTTTCTAAGTGGATGTAGAGGCCTCTTCTTTGTTCTTTTCCTCGGCTCCTCTCATTTCTTGGTAGTTTATTCATCATATTACTCCTTAGAACTAGTTTTGAAATGTTTCAACTTAATACCATTGGACTCTAACCAAGCATTAGTCCTTGACAAAATGGTTTAAAATCTATCTCTGATTGATGTGGATTATTTGATAGAACATTATATTGGAGGGAGAGGAGTAGAAGCTACCTGATTACCCTCATATGAGGGGTCCAATACATCCTCATCATCTAACAAATATTATAAGATATCAACCAACTTAAGATTATCAATATGGTCAGTAGCAAGATGGTTACAATCCAACATCCCTACATCTTCATCACTTCTACATTCTACCCAAATGTCTTCAATCCTACATACATGAGTGAAATTACACTTGATATTCTACTTCATCATCCTATTATCAAAATATTTTCTAATTTTGAATCTCTTAAGAGTTATCCACTACAATTCTATTTCCATAGTTTTGGATTTTGGAGTGGTTGTAATAGTATACCACCCAATACTATTTGGGAAATTAAAATCTCATTTGTGAGCATCTAAATACTACTTATGTACACTCATTACTTGCTTGTACATATCCATCAATATTAATTTATCACTTGAATAACTTGGTAGTATGTATGGTTGCTCATCAAATTTGCTTACCCTGATGTAGGTGAAGGTTGGGAATTGTATAATGATACAACCAATCTTATTTACTATTTCCCACGTCTAATCTGAAACTCTATTTTTCTTAAGGTCTTTCTTTGAGATTCAAATGAATTTTTATAAGAAAGCATCATTGACTCTCCTAAAATGTTTGATGCTTTCCTTGAGATTTAACTATGGATAGTATTCATGAACAATAACATTTTTTCTCTCACCATTACTGGTCAATCGTGGGAAGGATCTCATCCTAGCTATAACATAAACTAGATAAGAAGTCATATAAAATTTTAGGAAATAAGTCACCTTTGAGATTTGGTGACATATGGCATTACTAATTTGGCTTCCCAAATAAATTCTTTATTTGTCCTTCTTGATTATGAATATGTAATTATACATCCATTCTTGTAAGACATTTTATGTTGGAAGACATTTGACTCTTCTCTTGAGAGTAATCAAATATATTACTTTTCCCAAGAATTTAATATGATATAAGTACTTAGGCCACCTTAAAATTGAATGTCTAGGAGTCCTAAGATAATGAGTACACATGAGCATAAAAATGGAGGAGTAATTAGGCTTGAAAATGGTGGAGGAGAGGTAATAAATAAAAAGTAATGGGGTTAATTATATATAATCCTGGTAAGTAATGCCCCATTAATTACTTAGTTAAGTGGTGGGCCCTAAGGTGTAGGGTCAAATAATTTCTTCAGCCTTGCATGTGTAATGTCGAATAAATTATATGCTTTTGCATGTAATGGTGCAGTTTGAAGAAAATTCTCTAAATTACACCAAAAATGGACTTGGTGTAGTTTAGTTCTCTAAACTATAGGGGGTACAAAAACTCCCTCAAAAAGTCTAACTATTTGAGGATAGACTAACCTAATAAGGTAATGATTGGTCATGTTTTACATACTTAGAGCCCATGGAATATGAAATAGATAATTTTTATAGGGGTTATCCCATGAATTTATCTTTATAAATTCAAAGATAATAGCTAGCTCTAATTGGGGAATTTCCTTCATTCATTATTGGAAAAGCTTAAAGGAAAGAGAATCCTAGAATTCTAAGTGTCTTTCCCCATTAGGCCATGGAGTTGGGTGACTGACTAGACTAAAACAAAAATCAAATAATAAACAAATATTTAAAAGATGTAAAAACTTATATGGAACCTCACTGAGTGAAAAACTTTAGATGTTTCCCACTTTAAGGTAGTGGTAATGGTGTTCCATCTAGGTATGCTAAGAAGAAACTATGTTCTCCACTATGTTGGTGATTGAGAAATAGACCCCTCCATAGAGAATCAAATTTTCCATGCATTATTTTTGGTTCTCTTCTCTTGTCCCATAAAAAAACTAGATCTCCAACTCAAAAATCTCGTGACTTGGCTTTCTTGTTAAAAAGTTCCTTGATGTGACTTTGATGTTCAGTAATAAGATCCACTACCTTTGTATGTTTCTCCTCTATTTCAACAAGGCACATGATATGTTTGTCTAAGGAGCCTTCAAATATTTCATACTTAATTTCCTTAGCTAATTTGAGAGTGGGAAACTCTAATGTGATGGGTATTTTTGTATTTGATCCATACAAAAGTTGAAAAGGAGACATACCAATCACTAGCTTGGGAGTGATACGATCAACCCACAATGTATCATATAATTCCTTATGACAAGTTCCTAATTATTCTCTACCAACTTCATGATGATAGTTACCAAGTTCTTATTACTCAACTCAGTTTTCCTTGAGGGAAGTAGTCTGAGGTGTGAGATAGAATAATTCCATTTTTAAAACATAACTGAATAATCTCCTGGGATTTGAAGCAATCAAGATTATCAGTTATAATTTTTTTTGGCACACCAAATCTTGTGATGATATTCTCTTTGAGGAAGTTACAAACAACCTCTGAACTTGCATGTTTAGTTGTAATTGAATCCACCCACTTGGTAAAGTAATCTGCAGCCATAAAAACATAACTATGACCTATACTTGACAATGGATTAACCATGCCAATGAAGTCAACACCCCATTGCTGAAAAAGTTATTTAATAACTATTGTCTTGAGAGGTAAGGTTGCTAACTTGGGTTTCCCCAGAAACTGCTAGAACTTCTCCGCATTTATGCACCCAAGCGTATGCATCCTAAAAAAGTGTTGACCAATAGTATCTTGCCTAAAAAATATTATGATTTTTTATTAGATATGAAAATTTTCCTCCACATGCCAAATCATGAAAATATTCCAACAAATTACCTTGTTATTCTTTATCTATGCATTGTAGAAAATATCCATTAATGTTTTGCTTATATAAACCATTGTCCCAAAGAATGAAGTTTGTAGCTTTAAGATTGATTGTAATCTTCTCTTTATGAGAAAAATGTTTTAGACTCTCTTTATATGTGAAGAAATGAGCAATTTCATAATACCATTCATTAATTGTGCTCACAAGCAAGACCATGGGAAGTTCTTTCATATCTCCTTCATCACTGAGTATCTATTCTAGCTTGGTCTCTTCCATGACTTGACACAAACCTTTCTCTCATAGAATTTTTGTAGTCTTTATCTCCATATCATAATCTTGGATCTTAGAAATCTAATTACCTGTTTTTACTCCAAATTTTTGTTGAGTCAAAATGGACTTAATTATAGAATCTGGTACTAGCATGATAGTGTGAGAGTTGAGGATGTAATACCTAAAATTCCTAATTATTTTCACCATAGCATAAAAATGTTTTTCCATAGATGAATACTTGTGCTCATGAGACTTTATAGGTAATCTCATGAAATCTATGAGAGATTCAATCCTGTCTTCATTTAGTTTCACCAAGATTGTAGATAAGGTATCCTCTAAAACATAACTATATATGATGAAATTATTGGTATAGTTAGGGAAAACTAGGATAGGATCAAGTGAAATTGCTTCCTTAATATCATGAAAGACAACTCTTCCTTCTATGTTCTAATGAATTATTGATTTCCCTTTCATCATATCAACAATATGACATGTGTTTTTAGAAAAATTAGGAATAAATCTTCATAAAAATTAACTTTTCCAAAGAAGGAATGAAATCCTTTCTTACTTGATGGCAAATTAATATTCTAAATTTACTTGACCCATTTAGGATCAATCTTAATTCCTTAGACATAATGTGTCTAAGGAGCTTACCTTTAGTAACCCCAAAAATGGAATTCTTAAGATTAAGAGATATCCCATGTTCATGACATATTTCAAGCACTTACTCCAAATGGTCACAATGATCTTGATATTTTTTTGAGAAAATGGTTAGATCATCTTGGTAGACCATAATGAACATACTAATTATAAATCCATATCCATATCCCTCTAAAAGGTAGCACTGATATTGATCAATCCAAAAGGCATTATATGATATGCAAAAGTGCCCCATGAAGTAGTGAATGTTGTCTTGTGTTGATCTTTATCATGAACCTCCACTTTATTATATCTTAAAAATCCATGTATCGTGGATAACCTTTCTGAAACTATCACTATTTGTAGTACTTGATATATTACAGATAATGGGTAGTTATCCTTAAGTGACAATTGGTTTAGATTACAAAAATCAACACAGATGTAGATTTATCCATTGTTTTTCTTTATAGGAATAATATTAGATATCCATGTGGAATGATGTATAGGAAAAATGATCCTAGCATTCAACATATTTTGAATTTTAGTGAGGATGGTACCTAATATTTTAGGATTATACTGACACTATTTCTACTAGTGAGGCTGAGACCCTAGCTTGAAAGGAATATCATTTTGCACCTCCATAGGTCAGAAATATTTTAGATCAGCATATGAATATGGTAATACATCAATGTATCATCATAGGAATCTTACCAACTTCACTCTTTCCTCCAACAAGCAACATTTCTCAATATTTATCATTTTGGGATGATCTTTTGTCCCTATATTGACTTGCTCAATTTCTATAGATGAATCTAATTTTTATTGGTGATGTTTAATGAATCGAGCATGTTTATAAAAAAGTCTCTCCAAAGATACCAACTCTTTGGGAATACTATTCCCTTTTAGCTTTGAGATTTCTTTGCTAGTTTCATCATTAACTTCAAAGATTGATTCTTGAGTAGAGTTATTTCCTTAAAAATATAACTCACTAAAATTTTCCACCTTTTCAAAGAATGAGATGACTTGCTCATCATTATTGAAAATTGCCAATGATTGACATTGTCAGGAACATTGGGCCAAAAAACCAACTCAATGGTATACTTGTTTCCTTGGAAATATTTGTGAGGAATCAAGAGAGTGGATGAAATATTCAATGAATTAGCTCTATCATTATATTATCTTAGAAATATTGATATATTGAAAGCATCAAAACTTTCCATGCAATCCCAAACTCGATTGTGGTAATGCCTTAGTCTTTCATTCTTTGTTTGATATAAATTCCTAACCTAACAAATGACTAGCTCGGTATCACCCTGAGTATGAAGGTTTTTAATTATTTTATTTTGTGTAACCTCCATACCTAATAATAAGGCTTCATATTCATCAGTATTGTTAGTGTTATCAAACTACAACTTGAAAGAAAAAGGGAATATCTTTCCTTTTAGGGATATAAGAACTATCCCAGCTCCAAATCTAATTGAATAATAACTACTATCAAATTCCAAAGTCCAAACATCATTTAAACTTTCAACTTTGATAGTCTCAAAATCCAAAACTTCTTTGTCTGAAGTGGGTGGTTCATCTATTTCTTGATCTTTGTCTAAAATATATTTTGAAGATATTGAATCTTCATCTATGGTCAATAAATATGTACCCATTCTAGAAGTTTCAAAAAGAATATGAGCTTTTGGATCCTCAGTATTTATCATAATATACTTTTCTTGCTTCTCTAGATGAATCTTTTGCATTACACCTTTAAAAAGTATTCTAGCCTCAGACCATTCCATGTTGATTTCTCCACCAACATCTTTGCAAAATTTGCATCCCAATAGAACTCCATATGAGGCTAGAACATCAGCCACTAGAACCATCATATTTATCTTTTTTCTCTAGAAAAGTAGTAAATGCAAATTATGCATCCTTAATTTGGCCTATGAGAGGTACTTGCTTAGTTTCCATTGAAAATCAATGGCCAAAAGTCTTTGTCAAGGTTAACCCCAAGGTATTAGCCACCTTAGCCAGCATCACATTATCAGAAGCACCTAAATCAATAACATAAGTATTGAGCTTATACCCATTGATAAATACGGAAATATAAAAAGGTTCTATTTTTTTAGAGTTAGATACAGGAGTTACAACCAAGTTATTTTGCTTTGGTTTTGGTTTAAGGTCAACTGGTACACTCTTAGGTGAGGTCTGATCAGAATTGGTCCCTTTCTTTTTACAAACTTTGCCAATCTTTCAAATTGGTCAAGAATAGAGTGGAGGTAATTAGACTTAGACATTTAGATTTTTATCTTTTTAGCATGGTCTATGATATCAAAAGCTGGATATAGGGTAATTGAGGAAGATAAGGTATTTTCATTTTCAGATTTTGGGTTTTGGGCACTATGTCTAGTCATAAAGGAGAATAAGTAGGATGAAGAGGTGCACTTGTTTATCCATCACTGTGTCCTTTGGTTAAATTGGCAAGGGATTTCCTCTTTTGTAAATTGTAACCTCTTTACATGGTTCATCCTTAGATTTAGCTTTATCAACCTTCTATTATTGATTCAGTTGACTTTGAGAATGGGTGAAGACAACATAAAACTCACCATGTGTATCTTCCTCTTGTTCAACATTTTCTTCTTCAAAGTTTAGAGACCTAATATCAGAGTCACCAGATTCTCCTTCTTCATCTCCTATAAAGGGATTAACATCATATTTTGGAACATATTATAGCTTCAAAACATCATCATTTTTAGTTTCCAACTAGTTGATTATTGCATTATCTAGTGGTGCATCCAATGCAAGCCTTGCTTATGGTGGAGGAAGCTTATTTTGATTTTGGTTTCTTATAGCATTGTTTTAATAGTTAGAAGCATTTGGGTATGTTCTAACTGGAACATAATTATATGAATAAAAGGACATACCTTGAGACATTTGCTTCTTGAGTGCTAGAAATTCATTTTCTAGCTTTTGAACCATAGGATCAATGGTGCTAGTAGAAGGTGAAGTTGTATAGGGTTGCCCTCTAGGATTGATAGAATTATTTATCACTTTCCCTAATAAAATTAAATCATTTTATACTTCGGTGGCCAAGATTTGATCATCATCAAGATTATTTGGGGTTTCTCTTCATAAAAGAAAACTCACTTCTAACAATTGAGAATTGATAAAGAAGCACTCCAAGTTATCAGGTGTAAGTTGAGCAACTATTGGAATCTTATTCCTTAACTTGTTAAACTTTTTCATGAACTCACGCATGGGTTCATGCATTTCTTTCTTCATTTATGTAAGTTGAGCCAATGAGGCATGAGCATATTTTGTAGGCTTGAACCTTGCTTCAAACATAGCCTTAAGTGTTTCCCAACTTGTGATGGTTCCAATTGTAAGATGGTAAAACCAATCAACAATAACACCTTGGAGTGTTTCTATGAACAATATTATATAAACATCTTCATGTTCCACTCCAAGAACTCCACATACAATGTAGAATGCAGTAATATGTTCATTAGGATGTTGCTTTCCATCACCATATAACTTTGGGAAGTTTTCTGTGAACCACAAGGAAGTTCATGAGATGGAGGTGTCAAGTTTAAGGGACCAAAAGTAGTTCCCCATGGACCTTGAGAAGCTATTCTATGTGGATTATAAGGAAGAATAACAAATCTTTATAAAGGAAAAATAGGAAAGACCTTGTGAATCTTGGAAGCTTCCCCAAATATAAGATATATTGTATTGGTAGGTGGAAAACTTCTTATACATTGAAGAGGTGACCTTGCACATGCTAGAAAAATATTGAAGTTATGCTTTTGTAACAACTCAAATTTAGGATCAATGTGTCATGTTGCCCTTCTACCATGAGTGTATTTTTGTTCTACTAGATCACGAAAGTATTAAAAAAAGAAAAGAGATTAACTATAACAAAATAGTAGCAAATAATAAGGTGTTAATCCTATGTCAACCGAATGAGTGTAGAACTCGATTGTGTGTTTGATTCCTAGCAGAGTCCCAAAAACTATTGGGTGAATATTTTTTTACCGACAAGATGGTATAAAAATGGTTATTTCAACCAAAGTGTGATGAGATAAAACCTCTCCTCAAGAAAAGGGGAGTCTCCCATTTTATTGCTAACTAAAATAACAAGTTATTATTTACACTTATTTACACTAATTTCATCAAAGTGGGTGTTGTCATATCATCCAATCCTCTTTTTTCATAATTTATTTTTTCTTACAAACATAATTCCATTTTTTATAATGTATTGTGAAAATGTAAAACTACTTGATGAAACAAGGACAACCGATATTCAGATTAGTTAACCAAAAGAGGAACTAGAATGATACTAGAAAAGTAACATGAATAAATGGAACAAAGTGAAACCCAAAGTCTTAAAATTATTTCCAAAAAAGATTAAAACCACTAGAGAATAATAAATTTTGGCCTAAAGTCTCCATGATAAGTCATTTTCAATGATGAACACAAACCCGGTAACTAAAATGTAGCTCACATACTCCAAAATTAATTTCCTGGCACCTTTCATTTTATATAAATTTCACACCAAAATCCAATCAAATAATAAGAAAATGTAATGGAAAATACAAAATAAAATTCCCAATACACCACAAGTATATTCCAACACAAAGATTGAAATATCACTTGACCTTTCTTATATTGATAGAATTCAAGAGTTACAATATGAATTCAAAGTTTCAAAATTGATTATCAATTAAATAGTGTTTCACCTCTCTATCTCTTGGTGATCCATTTTTAAAAGAAAAAACTCTTATTTATAGAAAGGAGCTATGAAAAAAAATAGGAAATACATAAATACATTGACTTATTTTAAGACAAAGTCCAATTTGACTTAGGACTGTGTGCTTATCCTACGTGTAAATTAAAGTAAACAAAATTACACATGGAAGTTTATAAAAATAAACTAAGTGTTCTTAGATAAAATAATTTATTCCTTTTTATTCTTCTCTAAATATTCCTCATATCTCTTCAATGTAGTCTAGACCTCACTGTCATCTAGGTCTAATGTACTCCTAAAGATGACAAGGACCCTTATGATGGAATCTTCTAGGTTAATTGGAAAGTCCTTGCACTTGTCCAAGATTATTTTTATTCATTATGACTTGAAATTAAACCAATTTATCAATGGAGTCGAGTGTGAATGTTTTTATCTCAATCTTTTTATGAATCAAAGATGAAAACTCCTGAATTACTGTCTCCATACGAAGAATTTATTTGGAATCATCTCGTACTTGACAAGGAATCTCTCAAATTTTATTTATAAGATCTAATGTAGTATCATTTCACATATCCTCAACCTCTTTGATATCTTTAATTATATTCTCAAGAACTTCTCTTTTATTCTTCATTGTTTTCCTATATTCAATGAATATTTTTCTATTTTGAATGACCTTCTACAAAACTAAGAGTTCTAGGTTGAATTTGCATGGTTGAGTCCATGTATCAATATCATTTTCAGTCAATTATCAATATTAAGTGATTGTCTTAAGTGTTTACTAAAATTCCACTTTCACTTCACTCAAGTTCTTCAAAATTTTGATGGTAGAATGCAACCATTGAGTGTCTTGTGTTGTCAGCCTTTCAATCCAAACATTAACAACCCGACCTTGAGATCTAATTTTCTCAGCCTACTGAATTACCTTTTCAATATTATCATGCTCAACAGGTTCAAATGACTCAGAAGATTGTGTTATTTTTAGTATAATAGAGGTCAATTTTTCTATTTGTATCTTAAGTAGATCGTTGGTTTTCTTATCCCTATCATATCTTTCCAAAAAATATGTCATAACTGCTTGTAATTATTATTTTACCCCTTAATGTGTCTATTTCCATAAGTTTATCCATGTAATTTCATGGTCAAACACTTGGACATCTTCAATATTTTTATCCTAGGGAGGCACTACAACTTTGGCATACTTGTGCCTAGATTCAAAAATTATGCTTGACATAGTTTTAGCCTTCTTTTTTTTTTGGTCTTTATCAACACAAGATAACCAAAATCAAAATAATTAGGTGAAATAACTTGCTTATTCCTATTGGGTGTCTAAGTCATCAACCATGAAGGAAGAGGAGATGAATCTTCTGGGGAAGAGGAAGACAAGGATTGTGATATTTTGGGAGGGCCAATGGTTTGTGAAGTGGGTAGAATAGAAAGTGAAATGGTAGAGATATCTGGTGGTGGAGTTGACACCAATGGGATAGTGGTTATAATTGGTGGGGTTTGGGTTAGCGTGAATGATAATTTGGTTTCTAATGGCATTTTAGACATTGGGGTAATAGGGGCTTGAGTTGTTATTTTGGAGGAAGATGCAGACATAAATTTATCTATATCCTATTGAGTGAAATATAAATTAGTTAGAGTTTCTAATGACATTGAAGATCTAGGTAAATTTTATAATGAATCAAAAACATGATCTAGTGTGTCTTTTTAGGGATTTTGAATGAGTTTGGCACTAAGAGGAGAAGGTCGGGATGAAAGAACAACTTGAGAAGGAGCAAGATCAGTTGGCATAGTTGTATTTACTAGAAGAACTGTAGAAAATGTTACCTATGAGACTATGGTTTGAGAAGTTTGAACCAAAGGAACCTCTGAATGTATATCCTCTAATGGTGTAGATTGTTGAATCACTGATTGAGGAATTTATGAAGCTATTGGCTAATGTGATGCCTCACTCATAGCTAGGTTTTCCTCTTTTTCTATTTGAGCACTTTCCTTTACACTAGTTTCTTTGTCTTTTCTCTTGCTTTTTCTTACAAACACAAACTTTAGATTCTGAGTGGATGTAGAGGCCTATTATTTTTTATTTTTCCTTAGTTTCTCTCATTTTTTTTTAGTTTATTCATCATATTCCTCCTCAAAACCAATTTTTAAAATTTTCAACTTAATACCTTTAAACTCTAACCATGTATTAGTCCTTACCAAAATGGGTTGAAATATCTCTCTGATTGATGTGGATTCTTTGACAGACCATTAGATTGGAGGGAGAGGAGTAGAAGCTACCTAGTTACCCTCATATGAGGGGTCTAATACATCCTCATCATCTGACAAATCTTTTGGGATATCAACCAACTTAAGATTATCAATATGGTTAACAACAAGATAGTTGTAATCTAACTTCCTTACATATTCATCAGTTCTACATTCTACCCATATGTATTCAATCCTATTTACATGAGTGAAATTATTCTTGAGATTCTCCTTCATTATCCTATAATTAGAATCTTTTCTTATTTTGAATCTCTTAAGAGTTATCCACTACAATTTTGTTTCCATAGTTTTGGCTTTTGGTGTGGTTGTAATAGTATACCACCTAATACTGATTGGAAACTTAAAACCTTGTTTGTAAGCATCTAACTACTTCTTATATACACTCATTACTTTCCTACACATATCCATCAATATTTATTTATCACTTGGATACCTTGGTAGCATGTATGGTTGCTCATTAAATCCTCCTACCCTAATGTAGGTGAAGGTTGGGAACTATAGAAAGATAAAACTAATATTATTTACTATTTCCCATGCCTAATGTAAAAATATCTTCTTCTCAAGGTATTTATAAAAGATGAAAATTAATTTTAAGAAGAAATCATCATTGACTCTCTTGAAACGTTTGATGTTTTCCTTGAGGGTTAACTATGGATAGTATTCATGAACTTGAAACTTTTTTCTCTCTCCATTACTAGTCAATCCTAGGAAGGATCTCATGCTATATACAACATAAAATAGATAATAATTCATATAAATTTTTATGAAATAAGTCACCTCTGAGAGCTGGTGACATATGGCATCACTAATTTGGCTTCCCCAATAAATTCTTTGTTTGTCTTTCTTGATTATGAAGATGTAATGATACATCCATTCTTAGAAGACATTTGATGTTGGAAGAAATTTGACTCTACTCAAGAGAGTAATCAAATATCCTACTTATCCCAATAATTCATTGTGATATAATTACTTAATCCATCTTGTAATTGAATATCTAGGATTCCTGAGCCAATGAGTATTGATGTGCCTTTTACACTTGTCCAAATTCCTATCACAGTATTCATGATATGAGTTTATACTTAATTTTAGTACTCTGAAATGTCTAAGAGATGAAATATTTTATCAAATTACTCATCATCTAGATGAATGACCACCTTCCCACTAACATCTTTAACTGATCTAGTTTCTTTGTCAAAGTGGGTGGTAATTGCTAGAACAAATTCTAGATCTTGTGATGAGATAGGAAATGACACTGCCAAATGAATCTCATTATTTAAGACTGGCTACATATGAGATGCAATGGGGACCCTCCCTATTCTATGCAATACTTTGCCATGTCAACATGGCCAATTTTAGTGTCTTTGATTCAGTCCACATTAGACTCAATTACAGATGCTAGCAACACCACTTGGAACATGTACTTCAATGTTTTCTTGGTAGGTGAATCATCTAACATTGATTAAGTAAATACAAGAAATTTTCATTGTTCCAGAGTTAAAATTTTCATTCATATTAGAAAAAATGTAAGAGTATTAAAGATATGTGATCTTGCATGGGATATGGATAAAACTGATCTTTGGTGTAATTTGAAGAAAATTCTCCAAATTACATGAAAGTTGTTAAAATTTTGGGGTAATGTGTAAGTTAGAGAAAATTATCTAACTTTCACTTTATATTTAATTGGTGTAAGTCAGAAATTTTTGTTGACCTGAACCTTAGGTTTTAATTTCATAGTGTACATTAGAGAAAATTATATGACATGCACCAAAGGGTAGGTCATGTACATTGGTAAGTGAAATATTGGGATAGGTCAAATAATTTTCTCAGACCTACACCAAAGGATCTGGTAAAGAGGGTGTACTTTAGATAAAAATATTTGAAGTGCATCTTTTGAAGGTTGGAAGTGTGTAACTCAAAAAAAAATTATCTAAGGAGCATGGGGTAGGGAAGGTTTGGGTGGGGTGCACATCAAAGTATTTTCTCTAGCATGCACCTAAGGGTTTTGAAATAAATTTTAAATGATTTGAAGCATGTAGGAGGGTTTTAATGCATTAGACATGAAACATTGAGAATTTACAAGTTATATCTAAGCAAAAATAAACATAAAATAGGAATTGGATGATTGAAAAACAATAAACACAAAAATAAAACCAAAAACAAAAGACATTAGGGCAAACCAAGAAAGATAAAAAAAAGGAAAATGAAAAAAAAATTACTTATGGTGAACATGAGGTCTGCAAATAGAGAAGGAGATCAAAGGTGAAAGTAGTGATGAATGCACATGAGCATAAAAATGGTGGAGGAGCAATCAGGATTGAAAATGGTAGAGGAGAGGTAAGAAATAAAAAATTATGGGGTTTATTATATATAAAATCAGTAATTAATACCCCATTAATTATCGAGTTGGGTAGTGTGCCCACATGTGTAAGGCAAGATAATTTTTCTATCCTTGCATTTGTAATGTCAATGAAATTTTCCACTTCTACATGCAATGGTGTATTTCAAACAAAATTATCCAAATTCTACCAAAAATGGACTTAGTGTAGTTTAGAGAATTTTCTATAAACTTCATGGGGTAGAAAAACTCCCTCAAAAAGTCTAACATTTTGAGGACAAACTAATGCAATAAGGTGATGATTGGCCTTGTTTTTCATACTTAGATTCCATGGTCTACAAAATGGAAAATTTTCATAGGGGTTATCCCATGAATTGAGCCTCCTAAATTCAAAGATAATAGGATTTACACCTTTAACTTATATAAAATTATTTAAAAAGACATCCTGATAATCTTTTAGTAGTTATAATGCCTCCAAAATCTCATTCTACACCTAGTAGTCTCCCAAAGTCCTAAGTATAGGCATATATTTATTCCAATATTTTCTTCCATCTTCTTCAATGGTTCTTGATATACTTTTCTAGATCCACTAGGTAGTGTCTCTTGCAGTGTTCATTCCCCTTCTCACTGTGGAATGTTTACATTACATAGTTTTTATTTTTTAGCTTGATCTTTGTTTTGGACATGTGTTGGCTCTACTTCTCACTCTATTTTAGATAAACCTTCTTTATACATATACCTATCACTATCACTAAATTCTATCAGCTCATCTATAATTATATTATACAGATTAAGAAGAGATTAATCTTGTTTATTAGCTTTTTCATTATGAATCACTTGATTCAAATCTTGAGCTACTTCTTGTTGTGAGGATGAATCTATCATAGATCCCAAACCTTCCACTTAGAATTAATATATAAATATTTTTTAATTTTTAGAATGCATTATGCACTAATAGATTGTCATCTTTAAACACAAAAGTTTGAATAAAGTCTTTATGTACATATGCCCAAATTTTAGTCTCCCTTATTCACTCTTGATTCATATACCAAGAAGTTGAAAGTGGCACTAGTATGTGGTTGAAAACACATTACACAAACCATATATCTACATATTTATAAATGTGTAGATATAGACATTAGCCTTATTGAAATAATGGGCAATTTGTTCTAATAGTGAGCAGTAACTAAAATCATGCTTGAATAAATTTGCATGCTTCATCTAATTATAATTGTTGTTGTCTATGCACTATGCACCAAGTCACAATAATTACCTTGAAGGCATAACTGAGTTCACTAACTTTTTGATCTACATCTAGTAAATGGTACTCCAACCTCAAGATAAATAGATTGAGATCATCTATCATAAAATAATATGGTAATTAGAATTATATGGTGAACACCAAGCACAAAATCCATACCTCATGATCTCCCCTAGCCCAATTCGGCATATATGTGTTTGAGTTTCCATTTATTGACAATGTTTCTTCCCAAGGTAAGACACCTTATAGAACAGGATCTATATAATCCATTACTGCTACCCCTATATTATATAGGAAATCTACCTTTGAATTAGTTAGAGATCACATAAACAATGAGGTACATCCTTCCATTTGGAATTGAAGATTTGAAGGTTTTTGTATCACTATCTTGTAAATGGATTGTTTTATTGTCTATGTTTGTATGTTTTACTCAAACTATGGTTTAAATAACTAACATTCCATAGCTTGCAAAGCATTTTTATTTATATTTTAGTTTACTTTGAACTAATCATTATCATCTTAGGCATATCATGACTCTAGCTATTTTGGAATGACATATGGCATATACTCTGATTTATTCAATGATATAACAACTATCTTGTCTCATTAATGTGCCTCTAATTCATTGTGCACTATATTGATAGTCATCTAGCCATCGTAAGCCCATTTCTTACCAATCAAGGTAGGATAATGGATCTAACTTATGTTCATACAAATTAACTCAAAATATTCTCATAGAATTAGCTCAATAACTCTAATATCCACATATTATAGGTGACTAATGGGCTCTACCCTCCCATAGTCGACAAGATTGAGAGTGATAAGATTGTAGCTAAATTTTGGCCTATCGATGGCTCCCAAGTAGATATAGGAATCATGTTAAAATTACTTCAAAAATAAAATATTACATTATAAATTTCATATCTAGTGAGATTAATATCCATTCATGATTCAACATCCTAGTGTTTCTTAGTTTTGACATACTAGACCACCTTATCAGTACACTTATGTCCTCACTATGTGCATTCTAGAATACTATGTCATATATTTATAATGTTATGCAATATGTATTCATTATGTAGAGTGTTGATAAGTTTCAACAAATATGTTAGTATAGTCACAACACCTTCCTACCTAATAATCCACATAATTTTCCCATAATTTTTTGTGTTAATGGCTATGGCATCTCATTCTAGCACACTTTGTTGTTGTATTTCCTAAAGGACCTACAAAAATTAATACATCAAGATATTTTTTGTATTAGGATCAAGATATTTATCCCTTTTCACTTTCCTAATTTCATGATTCTGTGACATTTATAATAGATGCATGCTTTTCTCTATGCATTATTGTCTAGTAACTACTTGCATGAATGCATTTTCCATAGATTCTACATTTATTATATTCACATAATGAAATGGATTTCATTTCCTTTGATTCTCTAATATTTGTAAATATTCAATCTAATGTTGTCCTTCAACTTTTAAATAAACACAATATGTCTATCTCTATGGATTAGTGGGGAAATTTCATGCAAAATGATTATACTCACCACACAAACAACATTAGATGGTCTAGTGATATTTTTGATTATAATTTTTGTGACCTCCTTGATACCCACCTTTGTATCCTCCTCTATTATATTGAAATCCCAAACTATTTTACTTATACATAATGAATTATCCTTGCTATATTTGTTGTATATTATATCCACCATATTGATGCCGAGGTGATATTGGAGACCAATTTTATTGTTGATGTTTATGACTCACATTATCCCATAAGGATAATAATGATATTTTGATGATCATAGTGTCTATCTAACCAAACCCTAAGGTTTATATTGATATTGAGGCAATGAAGGCATCCACATAAGACTACTTTGTATCACACTAGTCATTTCCACCTTTGGGCCTATAATTCCTTGCTTCATATTGGGTAACTATTGTGCTACAATTTTGAAGACATTTTGTGATATCTTCCTTTAGTTCCAATGAATCTTGACAACTCTTTTCATCATGATTGGTTAATTTACAAAAATTATAGTTCAAACTCTAGTATTTTTGAATGTACTATTATAATATATGACTCTTTAAATGTGTGTGCCTTACTACTCTACATAGTTCATAGAACTTTGTCTTGAGTTTAGGGTAATCAGTCTTATGATTACCTTCTCAACCACACTCTATAAAACATAATACCAATTTAGGTCTATAAATTTAATGAATATAATCCATCCTTTAGAGGAAAACATCTATTTTTGCCTTAACTTTAGAGCTAGCTACTAGAGCATATCCATAGTGCTTAATTTATTCCAATTGTAGGGAAGTTGGTTGAGCATTAGCCTTAGTCAAGAATTGGGACTGAGGAATATCAAATCAAATTCTATATCACAACCTTTATACAAACTAGGTAGTTATGTACTTATCCTCCACAATAAAATAAATCTTATTAATCACATCTAAAAATTTGTAAACATAGTCCCATATGGATTCACCGCTACATTGTCAAATATCCTTCATATCTTGAATAGTTTGACTCAAGCACTTCTTCATCTTAAATTATTTAATTAGCTAATCTAAAAATTGTTGAATATCTAGGGAATTAACATCCATTTTAAAATTGAATTCCAAAGCTTGACTTTCTAAAGCTCCTATCAGATCTTACTAATTTACATCATTAGAGGTCATTACCTTAAACATCCATTCCATGTCATAGGTTAACAAGTAGTGTTTAGGTTTCATAAGCTCATCATATTGAGTCAAAGAAATAAACATGTTATATTTAGTACCATATTTAGTGTACTTTTAATTCTTACTATCAGCTTCTACACATTAATGACTATGACTATAGGTTATTGCACACTATTAACTGTGACTATATGCTTATGAAAAATATTTTTTATAGATGTCTTAAAACCAGTCTCAAAATCAAATCCAATTTATTCTAATCTCTTTTTATGTATTTATTTCTTAGTCTCTACACTAAGTATACCAAAATATTTTTAATTGATTTAAAAAAAAATTCTACCCATCCCTTCCTTTGCACTTGTTTTTAGTAATGACAAACTGGGCTAGGGTATACATAAATAATAAATAAATGACCTTTGTCCTCAACTTCTTCTATATATGAACATGAATCTGCAATACTTCTATGCTTTTACATAATATCCTCTTAGGAATATTCATTCCCTAGTCCAAAAAAAATATTTCCTTTTAACTAAGATCGACTCCTATCTTTTATCTATTCTACTATTATCCTACTTTCTTCTTCCTCTTCCTCTTCACTCTGCTCCATATTCTCACTACCCTTAATTCTTTCTTCTTCCTTATTGATCCCTTATATTTCTTAGTCTACACACTATCTACCTTCTCCACTTCTATCATCTTGTGTACCATGTCTATGGGCTCCACACTCTTTAACATCTTCTAATTTATTCCTAGTCCTATTCGTAGTTAAATTTGGAGTATTTAATTTGTTCCATCTTCATTTTTGTCATAGTTCTCATTATAGTCATATAATTTTATGTTCACTCTTGGTATTTTTGTCCTCCATATTATGGGTTCAGGTTCAAGGTCCTCTAGTCAAATTTGCATCATTAATTTCTACATCACACACACCCCCATAATATCTAAAATGACTACTCAATGTTTGCAAGAGTAGGCACTATGGAATTTTACACAACCAACATCTTAATCATAATAGGTAATCACTAAAATAAATTTCCACAGATTCCTCTAACAAACAAGTATTACGTAGCTTAAAAATACAAATAGCCTTGTAAAATAAATTTAGTGATGTATCTATCAATGGTAGTCTTGGTATAGCAGTCTTCTATGTGGATCCAATCAATATCTAGATTTTATCAAGCTTTCTAGATTTTCTTCTGACCAAGCTATGAATTCCATCCTTCTTGGCTAAAAACAATAATATTCCAATCTAGATAAATACACAACTAATAGCTCATGTAATTTGTACCATAATATTTCTTAAATTTATCTATAGATATGTTCCTAAATAATTTTCTTTATAGTATTCCCTATTATTTTTTCTTTCTATTATACAAAATTTTTAATTCTTTCATCAAACCATCTTTTTTATATCTCTTTTCCATAGCAACCATCTCAACATGTTTCATCAACATTTTCCATGCTCATTGCACTATTGTTATTAGAGGTTCCTAGAAAACCCTTTAAAACATTCTAATACAAGGATAACTTCCACACAAAGTTATAAAAGTAAACAATAGATGGTAATTCAAAATGAATAAAATCATTAATAGGTAAAACAGATAGTTTATAAAAAAACATAGACATATTTGAATATGAATAGTTAGTATAAACTCATATGATTAATTTATTAGAACAAATAAATTTTTCACTACGCATAGAACAATGATAAAATTTACATAAGAAAACTATTTTGAATCAATATGTATTAATCTTTAGCACATTAGAACGACATCCAAATACAATTTAATAATATATATGGAGTTTTACAAAGAGTTATATCTACATATTCAAGCCTTTAGTTATGCCCAAAAGGAATGACTATTCACAATCTGAAGTCTATTACTATGGTTACAAAGGTCGAATATATACAAAAATATTATGAAAAATAAAAATTAGTACAATTCACACACATGTCCATCAAATATACTCTGTAATTTTGGTAGCTTTTTTCTATACCTAAAACTTGTCTTTTTCATATTATTATTTTCTTTGTGTTTCTACTTACATTTCAATAGTGTCCTAACTTGAGATAGAGAAGTTTAGAAACACACAAGTGCATAGTGCATGTATATAGGATAAGGAATAAATCAATAATGTGATTAGAGTTTTAGAGGTTAAGAGTGGTAAAAATTTAATTATAAGACTTGAATTGAAGTGGCTAGGGAAAATTATTATCTTGATTCCTCAAATTACATCATTTCCTTTTGATTATGTAAATGAAAATTTGTATAAGGATTAGGTATTACATCACCACAAAATTATTGTTAGCTAAATTTATTGCTAGTTTATAATTTTTATAGAGAGAAAATGGGTTTGAAAATTATTTTATCTAATTATGGTTTAATAAAGGAGATAAATTTACCATATATCTTCAATATTTTCTAGAAAACTAATCAAAGATGTTTATTGAGTTGATGATATAGTGGAGATTCCTACATCTATATGAGCTAAGACAAACACAAGCATTTTTTATACAATTTCATCTACGCATGTACTCACTAAGAAACATGTTAACTTTTAATTTTGAATTGTAAATATATATTTATTTTAATAATTTTAATATCCATTTTTCTAAATATAACTTATGTGAATGTATTTTGTATATAGGGTTGTTCGATGACATCTAATAGTAAAATTAAGATTATTAATAGGGCACCTTATCATATTTTATCCCCATTTCAAATGCATGTTCATACACCTTGACCTGCCACTAACCCTATCGAACATCATACATAGATTGAGTATGTCCACTTGATTCCAATATGTGCATGGTTAAATAATTTGTATATTCTAATGTAAAATTAATTTATGAACTTGATTGCATGTATAATGTGTAAATTGTATGATAATATTTGTATTTAAAAAATTTCATCTATAGGTGAGATATGAGCATAGAAGGACCCATGGTCAAACTCTGGAGGAATCTAAGGCATCTGAGGGATATCCATATACGAGAAATGCATCCCAAGGATATTATTCTTCTAAGAAAGTAAAGAAAGGGAGATTATTTAATGAGTAGTATGTATTAGATGAAGTAATTATTTGTATGTTTATATGGAAATGTATGCATTTTTTTGATTTTATGCATATATGACATTCACCTAACACTCTATCATGTTATTAGATGATGTAATTTTTTGTATGCTTATTTGAAAATGTATGAATTATTGTCATTTTATGTCTATATGGAATTCACCCAATATTCTATTATGTTCTTATTTTGTATGCCTTTATGGATTTTATGGATATATTCATACCTACATATATATTCACATTTTATGGTGATCATATTTTCATGTAAAATTTGACTCACATTATTATTTAAAAACTAAATTTGATGGTTGTATGGACATATTTAGATATGATCATATTTAATATTTCCTTTGTGAAATTTATTAAAACTAACTTAAATATTTCAATATGTGTTTCAATTAGAAATATATTAGAGAAAATAATATGGTGTTTGAGATATAGTCATATATTATTGTGAAGTGCCTCTCATGATTTGGATACACCATTTATAAGTATTATAATGTTTATACCCTTGATAAAATGGTTTAATATCATTTAGGACTTCATATTCACATTTTATATTCATTGAATTTATAGACATACCACATTTTTATTATAGATACAATTGAAATAAACAATGGAATACTCATCTCTTGCATAAATCCTTCATATTACCATGTGTGTGTGTGTGTGTGTGTGTGTGTGTGTGTGTGTGTGTGTGTGTATGTGTGTTTGTTGATGAAATATATCTAAATATTAACTTAACATAAATATACAAATAATTCACAAAAAATAAGGAAGTATGAGAGGACACCATGACAAACTAGGCAGAGCGTAGGAGCAAAATCAAAAGTATCATAATCTAGGCAAATCCTAAAAAAAAGTCACTAAGTCACAAAGTCATAAAAAGAGATAAATTTTACATATAAATAGCAAGGCCATAAGGTAAATGGTCTATATAATTATGACCCCAACCTAATCTTGGCAAATCATTACCATCTAGAATAGGCTCCTAGCTAGTAACTTGGGTAGTGTCTGCATCATCATCTACTTGTGTTTGAGTGGGTGAGATATGAAAAAATATTTTGGGGAACTTATCTATAACATCCAAATGGCCTCCAAGTGATGCCCCCTAAGAATATATGTGCTAAATGAGGAGGATGATCACCCCAAAAATCTTGCCTAGCAGGGGAAGGAGGTAGTGGTTGCCACCCTCACTACTACCTAGGAAGGGAAACATGCTAGTATAGGGTGACGCTATGAGAGTGGTTATTGTAATACCTAATATGATACCCACCATGAGGTAGATGAGGTACTTTATCATCCAATCGGATATCCCTGGGTGGAGAAGGTAGAACCTAATCCATAGTACAAGGAGCATTTCCCTAATGGGAGAGGAGATCCTAAGATACCCAAGCTCCATAGCCATTTTATTGGCTTGGACTTGAATATAAAAAATAAAATGAAAGATGATAAAATATTTTTGAAAATAAGAAACATTAAAATCAATAGAAGCATGATTAAACACAAAACTATTTCTTTCTTTCTAAATACAGAAGAGAATCTCCACTCTGAAAGGATGATATACTTGTGTATATTTAAAGGGCATTATAGGTTTGTCTCCAAGGAGGATATGCTACCAAATGAATAATTTAGGTTGGAAAGACGTGAAAATATTATGGATCTAATTCTATATCCTTTAATATTTATAAAAATACTAGAAGAGATGGGGAAGTGTCTCAAGATGGCCACATAAGGGGCAAGTAGGTAGGTGGAATACAAGCTGAATTAGTCTTCTACCAATAGGTAAGCCTTGGTATAGTATATACCAATAAAAATGAGAAATATTGGGCTCCATGCAAGCCCCATAAATAGTGTTGAAGAAAAATCTCCACATTTTAATAGTTGAGTGTAGCCCTCAATGGGTGTTAAGCTTGTCAACTATGGGTAAATGGGGGGTGATCCATACATAGCCAAGATGAGGAGTGTAATTACAAAAATGGGTCTCAATACCATTTATAGTCCTTTCATCATTAGATGAGTAGAATGGACCAATATTTTATGCAACATGGAAGTTGGGATGGCATTGAAAATCTCTTGGTAGATTCTTGGTCTGCATTGGCTAACAAAAATTTAGCTTTCGCCTCCTCCTAAGATAGCTAAGCATGAGAATACCTATAGAAGATATCTTAGATAGAATGAATTCCTGTATGACAAATATTGAGGTCATTGATCCAAGGGACTTATGCTAGGCACAATTCATTGTGATAAAAAATGGAAGACCACCAAAGAGAGTGGAGTTAGCAAAGATCTGATTATAGAGATTGGAGCCATTTTAGATCAGCCATAGCTTAATATTTTCCCAAAACTTCTAGATTTTTTTGGCTAAAAAGGACTTGTTTATCTAGATGGGAGACTAGATGAAGAGTAAATTAGGGAAGTTGAGCCCTTTATAGGCTTTCTTGCCCTTAGGTAAGCTTAAAGAGATACAGTGTCTAAATAATACCTTCCAAGATTCTGGGCCCTTAATGGCCCACACACTCCATTTGGCACATAAGGTAGTTATTTTCCAAGATATTTTGATGAGTCCCATCCCTCTTTCATCACACATGAGGTATCAATATTCCTAGGCCACCCTGTGGAATCCTTTACCTTGTGGGGAATAGGCCCAAAGGAAACATCTGAACAATTTCTCCAACTTATGATAAGATTTTTTGGAAGGTACCTAACATGATGAGTAGAACACATGGGTGGATGCAATAATTTTTGAGCACATTTTAAATATTTCTACCAATGAAAAATACTTGGTCACCCAGTAATCTAGCTTCTTATCAACTTTGTCAACAACATATTTCCAGCTTAAAGGTGGTAAAACATTGAAAACAAAGGGGATGCCAAGGAATTTAAATATTTATTCATGTTAGATCCACTTCCAATTGAATTTAGCAACCCATACTAGTGGAGGGAGGTTTTATTGTATATTTTAATGAGTTTTTTTCCATTGGATGCTAGAGCCATAGACCAGGTAGAAGGTGGAAAGACACTGTAAGGCATTGCCCACATTATCTTCATCTTCAATGAGGGTAAGGAAGGAGTCATTTTAAAAGTGGCCATTAATCAATTTCATATCTTTATCTATATTATCTACATTGGGAGGGAGATAAATTCCCTTAACAAGGTCACTATCTTGGGAATTTCTAAGAAGATATCCAAAACCCTCAAATGTAAGAACATAAAAGGTGGGAGCCAAAGGGCACCCTTGGAGAATAGAATGTAATAAGACAAATTGTTTAGAGGTAACTCCATTGATGGAGAGGATATCTGAGGCATAAAATAAAAACATCTAAATAGTTTAAATGAAGATGGGATTGAAACCCAAAACTTGAAGCATGGCTAAGATACAAGACCATTCAATGTGATCATAATATTTTCAAAGTTAATTTTGATGAACATAGCTTGTTTCTTAAACTGTCTAGCCTAATCCATCCCTTTCCAGAAGATGATGATGTTATCTAAGATATAATGGCTTTTGATAAAAGCCTATTTATTTTAGATGTACAATGAGAGGCAAAATATTTCACATATTTATTACCAAAGACTTGGAAATAATTTATAGGAAACATTCATGAGGGTGATGGGTTGCTAGTTGCAGATCAACTCAGGATCTCCCTTCTTAGGTATGAATTTGATATTTCATTTATTTATATTTTTACCTAGTGAATGTGCATGAAAATATTATTGATAAAACTTATGTAAATAACTACCCAAAATATCCTAAAGAGTTTTGTATAATTCACATGGGAAGCCCTCAATGTTAGGGGATTTGTCATTAGCTATGTGAGACACTACTTCATGAAAATCATCAACAATGATTGGCCTATCACAAATCACCCACTGGGTGGGAGTGAGTTTGCATGGCACCACTAAAAGGCATTACTTAAAGGTAGTTTCACACTTAGATAAATATTATTAATCTTTGAACATTTGATGATAATGGTAGATAAAAGCTTGCATAATTTACAAAGTCTCTTTCAGTTTATTACCAGCCTCACCAATGATTTGTATTTGCTCCTTTTATTTTTTGGCTCATATCAATTGAAAGAACACCTTTGAATTTTTATCCCCTATTTTAAGTCAATAAATATTGGCTTTAACTTGGGATCCCCAAGCATTGTAGGATTATACAATTTGAATGTAGTGCCTCAAAGATTCAACTCTTAATTGCAAGATCTCATTAAAGGGATATTTTTATAAAGATAGAGCTACATAGCTTAGTTTTGAGGTAGTATCAAAGTAAGAGTGTCTCTAAATTTTGGAAAGTTGGTGGACATAGATCCACAAAAAATATGAGGTCCTTTTGATGGCATCATCCCACTAGAGAATCTAACTAGATTCTTTGGAAGGACATGGATCAAAATTAAAAACTTTCCTAATGTGTGCCACCTTAGGCCCATACTTGAGCAAGGAGGTGTTAAGAAAGAATTTATGTTTGTGTAATTTAGGTTTCATGAACTACCATATCACATGAAATCAAAAGGGGGAGTGATTAAAAATCCCAAAATCTATCAATGCCTACACTAAAGGAGAAAAATTGTTATCAAATTAGAAGTGCGGCTGGGTGGACATCATTGCCTTATCTAGACACTTTACAATATAAGTGGTTCCTTCCCTAAAATTACTCTAGGTGTACCAAACTCCATCTTTAGGCTATAATTTTAAATTGAGGTGATAAATTACTCATTTAGTGCACATGTAAAACCATGCCTCCATTTTTCCACCTACCTACCTCATAGGCAAGTGGCCCGTTTTGTCCTTGGGAGATGCCACCATATTAAATTCACCACATAATACCTAATGGGCATAAATTAAATCATCTATTATCTATCACCATAAATGGGTATGATCCAAAGCATCATTTAAGGAATAAATATTAATAAATCCAAAGGAGTGGCTTTCAATGCTAAAAAGTGCCCAAACTAACTAGTTGGTGAGGTCCACACTAGATTGCACTAAGTGTGGCACCCACCTTGGAGAAATGAATGTGATAACCCATCCATGTCCTATGGCATGGTTTCTATGAAGAATGATACTATCATGCTAGAAGGAATTAATGAAAACCATCATAAAAAAATTTCCACCTTGGCTTCTTGTAGATAGAGAATGTCCATTTCGGGAAACTTCCTTCTAAAATCATGCACAACAAACTTGAATTTTAGGTTTGTGAGACCCTAAAAATTTCATGAAAATAAATTCATAGAATATGAGTTTCAAATGAAATTTACTATGAGTCCATCCCTTCTAAGGCATCATACTGATTCTACAAAAAGTGCCCATTATTGGCACTCAAGAACTCATATTGTTTCCTCAAGTTAAGGTTAGCCAAAAACTCTCCTTCCTCCACCTCATCAATCCTCTAAGTAGGAAAGAGTGTTTGGGAATATCCCATCAATTATGAAGTGAAAGAGTGGTTAGTTTTGAGTCTAAATAATTAGGTATAGAGGCTTCAAAACCTTGGGATAAAATGTTAGTATCCAGAGGAGTGTTAGACACCCTAGTATTTTCTACCAATTTTAAAGCTATAGATGGAGATGGATATTTAGTAATAAGAGATTTCTCTTATGGGCCATTTCTCTAAGATGGCTTGCCTCCTTTAGGAGAATCAATTGAGTTTATGGCTTTGGTGTGAGTGTTCTTGTTCCCAATCATAGTCCAACCTTCCTCAATTGGTGTCTTGATAGCTTCAAGAGAGGGTTTGGGGAGAGAGACTAAGTGATTGGATGCATTATTATGATCCAACTGAGGGGGAAAATCTTGTATCTTATGGTCTATATCTTGGTCATGGAATCAAGTGTTAGGCAATTTGATATACAAGACTTGTTGAGAGTTCCTTACATCCCCAACTTGGATTTCCTCAAATTCTTTGAGGTCTTGGGAGAGGTATAATTTTACAAAGACCCTTTTTCGTGTTCTAGTTGAGTAGAACTAATTTTGTTCAAGACAAACCACATGCCCTATAGAGGATGATATCTGGTGAATAAAGTGTCAACACGGGAGTGGGAGGCCTATAAATTCATCCCAAACTAAGACTCTAAGATCAAAGTGCTCTGAGGCCACAAAATCTTGTTTCCAGGGGGAGAGAACCATAAGTGAGTTCCTAAAATATTAAGTGGAAGACTTATGGAGGATTCATTTGGCATGGGATGGGTCAGAAAATTAGAAGATAAATAAACCCTTAGTCATGTTCTAGATGTTCTCTAGCTTAATGCTATGAGATGCACAGTGAGTTTGTACCCAAGACCATATTATATTTTTAGAGGGGATTCTCCCAAAAAAATATCCTATTAAAAAAACTTCTTTGACCATTGACATGCATAATTAAATCAATAAAGGCAATATATCATTAGGTTTTGAAGCATTACCTCATGGTAAACTTTTAGGATAAACTTCCTTGAGTGCTTATAGGGGCCATTGCTTGGTGTTTCTCATTCTTTTCCATAGCTAAAACAATTGTGATAAAATGGGGAGAAACATTATAAATGTTGGCCTCACCTAAAGGTGAGAAACCCTAAATGATAATAAATTCTAAGTCTTGCAGGTCCCTAAGGTCATGATATGACATAAGGCTGGCCTAGAAAAAAAATAGGTCCAATTTAATGCCGTGTGTTGTACCCTAAAAATTTTCACTCATTTTTGGGACAACATATGAGCTATTTTGGTCCTGTAGGCCAAAAATTGTCTCTCCCCTTTTCAAAATTTATTCTAAGCTTTCAAATTCCTCATTTCTCAAGTTTTTTTTCAAGAATATACAAACTCTATAGGCAGAAATCTACAGACTCTATAGGCTTAAATCTATGGACTCTATAGGAAAAAATCTACAGACTCTTTTCTATGAAATTTGCAGGCTTAAATCTATGGAATCTGTAGGCAAAAATATATGGAATCTACAAGCTTAAATCTATGAAATCTGTAGGCAAAAATATATGGACTCTATAGGCAATAATCTATGGACTCTACAGGTTCAAATCTATGAACTTTGCAGGAAAGAAACAAGCTCTCAACACTAAGACACTTCAAGACAAGTTCAAAGCCTTGGTTCAACCGAAAATATTCATCGGCAAGCTTCAAAGAAGGATTGATCCATTGAACCATTAAAACCCACTTCCAAAAAGGTTCAAGGTTCAATGGGTTCAAAGGTTCAATGACATCAGCTAGCTTAAAAAGTTAAGCACTTCAGCAATAGTTCAAATTTTAACCACTTCAACAAGTTCAACGACTTCAAAAGACTTAGCTTCAAAGGAAGGAATGAACCATTTAACCATTAAACCTTGAACCAAAATGGTTCAAAGGGTTCAACGGGTTCAAAGGTTCAACATGATTAGTTCAAAGTAGTTGGTTCAATGTGGTAAGTTCAAAGAGCTTGTTTCAAGTGATCAATTCAATAAGCTGAACAAAAGATTAAACTGGTTGAACTATTGAACCATTGAACCAAAGTTGGTTCAATTAATCGGTTCAAGTGACAGGTTAAAAGGGATATTTAAAAAAAGAGCAAGAGAAATCATTGAATCGATTGAACTGTTGAACCGTTGAACCTTGAACCAAAATGGTTCAACGGTTCAAAGGTTCTATAAGGATGGTTCAAAGGAGTGTCCCAAATATGAAAGAATAAATTCCCTTGTGGAGAGTGGTGAACTAAGGGCAGGTGCCTTTACGGAGGGCATAAATTCCAAGTTTAATGGGATGGTTCAATCAAAGCCAAAAAAGTGATTTAATCAAGAAAGTGATTGAAACAAGGAAGCGATTGAACCAAAGAACTGATAAAGACCACCTGAACTGATTGAACTATTGAACTAATGAACTTTTAAAGGGTTCAAAGGTTCATGGTTCAATATATTTTAAATGATCAACAACCATTGACATCCCCATAGATGTCAAATTTAAGATAGTGAAACAGTTGAGTTTTTAAAAAAAGGGTTTAAGTGGATGCAGCCAAGTGTCATCTTCCATAGGACTTTTTTAAGGTAGACAAAATGAAGCAAAGATCACCACGTGTCACTATCTGCTACAAAGTGGAAGCTTCCATGAGTCTGTGTTTGATTTTTGAACAAGTTTCTAAGCTTCTCCTAAGCATTTTTCAGAGAACAGCGGAGACTGCCACATGTCATCTTCTATCAAACACATAAAAAATATTTCTAATGCCTCTAAAATCAATGGAAGCTACCATGTGTCCTTGCATGTTTCAAAGTGGATGCTACCACATCTTAATTTTTTAGCAAAAAGTGACCAAAGAATAGAGAGGCAATTTAAGGACCCGATTCAACAGCCAAAAAAGGAGGAGCAATGAAGAAAAGGACTATAAATATCCATGCATGAGATATGTTTATAGAAGGTGAAGTAGTCTACCAAGTAGACATCAGAGTGCATGAATATTCAATGGCATGACCCGTTTCTCTACATTGAGAAAAGAAAAAGGGCAACCATGCTTGTTTCCAGCATATCTTCTTGACATAATTTAAAATACATTAAATGTATCATGATGTGTTATGGCTCCCAAGTCTTTTTTGGAGAGCTATATAATGGAATCTCTCTAAATGAAGAGAAGGATCTTTTGGTGATCAAAAACTATACTCTATCCAAATTGAAAGGCATTACTGAGACTTTGAGCTCATATTGTTAATCATATTTTGTTATTGGAATAAGGAAGCAAGTGATCTTTTAGACTTTGTTCTTTAATAATTAAATTTTTAGGGAAATTGTTCTTATGTATGTTTCCTTGATACATTTTTGTCCCTTTAATTAAACAAGCAAAATTAGTGAAAGTAGCCAGGAAGGTGTTCTGAGGTCAATTACAGAGAGACTTTGTTCCCCCAAAATTGCTTTTAGTGTGTTTGTCATTTCCATTTTTGTGTAAAGGATCTTGGGATGACTTTATGCCCTCATTATCCTTTGTATCTCACTCTTTGGCAGTTGAAGTGAAGACTTTGTGCTACACTTCATTCTGTTGTGTTACTGTTACCTATTATGTTACTACCAAGGAGATTCTTGTTGTTCACTGAATATTACTTCTAAAAGAAGAGGAGTGCTTTCTATCATTTCTAATAAAGTTTCTCCCTTGATCCTTGGACATCATATCTGAAAAAAGAGAGATGGATGGTTTATCCTACCCATGTGTCTTAATTTTTGTTTATATTTATAATATATATCTCCTTTTATATTTAATAGGGAACCTCCCCTTGATCAGAGGAGAGATTAGTCTCTTTTTGATGTGGTAAACCTGCACATCTGGTTGACCAATCTCCCAATGCTGTGGTGAACAGAACTATTTTGCCTATCAGTTAGCTGAGTGACAAAATATTCACCCAACAATGTGCATGTAGAAGACCCTAATAGATCAAAAACCTTGTGTTTAAATTATCACCCTTATATATTTTACTTGTGAAATTTTGATGAAGTGGTTATGTTATACCTCCTCCTTTGGGATGTTGTCTATTTAGGGATGCCTTACATTCTTGTTTTATGTTTCTACCTTTATTGAAAGGTTGTTGTCTTCTTAGAGTCAACTTACATTCACCCATGTAATCATGAAGTGGTTTTGTGTTATCACCTTATACATAGAATTTTTTCCCATATTTTATAGATTCTTATTTTTCCATTTGAAGTAGTGCAATATTGTAATTCTGGGTCTCCTAAGGCTTTGGAATATTTTTATGATTATAACTCTTTTATTTAACTTGATAAAATTTATTCACTCCCTCTCCACTACACTCATATTATCCATTTAATCTCTTCTCATCATATATTAACTCAAAAAACACATATATAATTTCACATTATAGTACATTTATGGAATCTTCAAGACCAATCCATGGCACAAGTTGTAGTAATAGGTCTTAAAATATAACTTTTTAAATTGAAGAGATAAGTTATTGAGATCCATTGGTATTTATGCCTATGGGACCTCTAAATGGAAGTAAATAATTTTTATCACATCTATAAAAACAAATTACATGTGATCCCATGACCTCAAAATCCAAATCCACTGAGAATCTTGTTTTCACTAATGTTTAGGACTAGAAAAATAATGATAACAAATGTTGTTAAAGTTGATGCATTAATTAGAGAAATCCACTTCCAATGATTTGTGTCTAGAAATTAGAAATAAAAACACATAATTTCAATAATATAATATTTATTAATAAATTATTGGCCTTCAATCACACATGACCATTCTAGTCTCAAGAATGCCCTTCCCAATACAAGAAAAATGCAAATTTTAGTCTAAATTTAGATGTACATAAAATTAAAACCATAAATAATTTTTATGAATTATAAAAACCCTTGAGTTCATGTTAAAACCCTCTAATTTCACCCTATATCACATCAATTAAACCTTAAATACCAATCCATGGCACAAGTTACAGTAATGAGTCCTAAAATACACCTTTTTTGTAGTGAAGAGACAAGTTCTTGAGATCCAACTAGAATTCATGCCCTAAAGACCTACAATTTAAAATACATCACTTTTAGTAAATATATATAGTTAAATTACACATTAACCCATGATATTGACAACTAAATCAAATAATAAGTGTGTTGTCACTATTGTTTAGGATCGCAAAAACATTGACAACAAATGTTGTTAAAGCTGAAGTAATAATTAAAGAACTCCACTTTTATTGCTTCATGGATATAAACTATAATTTATATCACATTTAAAAAATCCATGGATAGGTTATTTTCATTTTATCATGCCCATTTGAGAGACCCACCACCTATTTTGGCCTCAAGAATGACCTTCCCATTATAATAAAAATGTATTTTAAAGCCCAACTTCATATGTGAATAAAATTGTAGCCATAAGTCATTTAGATGAACTATAAGAACCATAGTGTGCATTTAAAATCCTTATAATTTCAATCCATATCATGCTTACCTAACCTACAAGACAAATCTATGGCACAAGTTGTAGTAAAGGGTCCTAAAATATAAGTTTTTGGAATGGAGAGACAAGTTCTTGAGCTCCAACTAGAATTTATACCTCTGAGATATATATATTAAAATACATAACTTTAATACTATTTAATAATAAAAATTAATTTTTATTCAATTATCTTTAAATTTAAATCCACATAAGTATGTTTTCATTATTTTTTAGGAGCATGAAAAATTTGACAACAAATGTTGTTAAAATTGAAGTAAAAGTTAGATAAATCTACTTCTAGAATTTCATGGATGGAAACTAGTATTTCCAACACATTTTGGGTGGTAGATAACACCAAGGAATAATTTATTGGTTTTATATCATGCATAGTTAAGGTACCCACCACCTATTATGACCTCAAGAAATCCCTTTCTAATACATCAAATATGTAAATTTTAAACCTGACTTTAGACATGCATAAAATAGAAATAATAAGTTGTTTGAATGAATTAAAAAAAAACCCACATTAATTTAAAATAAATCTAATTTCACCCTATATAACATTTATGGAACCTTCAAATTCAATAAGTGGCACAAGTTGTAGTAATGGGTCCTAAAATGTAACTTTTTGTAGTAAAGAGACAAGTTCTTGAGTTCTAACTAACATTTATGTCTCTAGTACCTCCAAGTACAAATACATCACTTAAAACATGTATAGATAATTAAATTACATGTGATACCATTACCTTAACATATAAATACACTTAAAATCATGTTTTCACTACTATTTAGGAACATAGAAACACTGACAATAAATATTGTTGAAGTTGAAGCAGTAGTTGGAAAACTCTAATTTCAATGTTATATGTTTGGAAAATAGTATTGAAAACATATAAAATGTCTTAGATATACTAAAATAATAGGTTATTGGCCTCAAATCACTCCCTATCTAGAGACCCACCACCCATTCTATCCTCAATAATGCCCTTCTCAATATAATAAAATGTAGTTTTTAATCATAACTTTAGACATGCGTAAAAAACCTATAAATCATTTAGATGAAATAGAAGAACCCTCATGTGCATAATAAGTACCTATAAATTCAACCTATATCACTTCTATGGAAAATTTAATACCAATCTTTGGCACAAGTTGTAGTAATGGGTCATAAAATATAATGTTTTTATAGTAAAGAGATAAGTTTTTGAGATCCATCTAGAATTTATGCCTCGAGGACATCTAGGTGAAAATATATCGCTTCAACCATGTCTATATAGGTAGATTACATGTGATCCTATGACCAAAACATCCAAATCCATCTAGATTCATGTTTTGACAACTATTCAAAAGCACAAGAACACTAACAATAAATGTTATCAATGTCAAAGTGGCAATTGTAGAACTCTACCTCTAGTGCTTTGTGGAAGGAAATTGGAATTGCCAACATGTTTAGGATGGTGGATAATGAATATGTCTAGGTTATTAGTCTCCCATCATGAATTTTCAATAAAACCACTTCTCGTTATAGCCTCAACAATGCCCTAAATTTATAATAACTAAGTACTTTTCATTAAGCTTCTCTTAGCTTCAAGAATGTGAAATTATTTACTAACAATTCTAACTGTGTGAAGATGGAAGATTATTTGGAACCACTAACCTAATTTTTTTTTTAGTAATTAATTAAAAATTAAATTTATATTTACTACTTATAAATCCTAAAATATTTGATAAAATTTATTACATATATATTTGACAAGTCAACATACCTTCAAATTCCAATCCAATGAACCACTAGAATTTACTTTAATCTTGATAGTAAAAAATAATTTTCATGGTTTAACTCATGAACTTTCTACAAATTATGATTTAATGGCCTCTCATGATATCTGAAAAATTAAATCTTTGTTATAAAAACTAAATTTGAATAGTGTATTATATTCATATGATTTTCAAAGTCTTCAAAAAACCATAAATATGTATTTTTGATAGGACATCATTGAAGCCATGTTCTAGTGACTACCACAGATCCAGTAGGATAGTTAATATTTTCTCCATATATTACTATGGAATTCATTTTTTTTAATTTTCCTCTACAAACTAACATAAGTAGTAATTCATTCCCTCTTCATTGTCCTCCTTTTCAATAACTACAAAAACATGACCTATATCACAAAAAGTGAATTTTAATGACATTATCAAGATAGTTAATGAGAATAAATAGTACATAATGATTAATATTCTACTTGGTTGTATTAAATCACATACATGGTCAAAGTCATGTGATGATGTCATATATATAAGTTTTAATGTTGGTAGACCCTGATATGTGTCAATTAAATTTAGAGCTATGCATCTCTAGTCATCCATCCACTCTTATGACTCACACTCATTGCAAATATAGCCCATAAATATATAACAAAAACATGAAAAATGTCTCATTTGAATAGTCTAAGAACCTGCATTTGAGATATGAAATGAGTGGAGCTTACTTGATCCATTTAAATTTGTACAATCCTCATACATTGTCAAGATTTTTCCTTCATCAACCAAAAATGTATATGAATAGTAGAATTTTCTTGATCACCATATAACATGTTCTCATTACACCATTCAACAATGGTTTTTTCATCATTTAAAATAAAACCATCATCAAATTTTAATCCCTCTCTTGAAATGGCTCTTTAACACATGCTCCAACATTATCATGTTCCCATTTTCCATGGCTAGCCTCAGTGAAAATATAATTATGTTCTATGATAGTGGTAACATGCATCCTACTCAACTAGCAAGCCATATGTGCATTTTTGAAATATGATGTGCAATTGTCTAACCAAATGTAATGTTAATTGAAAGTAATGTTACTCTTAGTCAACTATATATAGAACATCTCAAAATAACATTGCACATACTTTGTACAATGTGATTGGTAATCAATGAAATAAAAATGTTAGTCCTTTAATATTTTTAGATCTTGATTGATACTATTAGGTGCATGCATGAATGTTATATGCATGAATATGGCAACCTGTGTTAATTTGTAATACTATGATTGAACTTCCATTTGCATTTTGAATGCTTAATTATCAATAAAGTTGACTAATGAAACAAAATAACTAAGTGGGAATGTGTCCTTTATTATCTTGAAATGTTCATCCAACTATTTAGCCATGTGTGTGTACCTTGCGTAGTCATAAAAAATTTCCTCCTTGAATTTGATGATGAATTTTGAAACATGTATCTATTTTGTAACAAACTCACACATTTTATATTCTTTGAAATATTTTACTTGAGTAATAGATCTATATTTTCTCAAACCAAGTAATTATTATCCAATTGAAATTTTACTGTCCTAGTGGATATAATTTTTTAATATTGGAAATCCACCATAAAATGTTGTAATTTCCATCAAAACATGCTTTGTTTAAAAAAGAAACATCCATATGGTGTTTAAAAAATGGGTAGAATAAATTCCCATGATTATTTTGGTGGAAATTTTATATCACACTCATAAAACATGTTTTGAATATGTAAATCACAATGTATATGGTGAAAAACATCATAATGCATTAAGAATTCAACATATTGCCCAAAATAACAAGTGGTGCATGTGTGATTTATTTTTACATAGAACAGTCGATCCATCTCAAAATATATTTGAATAATAGATATTTTTGGATATTTTCCCCAAAAAATTAGAGTACAATTATGTTTGGGTCATATCTAATAAATGTTTCGGATGCGGTTCATGATTATGAGAGCTAACTCTTATTTTCACTACATCTCTTGTATTGGGTGAAAATCTTAAATTGTGCTTCTAAAATTGTGCAAGTAAATCATTGAGAGTATCAACTATAACCTTGTTTTTTAGTGGAAGTATCCCAAATAATGCCTAAATATCAGTGGTATTGCCATCATTAAGACTTTGGTTTCTTCCAATTACTTTCATTAATATTTTTCTATTTATTTCTAGTGCTTGACTAGTTTTTGAAATTAAACATTTTTTCTCTATTTGACCACTTACTACATTACAATATATGCTAGTCAACATTATAATATTTGTTGTGTGATTTTGGGTCTATAATATGATACAAATCATGTATATTTTCAATAATTTTTTTATTCTCATCATATATGTTAGATGTTTTTATTCCTAGGGTGTACATTACAGGTCTCATCTTATTCAATTTTATCAACAAAACAAACACTTGACATTTTTTACTAGTAAAATCTAATTTATGAAATAAATCATCCCAAATTTTTTCATCTAGGTCTTCTTGAATGGTGATCAAACACTTTATTATGCATTGGTTTCAAAATATTTTCATCAACTTCAATTAAGTACTTGCCTTTTGTATGTAGAATCCTTGGAGGTGTTGTATTTGTTGAAAGGGTGTTTCAAAATCATTATGTTTAGTATGAGTTTCTCCATTATAAATTTCATTGTTTAGTTTTGGGAATGAATTTTCTTCATTGTTACTTTCATCATTATGTGTTTTCATGAAATTGTCTTCATTGATAGTTGTAGATCATCATGCATAGATTCATCATAAATAAAATAAAAAACATAAAATTTGAATGTGGACTTGTAACATAATTTAGAATTTTAGGTAAATATTCATCATTGTCATTCAATTAATTATTTTCAATTTAATCATTATATACAACATTAGATCATTAGGGATAGTGTCTATACCTTATTTTGAGCAAAATACTTGGATTCATACCTTTTGTCTTTCTCTCAACTCTTCTAATTGCTCAAATGTTTTGTTCTTCAACTTATTCCTCTTCATTTAGTGAGATCAATCATGAAAGACTAGAAAAATAACACTTTTATTCCTTTTGATGGTGGGGAACCAAGCAAAAATTTGATTCCTGTTGTCTTCACTGTGGAAAATTTAGAATGATGATGAGAATGTCTGTGGGGTTAGAATTATTAAAATACCTTAAAAATAAATGTTGGGAAAATACTTTTTATATATTGAGACAATAACTCATACATGTTATATATATTATGCCTATGTGATCATATGTAAAATTTATATGATATATGATTATCTTACGTGATGCAAACCTATGATATATTATTATTATATATGATTGTGTGATGCAATTCAAACTATTCAATATTATTATGTCAAGTAATCTTATATAATTACCTCTATAGTTGTATTTTTAATGTAATTCTAGGGTTTATTTACACATATATTACATCCTATACAATCAATTGAGCCATAATTTAGGTTCAAGGGGGCTCAATTTGGCCCAAATCACATGTTTAATTGTACCAATTAAATAACTGAATAAATTCATGACTAATTTGGGCCTAAATCATATCTTTAATTTTACCAATAGACTAATTGGATCAATTCATGACTAATTTAACACCAAATCATGTCCTATTCTTATCTAGATAGGTTAAAGGGGCTTTAACTGGGCCCAATTTCTATCTTAATTAAAGTCGTGGACTTTTTACTTTATTTTGTTATGATACTAAGGTCAATTGACCCCAAAATTACTTTCATATCTAAGAACATTAAATATTTAAGTGGGATTAACTGACCCTTAGCCTACCTTGAGAATTCATTAAATAAAAATAATATATTATTTATTAACATGAGGTGAAAACCTCATGAAAATAAATAATAAAGTTATATTTATTTAATACTTAATGATGATTTAATGTCTTTTAGGATGGTTGGATCCGTTGGTTATAATGGTCACCTCCATTCACATTTAACTATAAATAGGGTTTACCCCTATTGCGAAATACATTGAATTGATATGAATTATTATCATTCAAACTTGTTTGAGTGTTTTTGTGAAGGCTATTGATAGGAAGTGAAAAGGAGAAGTCTGTATTGTATTGGATAAAATTTTATCAAATATTGTATATCACTTGTGAGTTTTTTTTACCTCCTAGAGATTTTCTTAAATAAATTCATGTGTTATGTGTTATTTATCAATGTATATGCTTTGCTTATCAATATATTCTAGATACTTATTATGCATCATGCATTACTTATTTAATTATATCATGGTTTCAGAGCTTGTGTGGGGTAAAATTTATTAAGCAAGCTATTATCATTTCCCATTACCTAATGATATATATTTTAATTTCAATTTTTTTATTTGTATAACCTAGTATAGACAAGGAAAGTTAATTTTTTTGGAAAAATATATTTTTGCAATTATAAATCTTATTTCTAAGTTTTATATCTATAAATCATCATTTTTTTAATTGCCTGAGATCTTTTATAGACACTTTGAACAATTTTTTCATATTCTAGTAATTTTTTCACAACTTAGGCATGATGGTACAACTCTATATGGAATTTTGAACACTTAAGAAATTATAAATCTTATTCTATTTGATTTTAACTTCATTTAAATTTTTAGGATGAAGTTTTATTGCTTTTCTACTTGTTAACCCTCCTGCAGCGCTTCTAAATAAACTAATTCAAATTTTGAAGAAACTATACCTCCTTTGCACCATAGTACAGCCTCCTATAACTTTAAAATTAGGAAAATCAATTTTTTGGTAGAAAATTTTAAACTTAGGTTTTAGATGCTTGGTTTTAATATTTGAAGGCTTCTTACAAAGTTTCAAGCTTGGAGAATACCATTCCAAGCATCTATGAGTTTTTTCACTCATAGGCATCCATGTACAGTTGGAAAAACTCATTAATTCTAAAAAAAATTAATTTTTGTCTAAAAAATATTTTTTTGAGGGTTAGATCTACCTTATAAGATTTGAAGGCTTCATGGTTAGTTTGAGGGCTTGCAAAGGCCTATTTCAAGCTCCTGTAGAAGATCAACTTCTTTAGCTTCCTCCTCTGCACCATTCTTATAGAGGAATACATTTTATAGGTTAGTATATAGTTTTAAAAAAGTTTTTAATAAATCCTTTAATTATTTTCCTTAATATTCCATGTAGACCAAAGGGATCCACATTAAAAATTACCCTTTTATGAAAAATGACATTCTTTTACATGCACTTTAATATATATATTAATATATTTTTTATTTCTTGAATATTGAAAAATAAATTTTGAATAGATTAGTGCATGTACTATTTCAATTTCTAGTGTAGAGGAGCTTGTGGGTGTTATTTTGCTAAGATATTGTAAAGTTGAGGTATAGTGTTCAAAACACACTATCACCAAGTTCTTTTTAGTTGTCAAATTATTTATTAAAGTTCTTATTTTTTAAAATTAGTAATTATAGAAATATTATGGTTTATGTGCCTCTTCTCACATGAAAACCTTTGACATGTCAATCATTTTTTGTGACATTTGACCTAGCCACAAATTGTCAACCTTATCAATGTAGCCAATCAATTTATAGGTTTAACATGTTCTCAATGCATTGGTATGGGTTTTTTGGGTTGTTTTTAAGCATCCAACTATAGTTTTTACAAATTTGTTGTCATAGTGTTTAGATAGTTGTTGTATGTGTGATACTTTTGACACCCATTGTAGTGATTTTTTTGTAATTTATTGCATTGTTTCACATTTATTTGAATAATAAATCACGTTTACACTAAAAATTCACTTTATATTTTCATATAAACTAAAAAGTGTCATTCAAAAAGTTAATTTTTAAGCTTTTATCTATTTTTATATTGTCATTCTTAAAGGGAAGTTATGGTTACGCCCAACTTTGTATTAGATAAATATTAAATGCTTAATAAAACTAACTACAATATTTATAAATAAATATTAAAGTAGAATTTATGGTTCAAAAGTTATGGAGTATTGTTGTTGGGACTAAAAAATACCTATCAAGACAACATATTACCCCTAAATTTTTTAATGTCTTTCAATAATAATCAAAAGAATCCATGTTGATTATATTGTGAAGTATTTAGGATGAATTCCTATTCTATATCAGCAATCAAGAGTCACCTATTGATCCTTGGAAACTCCTTGAGTCTATGCACGAAGGTACTCACCTCTAAAGAATGAATGAATGAACAATAATAATTAGAACAATAATCAAAAACACAATTCTAATGTTATTGCTTTATATACTACCTTGTTTACTTCTAATCAGAATGAATGAATTTTAAATAGTAGTGCATCACAACATATGACTTCTTTATCTCATATTTTTTATGATTCTAGAGATATCTATGAAAATTTTACTTAAGAGATAATTCATTTTAAGAAGTAACTAAATAATGAAAAACAAAGTTTGTAAATGTTATTGTTAATGATTTTTTTTGTACCCAAACTTAAGAAAAAATTACTATCTTGTTCTCAACTTATGAATGATAATTTCATTGTAGCATTTATTAAATATATATGGTCCATTAGAAATAAATATGGTTCTCTTATTATTGAATATGTTCAAAATAATAGCTTATACATTTTCTTTACTTCTTCTACATATTTTATTTCATCGCATAACAAGAATGAATAATCAATTATGGCATGAAAGATCAGGACACATTAATTTTATAAGTTTACAGTATATGTATTCTCATAATCTTCTTGTTTTTTTTATATTATATCTCTTCTCATCATGAAACTTGTGAAGGTTGATTATGTAGTAAGCAACATGTTAATCCCTTTTACAAGAATCATGGTACAAATTCCTCTCCTCCTTTAGAATTAATTCATAGTGATGCTTCAAGACCTCTTAAAGTTTTATCTATTAATGGTTATTTGTATGTTATTAATTTTATAAATTATTATACTAGAATGATGTGGTCATATTTCATTAAAAATTAATCATAAGTGTTGTCTAAATTCAAGGAATTTAAAGCTATTATTTGAAATGCATCTAATTTTTGTATTAAGATATTAAAATTTGTTAGTAATAAAGTTATAATACTACATGTTAGATCAATTAACTATATCCTATACTGAAATGAAATAAATTCATAAATCAAGATACACAATGATGAACAAGTAAGAGGACACATTACACAAAGAGTACATGGGAACCTTAAAATGTGCAAGGAAAAACTATGAGCGAAATGATAGCTTCTAGACTTCATTAATAATCAAAATCAACTCTCTTAAACAACAACTTCTCCATAGAAACTCATTTAGTGATTACATAGAAAGCACTCAATACTTCCACTTGAAGCATTAAGGTTGTGAACCAAGCATAATTTATCCTACATGATCCAACCTCCAAGCATGCAAGCCCAAGTCTTGCATGGATCCTCTAAAAATATGAATTAACAAAGGATATCTCATTATATTAAATATAATTTACAACATAGAGATAAATAAGAGAGAGATTATAAAAATTCACCATACTCTAAGTGGTGACACTATTCAACAATATGGAATCTTGTCCCCCCATGTGCAAGGTCAGGACTTTGAATGACATCTCATCATGCCCACTTGACCACTCAATGTGCACACTCATGTGCTCACCCACTCCATATGTGACATCAATCTTGCATAGTGATACTTATCTCCCACTTTCCATGTTCACACATGTGTGAGTCAAAAGATTCCTAATTTTGACCTCACAAACTAAGAGCCCACATAAAACTATGCCTAAAATAGAAACATGTGATCCTATATCATTAGGTCTTGACATGCATCCCACTTTATCTCACCTCCTTTCCTGATCTTCAAATATGCTTTGTGGGTCATACCACCCACCATGGGTCATGCCAAGTCATCACCTAGACACATCACTAACCATTCACATCACCACTAGGTGTAGTCATGTAAACTGTTAAACTATACAACTTCAGTGTGGCTAAGACACCTAATCCATAGGTCCTCTTGTTGGCTCACATAACCCTTCTAGGTTACTTCTTTCATTGATTCCAAATCATCCAAAGCTTTTTGGACTTAGATTTTTCAGACCTAGGCAACCCTTTGAAGCCTAGATCCATCTCCCCAGGTTTTTTTCCCTCTAGACAATAATGCCCAAATATAACAGAAGCATTGAAACTCAGGGTGTCCTAGTTTTGGTGCAATTTTCCAAGTTCAATTTTTGTCCTAATGATTAGATTCTTTTGGTTCTATATCTTTTCCCTTGTTGGCTTAACATAAATTCATTTAACCCATGATCATTTGTTTCCCTATAAAAGACCATTCAAAGTCCATTTAGAGGGGTTGACACTCATTTTCAAGAGAGACGCAAGAATAAAAGAAAGTACACTCAAGCAATCTTCCTTATTATTTTCATACAACCTTCTAATATTATTCAAAGCCTACTCAATTCATTGCACCAATCCCTAGCCAGCTGAAGTAAATATAATTTTGCATTCTAGTTTCATTGATGATGCAAAAAGTTTACCAAGCACTTCAATGGGAGAAATACATTATCTTGATCCCTCTTTGGAGTATTGGTATGTAAGTATCATTTACACACATGGGGTGTGAAGTGTGTCCAATGTATCCTTTACACACTAACCCTTTTTGTCTCTTTTTCAAGTTTGCTTTCAAGTTCAAACACTAGGAACTCCTAAGAGTTTTGAAGATTAAAAAAGGCACACAGTGATCTCCATGAGGTCCTAGACCCTAAAATTTTAGTAAAAGAGTAACACAAGCATTTCAAATAGAACCCAAAAAACTTTCATCCTCAAGATAATAGTGCCAGAATAAGACTATAGTGTCAGATAGCATGGTGTCCTATTTTTAGCACTCTTATCCAATAAAGAAATGAAGTCCAGAATCCTATTTACAAATATGTTTTAGTCTTGATCCTCTAATATAAGACCTTGTCTTAATTCAGATAAGCCATAATAAGCTAAGTTCTAATCTCTTTCACTTCTTACTATATTTAGAAAAGGTAAAAATACAATCTATTTACATAAATTAGAAGGTTAATTCTTGCATATTTATTTACTGATTTACATTACTCAGTCCCTTTATTATTTAAGAATATAACTCCAATATTCCAAAAACAATAAAACATTTGGTTAACCCTACTTTAAATTTTTGCATAAAACCCCTAGAAACACTAGGGTTAATTATTTATGATTTTTTAAATATTTTCCTAATTTTTCATAAATTTAAAAATAAAAAAAACTATAAATTAATTGTAATATTTTCAATAAATTCACTCAAACCCTAGTTTGCACATACTAGGTCCTATTTGCATACAAACACTTTCAAACCACTAGGAAAAATATATTTCTAATTTTAGAAATATTTTCATATTTTTCCTAATTTTTTCAAGCTAAATTATACAAATTCATAACAAATTTTTAAAATTATCATATTAATTTTGAAAATTATTATTTTCAAACCCTAGTTGCATCAACCAATTTTTAGTTATTTTCCAATCTTTTTCCAATCATTTTCTGCACTTTAGTTGAATATCTAAATCAGAAAATCAAATTTTAAATTCAAAAGATCATAGAATTTTGCAAACAATATTTCTCAAAAAACCAAAGTTGCATGTACTAGATCCTTTTTGCTTGTTGAGGTATCACTTTACATCCATAGTCAAATTGTAAAAATGATACTCATTTATTTACAAACTTTTCTTACATTTCTTGCAAATAACAAGGAAACCATAATGGGCCCTATCATGTACATGAATGATGAAGTCTATCATATGTTAGTACAAAGCTTCATCCTTTGCATTTCATGCTTATGTTTTATAATAAGGGATGATGTTACAAAATTCATTTCTAAACTTGCACAAGATTTCAATATTTATTTTGCATATTATCTATCTCTCATATGGAAAAAATTTCAAGCTTATCATGCTAAAAACATTACAAATGTTATAATACATGTCAAATATATTTATGCATTATTGAAAAAATACATGCTTTGTACACTTTGATCTCTATCTCTCATAGGGGAAAATATACAAGTTTATCATGCTAAACACATTCGAAATGTCATAGTTTCTTATGCATTCATGCACAAATTCATGCTTTTTTATCCCTTGTTTTCAATATTTCATGTGGAATGTTCTCTATAATCATATTGTTATAAAATTTATAATTCCACTTACATGCATTTTAACCTACATGCATAGTTTCTACCTAGATGTTTATGCCTCTTTGAGTACTCTTGTTTCAATGTCATATTTTATGTAGAGGAAAGAAATTCCTTCTCCTCCTTGCCCTCAAGAGGGTGATAACTACTTTCCCTCTAACCAGGTCCATGATATCACCCCTCCAAAAGGTGAGGCAACCTCTACTATTGTTCTTAATGCATACATTTAGCCTATAATTTTTTCAAAACCTCTTCAGCATATGTTCTTACATGTCCAATTAGAAGTAACTAAGGTTTACACTTGTGAGACTCTAAGGAATCAAATCACTAGCATGAGCAACCTATTTTTATATTTATAAATGTAGAATCAACTATTACATGAAAATATCACAACATTTGAAAATTAGATTACAATACAAAAGCTTCAAGGGTACCCTAGTTCCAATCATGTATATGCACCTTCACCTACTCAATTGGTTACAAGAAATGTTACATATCCAAACAACAAATCACAACAAATTAAATCTACAACTAGTGATTCAAAAATAATTCAAAGATAAAATAAGAGTTCAAGTGAGATACTAAGGGAAATGATTAAATCTAACTTGATCAAACTACCTCTTCTACATCTAGTGAGAAGATCTAGATATTATTGTGCATATCATAGAATGCATGTGCATCACACAGATACATGTTTGGCATTGAAAAATCATATACAAAAAATAATTGTTAATGATTACCTTATACAAGGTAAATCAATCAAGAAATACACAACAAAATAGGAACACATTCACAAAGGGTCAAACTTAGAAATAGTACAAAAGTGTTTACCAAAGTAAAACTCAAAACAACAAAAGGATAAACAAGTAAAATCAAAGCAGTAAACAATACCATAAACATAGGTCAAGCATGAAAAATATGTAAATCTACCTCTACAAAATGAGTATCAAATTTCAAAGTAGTATGGGTTTGGTCAAAAATATCTACAATATTTTGATTATCAAGGTCAAGGGTTGGGCAAGCATGCTCAAGGCATTACTACTCCTATTCTATTAGATGATAATGTTTGTCACCAAGGTTTGAGATTTATTGAATATCCTAAGGCAAATCATTCACAAACACAATTTATCAAAGGAAAATATCTAGATATAGTAACAATCAACACTAGCATTCCATTGGTTCAAAATCAAGATGATAATGATGAGTGGAACAATACAAGTTATTATGATTTTCAAGATATCAATAATGAATCTAAATATACAAAGTCATATTCTCAGCCCTTCAATAATGCTTCACAATCATGCATGATTCTATTATTTGATATAGGACCCCATGACATGGGGTCTCATTTGAGACTCATCAGTTAGTATCATTTATTTTCAACATTGATTGTACATATTATCTCCTAATTGATTGTACATAGTTAAAATATTTTAAAAAATACAAAAAAAAATATAACACTTCAAAAACACAAAAAACATTTAAAAAATTTCAAAAAAAAACACTAAAAACATTTTTTTATTGTATGCATCATCCATGTTTACAATAATACTATCATGCTAGGACTTACATTTTCTGTTTCATACTATTGTATATCGATTTATCTACACTACCATGCTTCACTTGATCTCTTTTGAGTGTTTTTAGTGACATCCATCTCTTTGATTGCTTCACTCTACCCATCAAGGGGGAATTTATACTTTTACATTTGAGACACACATCGATATGCATACCGACTAGGGGAATCCTATAAATGACTACACCATCTAAGTTATGTCATTCCTATAATACACACTCTGAGTTATCATACTAATGCACATTACTTACTACATTGACATTTCACTAGTACCTAGCACATGTGTATCTCTTAGCACATATCTAGTAATTTACTACACATGTTTTGCATACTTTCACATTTTCTTTGATTAGTTAGATATGTTTATATCTTTAAGTTCTTACTTTTTCTTTCATTCCTTACTTAACATAGATTGTGTGATTACACTTTCCAATTACTTCTTATCTTATTTTTGTGCCTTAGGACATCTACCAACATCCTTTACTTCTATTCATGTATGTGACTTAGGATATCTACCAATGTCCTTTGTTTGTACTCTTTCATGTGCTTGTGACCCTTGTGCCAAATTTGATTCTTCTACTTGTATCTGTATGTGGCATTAAAACATGACTTTCATGTTTGTCTTCTAGTTTGAGTGACATTTGTCCATGTCCCTTGTTTGTGTGGCCCCTTGGCCACCCTTGTATGCTTTTTTCTTCTTACTTCATATGTTTTTTTGCTTGTTTTTTCCTCACTATGTGTAATTCCATGATTATAATCATCCATTTATCTTGCTTCTTGGATGCCATAATAGACATCATGCTTCATCCCTCAATGCTTACTAAAAAACTAACAACTAACATCTAATATCTAACATTTTTCATCTAGTTTAGTAATTTGCCCATGATTTCACATTTTTATATCTATCTAGGCATACCCCTGTTGATCTAAAAATATATCAATACAAACATTGCTATATCCAAAGATATCTTGTCAAATATCAATGCTATATTATGTATCTATACAGTTTAACACACTTGTTGGACTCTTTTCTTTTGAGGGTAGTCATTGTAGGTTCATCTTTCCTACCCTTAGAAGAGGGGGCATAAAATAGGGATTTGTAACAAAGATAAAACATCTTAAGAGTCTAAACAACAACATTTAGAACACTTTGTAACATATCTAGAAGTCAAACTAGTTAAACCAAAGTAGAAAAATAGTGACAATTTTAGATTAATAGTCAGTCTTCACACTAGATAATAGTGTCAAAAATGGATAGTAGTGTCAAAAACATGGGTTTCCACATTTTGGCACTCTTATCTATGTAGGAAAAAACTTAGGGTTTCTAGAAATAGGCAAAAATTTTAGTTCAAGGATAATTTTTGCACTTCCAGTTTAGTCAGATTTAACAGTTTTAGTACAATTTTCTCAGATACAATGGGTTATCATGTGTGGCATGATGGTTCTCACTTTCAAATCAGATTAGGTAGTTGGCATAGCTTCCAAATCAGAATCCATGTTCTAGACATCAGTGATTGGGGATAATGTGCATGTCACATTGATCTTCTTTTCTTTCTGAGTTCAGTTTATTCCAAGAATTCTCAACAATTATGTGCCTTACTCCATCTGTAGGTGGTTAGCATCACATTTGAATTAAATTTTCATACAAGTTTCACTTTTTGAGTACCTGAGTTCTTGATTTGGATTTCACATAATAATTTTGCATCAGTTTTGGAGAGGCTTTCATACAATCCTATCCTCCATCTTTTGAAATGGCAAAGAATGGCCTATTTTATATTATCTATTCAAGCTATCCATTCCACATTGTCAAATTTACAAAAAACCCATGGGTTCCATGAGCCATCTCATATGACATCTATTCTGAGCCATCCATGGGATCCATCCCTCCATGCTTACTAATAAACTAACAAATAGCATCTAATATCTAATATTTCTAGTTTAGTTCAATAATTTTCACATGCTTTCACATTGTTATATCTATCTAGGCATAACCCTATTGATCTAAAAATATATCAATACAAACATTGCTATATGTAAAGATATCTTGTCAAATATCAATGCTATATCATGTATCTATTTAGTTTAACACACTTGTAGAATTCTTTTCTTTTGAGGGTAGTCATTCTAGGTTCATCATTCCTACCCTTAGAAGAGGGGGCATCAAATATGGGTTTTTCATAGAAATAAAACCTCGTAACAGTCAAAACAAAAACATTTAAAACACTCAATAACAAATCTAGAGGTCAAACTGGTCAAACAAAAGTAGAAAAATAGTGGCAATTTTAGATCAGTAATCAGTCTTCACACCAGAAAATAGTGTCAATAATATATAGTAGTTCAAAAAACATGGGTGTCCACATTTTGGCACTCCTATCTAGGTATGAAAAAACTTAGGGTTTCTATAAATAGGCAGAAATTTTAGTTCAAAGATAATTTTTTGCACTTTGAGATTAGTTAGATTCAACAGTTTCAATATAATTTTCTTAGATACAATGGGTTATCATGTGTGGCATGATGATTCTCACTTTTAGATTAGAATAGGTTGTTGGCATGGCTTACAAATAAGAATCCATATTCTAGACATCAGTGATTGGGAGTAATGTGCATGGCACATTGATCTTCTTTTCTTTCTAAGTTTAGTTTATTCTAAGCATTCTCAATAATTACATGCCTTACTCCATCTGTAGGTTGTTGGAATCACATTTTAGTTAAATTTTCATACAAGTTTATATTTTTACGTACCTAAGTTCTTTAATTAGATTTCACATAAGCATTTTGCATCTATTTTGGAGAGGCTTTCATACAATCCTATCCTCCATATTTTGAAATGGCCAAGAATGGCCTAGTTTCTAGTATCTATTCAGGCTATCCACACCACATTGTCAAATTTACATAACATCCATGGGTTCCATGAGCCATATCATATGACATATATTCTATACTAGTATCAATTGATAGCTTCACTTCATGGGGAAATAATGGATCCAAAGGTCTAGCTAACCTTTGTATTCTTGAGCCACCTATTCAGAGAGATTGGACACATAGTCTAGACATCAATTAGCACACACATGATTCATTAACTTCACATAGTTGGTGATGATTAGCCTTTATATTCTTGAGGCACTTTCTAGGAAATTGATTACTTAGCTCTATTCATGATATTACTCTTGATTCAACACATAGTCAGCATCATCTAACACATTCCAACATCACAATAGGTTTTGTATTGGTTCATGTACTCAATGAGGTGTATTCATTCCTTTCTCTTCCTCTTACTTAGCTCTTGTACATTATTATTTTAGATATAGAATATCTATTAAGAACTAATATACTTTATGTTTTCATTGTAGAATTAAAATTAATAGTGTGTTCTCTATGCACATCCATCATCACAAAGCTTCATGAGCTTCACCCTTATAGGTAAGTTCAGGTATGCTTCTTATTTTCATTTATCCTAGTATTTCACTTTGTTGTATCACTAGAATAAATGGTAGGAAAATATATTCATGTAAAATGTGAAAATTTACAACTTTTTTATGGCTAAGACACCTAATCCATAGGTCCTATTGTTGGCTCACACAACCCTTATAGGCTACTTCTTTCACTGATTCCCAATCATCCAAATCTTTTTAAACTTAGCTTTTTCAAACCTAAGTAGCCCTTTTGAGCCCAAATCCATCCCCCTAGGTATTTTTCCCTCTAGATAATAGCACACAAATAAATAATTAGGAGAACAAGAACCTAGGGTGTCCTATTTTTGGCATTATTGTCCAAGTTTACTTTTTATCCTAACAGTCAAATTCTTCCATTTCCTTATTTTTTCCCTTGTTGGCCTAACATGAATTCATTTAACCCAAGATCATCTATTTCCATATAAAAGGCCATTCTAAATCCATTTATATGGTTTGCACTCATTTTCAAGAGAGACACAAGAATATAATAAAGTACACTCAAGTACTCTTCATTATTATTTGCATACAACCTTCTAATATTATTCAAAGCCTACTCAATTCATTGCACCAGTCCCTAGCTAGTTGAAGAAAATACAATTTTGCATTCTAGTTTCATTTATGATATGCAAATTTTACCTAGCACTTCAATGGTAGAACTGCATTAGCTTAATCCCTCTTTGGAGTATTGGTATGTAGGTAACATGCCCACACATGGGGTGTGAAGTGCATCCAACATATGCTTTACTCACTAACCCCTTCTATCTGTTTCTTATGTGTGCATTCAAGTTCAAATACTATAAAATCCTAAGAGTTTTAAAGATTAAAATAAGCACACATTAATCTCCACAAGGTCTTAGACCCTAACTTTTTATTAATAGGGTAACACAAGCATTTCAAATAGAACCCAAAAAACTTTCAACCTCAAGACAATAGTGCCAGAATAGGAGTACAATGTCAGATAGTAGTGTGTCCTATTTTTGGCACTCCTATCCAATCAAGAAATGAAGTCTAGGACCTATTTTTGACTATTTTTCGTTCTTGCTCCTCCAGTATAAGACCTTGTCTTAGTTTAGATCAATCAAAATAAGATAAGTTTTAATCTCTTTCACTTATTACTATATTTAGAAAAGGTAAAAATACAATCTATTTACACAAATTAGTAGGTTAATTCTTGCATATTTTTTTACTGATTTACATTACTTAGACCTTTTATTATTTAATAATATAACTTAAATATATCAAAAGCAATAAAACACTAGGCCACATCACCATGAATGGTGCATGTGAATAATAATTCATGAATAGTGACTATGAATAGTGAATTTACATCCTAATATTCTCCCACTTGAAGTTAATATACATAGGCCTTTACCATAACTAAGTATTTCACAACCAGCTACTCATCCATGCCCTCTACTTCCCTACCACAAACCTAGTAGAATTTTTTTTACACTAATAAAATATTTCTATCCTAACCAGCTTTGTCAACATCTAATCCTTCATATGATATTATAACATTGAACTGATGAATCACTTCTGTACACCACAGACCAATCCACCACTGATATTTTACCATGAATGACTCACAACTCCTACTACTTGGGAATAACTAGTTTAGTTCTCACCATATATTTACAAGGCTTCCTACTCCTGATGAATCTAATGCATAAGAGATAATAACATGTATTATCATCCTCTACAACACTCTTGGGAAGATAACTCAAGAAATGAAAGAATTAGGGTGCTTCCTTGCTTTCACATCCTTTTTCATCTCAATCCCTATTTTTCTCCTCCTTACCACCTTCATTTAATGTGTTGAAAATGATCCATCAAAATAATGATCATGTTGGGGCTTGCATCCAACATGTCAACAAAACACTTTTGCTCTCCATGAATGTACTAAAATTCCTGTACTATATGTGTGACATCTATACCAACCCATATAGAGATTTCAATTCAAATCAACAACACTATTTCCTTAACACTATATTTATCTCTCCTAAAGAGAGATCACCATGTAGGAATAACAATGATCCATCTCTAAACAATAACCAATGCACGTAGAACTCTTGATAGTAGTGAAGAAAGAAGATGACATAGTATTCAATACCAAACTTATCCTCATAGCCTCTAGCTATCATCATGATACAAGTAGAACAATCATAGCTCTAGGGATGTCATCATGATACTCAGTGCATTAATACACTTACTATGTTTTTGAACCAACATATGAAATGAACCTTGCTCTATCGAATGTTTCCAAACACTGACTCATGTGCTACAATGTTATTCCATGCATTGATTTACCTAACCAACTGCCACAACCATATACACAACACTCCAAGAACTTGACACATATGGTCAAGATTGGAATTCTCATTCTAAGAACACCAAGTCTCACTTTTTCATCTACATCTTCTTCTTCTTCTTCCTCAACTACATCAAAATAGGTAAAACTTCAAGTTTGTCTGTACCTCCCTTTGCATGTATTTTTATTCACTATAAAATATTAGCTAAGAATATGTGGTTAGTAGGATACCACATAAAAACCCCTTATGTTTTTTTCCAATAACCACAAGGTCATGCCTTGTTCTCCACCTCCTCTAAAGGAGGCTAGATTGCTCCTCAAGTTGTAGATTTGCTTTTATACCAACATGAACACTATGTAGGCTACTAACTTTTCTAACAAATATTTTTTAGCTTTTTTTCTTCAAATATCCTATGCTCTTATCCTCATAAACATCAATAAATCAAGATCTTCACCAATATATACTCCACCATGCTCCATAGAGAGATACATTCCAAAACAAACTTTTTTCTTTTATTTTTCTTTATTAATCTCCAAGTATCTCTTCTTGTCATAGTAGTTTCACCTTACATACAATTAGCCAAAAACCATGGTTGTGGTACCAAATGTTAGGAATATAGTCCTAATACTACATGTTAGATCAATGAACTATGTCCTAAAGTGAAAGGAAATAAATGCATAAAATAAGCTATAAAAATATGAACAAGCAAGATGATGCATTACATAGAGATTATGTGGAAACCTTGTAATGTGCAAGGAAACACCATGGGCAAAATGGCAACTTTCAAACTTCATTTTTAATGAGCATAAACTATCTTGAACAATATATCCTCCATAGAAACTCTTTCATTGCTTCCATACAAATCACTCAATACTTCCACCTGAAACATTCAGGTTGTTATCCAAGAATAATCTAGCCTACATGATCCAACCTCTAAGCATGCAAGTCCAAGGCTTTCATGGATCCTATAATAAGATGAATTAACAAAGGAGAGATCATGAAATTAAATATAATTTACAACATAGAAATAAATAAGAATGAGAGAAGAAAAATGCACCATACTCCAAGTGGTGACACTATTCAACAATAGCGAATCTTGTCCCCCCATGTGAAAAGTTAAGCCTTTGAATGGAATCTCATCATGTACACTTGACCTCTCCTTTTACACACCCATATGATTAGCCAATCCACATGTTACCTCAATATTGCATAGTGATCATTGTCTCCCACTTTCTATGTTCACACATGTGTTAGTCAAAATATTCCCAATTTTGACATCACCAACTAAGAGCCCACAAACAAATACACCCCATAGCACATGCTTAAAGTATAAACATGTGATCCACTATCATTATATCCTCACAAGATTTTCACAAGCCAACCTATGTGACTTAGTGCATAAATGTGTCCACTTTCTCTCACCTCCTCTTTTGACCTTCAAATATGCTCTATGGGCCATACCGACCACCATGGGCTGTTCCATGTCATCACCTAACACCATCACTAACTATCCACATCACCATCAGGCCACATCACCATGAATAGTGACCATGAATAGTGATTCATGAATAATGAATTCACATCCTAACTAAATCTAATAATGGTGGTGATTACATTAGTAAATAGTTTTATTTTTTGATTTAAATTGTGGCATTCAAAGGGAACTAATAACTCCCTATTCTTCTCGATAAAATGGTGTTGTTGAAAGGAAAAATTACACCATTATTGAGATGGCTAGAATAATATTTAATTTTATAAATGTTCTTAAGTTTTTTAAGGGCCAAATCCATGAATACTATTATGCATATTTTAAATAGAGTCCCTATAAAATATTTGTAGTTTTCTACACCAAAATACATGTATGTTCATGGCATATAATTTACCATTATAATAGTTTTATTGTTACTAACTACATTGATAGTGTCTCAATGAAATTTATATTTAAAATTATTTAGTTTTATTCTTATTAAATTCTAATTAAAATTATAGGGTGAGTACACCATGTTGGGGGACAAAAAAGTGGACTACCCATGGACATGATTTTCTTAAAATTTTAGAAATCTAAAATTCTATAGATAATTTGAGATATATACACTCCAAATTTGAAGATGGTGTAATAAAATGAAATTTAGCATTTAGAGTCTAGTTCAAACATCTAAAATTTGAAGAACTCCTATTACTTTTCAGAAAACATAGTAGATAGATTGTTGTGCGGCACACCCTCTTTTGAGTAGCATTTAATATTATTTGAAACCCTTTAGGGAAAACATAGATAATATCATCTATTTTGTGACTTATATATTTTTATATTTTTTCAATGAATACTTTTTATTTTATTAATTTTAAAAGTAAATAGATCCAAAAAAATGAAAAAATGGATAGCCATATGTGCGGTAAAACTAAATACCTCAAAAAAATGCTAATTAATTTTTTTTGAATATGTGTCAAATTAGGCCTAGTTTGTGACCATATAAATTACTTTTCACTTAGATCATGAAAGACAAAATTACATAAAAATTTATAGACATGTATGTTTACGGCATGTAGTGGCCTAAAAAAGGTATAGTTAGAAATAAACATAGTTTGAAACCTTGAATTAGTCCAAAAATTATAAAAATCATATTTTTGGAAAGAGGAGAATGTGTTCATCATGATGGTATTAAGTTTTTTAATTTTCACATTGAAATTCTTAATGTATTTGACAATCAAAGTTTTTTTTTTGTTTTTTAATATAACTTTCAAAACTCAGCTGTACATTGATAGTCCAAGCCTTTGGCTTAAGAATCCAAGCCATTCCCAAGCCAAAAGGTGTGGAAATTGAATTAAAATTAAAATACAATGATCACATTATATATTCTCAACACTCTAAAACCTGAATAGGAGCCATTAGGTCTAGTAATCTTAAGATCAAAGTTTGTTTGATTAAGATTATTATTTAGGACTAATGTTCTTGTCAAGATTTGATAACATTGAATGATAATTGGAGATGTATTAACCTATGATTAAATTTATTATTCCTTTGATCCCAATATGGTGTGAGATCAGGCAAATATATTCCACACATACATTATATGGACATATTTCCTTAGATGGAGCTTGGTTGGCCCCATTACATATTAGTCTAAACTAAATACTTGATTTTTTATATATGGTGTGCAATTAGATACCCAATTGACATCATATGGACATAATTCCTTTCTCAAGGATCATTTAACCTTGATTTTATATTATATTAAACTAAATATTAAATTAGTTTAATATGGTGTGCTATCAAAGCCTTAATTGACATCATATTGAAGGAATTCCTTGCACGGGGACTGATTACTCTTAATTATGGATTATATTAAAGAAAATAATTGATTGGTTAAATATGATGTGCAATTAGGGAAAAATATTCACAATAGACATTAGATGGACATAATTACATGCATGGGGTGAAAAATACCTCAATTAATATTAGGTGGAAGCAGTTAATTACATAGAACATGATTGTCCCCAATTATGTATAGTGTTGAAAAAAATATTAATTGATTTAACATGGTGTAATTAGAGCTAAAAATGACGTTAGATGGATGTAATTCATTTCTTGGAGATTGAGTGGCACCAATTGATACTCAATTGGTTCAATATGGTGTGTAATTAGGGATAATGGAACCCAACCAACATTATATTGATAAAATTACTTTCATGGGGCTCAATTTATCATAATTATAAAATCAAATACATGATTAGCTAAATATAGTTTACAATTGGGTCCAATGCATTAATAATTGACATTATATGTATTCAGTTACTTACATGAGCCTTGGATGGCCATAATTCCATATTAAATTGAACTACATACTTGGTTGATTTAATATGTTATGTATTTGGGACCAACAGAGCTCCATGTTGATAGTAGAAGGATGAAATTTCTTACACAAGGCATTTTTGGACTAAATTTCATATCTTATTAAACCCAATATTCTCTCATTTGAATTTGGTGCACAATTAGAATCTTGATTGTTATTTGATGGATGTAATTACTTATAGAGTGTTTAATTGGTCCTAATTTCATATCATATTGAATCAAACACTTAATTATTTGGATAAGGTGTACAATTATGTCCCTAATTAAAATTATGTTGACATAATTCCTTGGTCAAGCATTGATTTCCCCCAATCTGTATCATTTGGAACCAAACATTTGATTGGTTCAATATGGTATGCAATCAAGGCCAAGTAAGCCCCAATTTCCATTATATATGAATGTAATTCCTTACACAAAACTCCTTTGGACTGAATTACATATAAAGTTAAAAAAATGCTTATTTTTTTTAATATTTTGAGCACTTGGATCCCCTATTGATATCATATAGATGAAATTTCTCACATTGAGGCTCAGTAGACCCCTGGGATCAATTTAGACCTAATTAACATCATTTATATATAATAAGAATTAGGTTCACAAGGATGAACTTGATTAAAATTGCATCACTCATTACCATAGTTGACTTCTTAGGTTTAATCTGTGATGATGTTGGGGATAATTTAACCCAAATTCATATTCTTTACTCATAGATCTAGGTTCAATGAGCTCAAATTTGAATCATCATCATGATTGTACCTTATACACCCTAAGCCCTAATCCTTAAAGTTTTTAATCCCTAAACTCTAAACCATAAATATAAACTCTTTAAACCTTGAGCCAATAATTTTATCCCAAATTAACATCATTTAGACTAATAATTGAGTTAATATGGCTTAGTTTGGCCTAAATCACATGATTGATTTCCCCATTTGACTAATTCACTCTATAGAGGATTTTGAGCTGTATGGATTAAATCATGCAATTCAATCAACCCAAATAACCAAATACCTAGTTAAAGTGATAGATCCATTAGAAATTCAAAGAAAATATATGAATAAACCATTCAAAATAGCATTAGAATCCTAAATCTAAGTTCTCTACACAATGAGTAAAAGGAATGTAAAATAAAAGGAGATTGAGCTTAGATTGATATACATTGACTCAAATTTGTGACATTATGATGGCATGATAACGATGTTAGATAAAGGATGATTTAATGACTAATTGGACATGGATTGGTTATGAATTCATAAGATGAAATCCCATGGAGGGGAGGAGTTGTTTAAATAGATTTTAGAGGGAGGGATCAATGGTGGAGATTTCAAGTTGGTTGGAGGAGATCAAGGGTTGAGTTTTATTTAAGGAATTTAAAATACATTGGAAGCCTCTATATTTAAAGGATTATAGAAAGGAGGGGTTAGAATATATAGGATTAAATAATCCTCCAATTATAGAATCCTCTTAGGGATTAATTTGGCTTTAGGGATGGATTAGATATAGATTAGGTAGATGATTAGGGACTAGGGGTGTAGGAGAGCCTAGGGATAGGTTAGTGTAGGTGGTTAGGTGGGGTCATGGGAATTTGAAATTTCCAAATAATAAATAAATAGGATTAGGATGGGATAATGGGGATTTATGATATATTAATTAATTAATGGGGATGAATAAGGTTAATAGATGGAAAAATATAGAAAGGGGACAATAGATAAATGATTAAGAAGGGGGATAAATTAGTGGGATAAAGATTAAGCTAAATTAATGTCAACTAATAGGAATATTAGTAACAATAATATAAGTGGGTGAATTTAAGTTCTTATATTTTGCCCCTCTTTGAAAGGGCATTGTGAGTGGATGAAGTGTGAGGAGTAATGGTCTTTCAAATAAAACCATGTCATAAATCAATGTTATTAGATTATGTTAGTGGATATGATTCCCCTTGAGGGGACATGCAATAAATAATGAGATGGATGACCACCCGAAAGAAGAAGCAAGAGGTGGGATGCGATGGATAGATGGTAGATCTGATATAGATGAAGAAGAAGATAAAGTTAACCTGAATAGTGAGCTATATATTAATGATGCCCCTAGAAAATACACATGTATATGGAGTAGAGATGATGGGTGCCATGGTTGTTGACACATCCCAAGGGGGGATAAACCATAACATGATGAGGATTGGATTAGAAGGCCAGTGGATTAATACATATCCCAAACAAAAACACATGCATAAGAGAGATGTAGGCTAGGATAATATAATTTGATGAGATTAATTATGGGTATATCTCAAAGCTAAATTGATCAATATGATGTAGGTAATGATAGAGAAGAATTAATATGGTCAAGTGACCAAAAGTCAGGGGAAAATAATTGGACTACATTGCATCAAATCGCTAATCCCTAGTATGATTAATGTTTATTCCCTTATCAAGGACACATGTAAATGAGTTATCTTTAGGCACTAAAAATTGGCCAAGTGATACCTACATAGTCTAAAAATACCTCAAACTAGTGTAGTTATAACTAGAGGATAGAGGAGGAGGAGGAGGATGATGATGATGATGATGATGATGATGATGATAATGATGTCGATGATTAGATTTTAGTTATTAAAGGATATGACTTAAATAATGAGATGATGATAAAATATTAGATTTTATTCAAAAGGATTTAGAGGATTATATTTAGATAATGAGATGAATGATAAGAGTGTAGGTGATCAAGATATCATAACTATCATAAGACTCATCATAGTCCAATAAATCTAGTAAATATGGCACTTGGAAATTTGCTCCATGATATAGACATGACCAATAGGACATTATACCAAAGTACATGGGTAAATGGTGAACTCTGCATCATTGAGGGCACCTATAAGCATTATGAGAGCTTTTGTGACCTCTAGCATCCTTGTTCATTTCCCCATAGATAAAAAAAGAGACACAATGAAAACAAGACATAATACAAACAAGATGAAATCAAGTCAAACAATAAAACCTATAAGTAGTACACACAAGTATCTACATGCAATACTATAATGTATTGTCGAATAATAAGATGAATGATTAGGTGATGGGTTAAACTAGGATAATCATGATGTGATTTTTTGAATAAGGATAGAATTAGATTTGGGATAGAATTATGATTATTAGGATTAAAAATTGGATAAGGATATGGATGTGGATATGGATTTGGGGACTTGGATTAGGATTAGGATCAATATAGACTAGATTTTCCCCTAGTTATGGGGTAAGGTATTTGAAGAGGGATTTGGTTTTAAAATAAAATAAAAAAGTGGCAAAGGAATGGTATTAGAAAACTGATGACCAATGATTACTAATAGATAAGGCCTTGTAAGAGTCTGATATATCAAGGAGACTAGGAGATGATGGGATAAAATACTCTCCATAGCATAAAAGAAGTGATTTGATGTGTGTTTGGTATGAATAGGAAATGATACAGAAGGTGATGGGATCAATTAAATTTCTTAATAAAAAATAATTTAGTTGATGAGTGCTATATCTAAAAAGGCAACTGATAAGAAGTGATGGTGCCAAATTAAATTCTTTGAAAAGGTGATACATGTTAATAATACTTACTCGAAAGGATAAGATTGAAGAGATGGGTGATCAATCAAATTTAGTTATAAGACTAAATGTGGTATCCAAAGATGGGAATATTTGATATAGATGGGACAAAGGGATTTGATATTTTTGACTTGATAAATGATGATTTTCACTTTGACATTCCTCTAGTGTCTAATATTTTGATTCACTAGGGGAAGACATATTTAGATTAGGCTAATGAATGGAATCTTCTTGATTTTGACTAATAAGATCAAGGATGACTTGATTATGATTTATGACTTTTTGAATGTGGTCTTTGAGCTCTATACTTATGGAACACATTATATTACTTGAGGAAGGATCCAATTATATATTTTCATGTTTGTCCTTAATGAAGGAGATGATTAAGTGATCATCGAGGGGGAGAAAAGGGTCCATGATGGATGAAGGTGGTGGTGAGGACATGATGAGGTCAATGAGTGGTGATGGGGCAACATGGTCTTAATAGGGGTTCTTAGGAAACCCAATTTAAATATTCGAGAAAATCTCCTCAAGGTCAATAAAAGGATCATGATGACTAATTGTAGTATATGCATCCAAAGGAGGATCAGATTCACTCTGATTATCTTCGATAGATAAAGCTTGTTAGAATTTAGTTATGAAATCATCATCCTAATTAGAATAAAAAGGTATGCTTGGTGATGAATAAGATGTATCTAGATTATGAGTATCCTCAAAAAGACATGCATTATTAATATTTACTACAATATTGATGGGGGATGATGTTACAATAAGGAATATAATTTAGATGCTAGTGTTGAACATGATCCTGATGTAAAAAGGCTTGTGTTGGATATGATGCTAACTTTAATACATATGATACAATATTGTTTATAGAAAACTCATTATCCACAAAGGACCTCTCAATAGGGGGTGTTTGAGATGATGGGTGAGAGGGTGATGCTAGAAGATCAATGGATTTGGCAAAGATAGGCCCATTGGAGGGTTCATGAGGACTAGGTTCAGGAGGGATATACTCATCTTTGATGGAGGATTTATGGAAGATGGTAGGATGAGGCTCATGGGAATTAGACTCAAATTTGATGGAAGATATGGGTGTGGTGTTTTAACCTTGGATTATAGGGGGAAGGGCTTGATCATGATGGATAATATAATCTTGGCATTCTTCTTCTTGTTCACCTAGGAATTTAGACTCATCTGGTTCCTCCTCAATTATTATGTCACCACAGTTGATTAGGTCTTGGAGATAATCTTGGAAAGGTCAACATCAATTAATCTTATGCCCCTAGGTTTGGTGATATGTACAATATTGATTGGATTTATACCAAGAGTGTGTAGGATTAGTAGGATCAAGATGTTACATAGGTGGATACACCATCATGTTGGTGATGACTAATTATTTGGATAGGGATTCCAAGGATATAGGAAGGGGAGTCACTTCACTTTGTGATTTAGATGTGGAATCATTAGACTTTGGATCAGATGCTTGTTGATGTGACTGGGTGGATGGACTAGAAGTAGGTGAGGTGACCAAGATTAGATTCCATTTGTTAGTATGGGAAGGGGTAGATGATGTTTATGACTAGTGGATGAAGGATTAGTACATAATTCACATGAAGAGATTTGGATGGGAGGTACAATGAGTTAAATGGGATAAACACTTTAGGATTTGGGGTACCCATCAGAATAATCCACAAGAGGATCTCATCATTATGGGAAGCTATGTATTGTTTAATAAAATTGGGGTCTAACTCCATGGTGATGGATGATAAAAGTTAGGCTAAGGATTAGGGATGGTTACCTAAACAAATTGAGTCCAAATGAAAAAGATAGTATGATATATGAGGATGAGATGGATAAAAGACTATGATCATATTTTAGAATAATAGTGTAATAGGTGTTAACATCTTATCAAAAATTCCTAGTTATCAAGCTAGTAAAAGGATTGAGATTATGATGGGTACCTAGTTCAAACTAACAAGGTGATGAGTGATGGGTGCTAATTATGAATAGGAAAGATTATTATTATACTAATGATTGATGGGTTACTAGATTGAAACTGACAAAATGATAAGATGTAATTAGGATATTTACTAGGTATGGGATCTGACCAAGTGATGAATGCTAGTGAACTAGAATTATAGGATGATGTGGATGAATAACAAGAAGACTATGTCAAGACCTTTAACTAATTTTTTAAAAAGGGTATGGGGTATGATTATGCGTTAAAGGTGATAGGATAATGAGATACGGACAAGTATGATAATAGGTGATGATGAAAGGATAAAGGGGTAAGATGAATTAGGTGGGGATGGTTTAGACCCGTATGTGACCTAAAAAGCCAACTAGGATAAGATAAGATGAGGTTAAATTAGATGGGTGATGAAGATAAGGTCAAGACAAGTGATGGGGTATGGAATTAGGAAAAGATTTGGATAAAAGATGATGTGATTAGAATATGTAGGTGATGGGAGGATTACCAATTAAGAGTGGGTTAGGATAAGATATGACTAAAAGGATGTAAAAAAAAGCAAAAGGTATATCCAAGAGGGTAAGACAAGGATATACATGATGATGATTAGGCAAGGATGTACAAGATGATGGGGTGATGACAAGGGATAGGGGGATATAGTGGGACTAGGAAGGGATGAGGGATGTATAATGGGACAATGGCAAGGATGTACAAGACAAGATGTGGGTGATGGGGATGTGGATAAATGTGATGGTGTATAATAAGATGATTTGGCCAAGATATATAAGATAAAGGATTGATTATGGACATAGGACAAGATGTGGTTGAGATTAGGATATGTGGATAATGTGGGTTTGACCAATGGGTGGAAATGACTAGACTAGGATTGGATGAAAATAAAGTGGAGGATGGGATAAGGATTTAAGAGGATGATATATATAAAAGGATGATGACAATAGTTTTGATGAGACAAGAATATACACAAGATAGATATATACAAAAATATGGTAGGATGTACAAGATGGGTTGTCTAAAGGACTGATCTTGGTGTATAGGTTTGGGTGAAGGATGAATCGACTCATAAACAACATAGGTCTATCATAATAAAATAAGCCACAAACTAATGATTATTAAACTTTAAGGGTGTGTAACCCAACACTCACACCTTCCAACCACTTCATGCTTGAGGTTGTAGGATGGTGAACCATTATGAAATTGACCAAACCCTCTCAACCCCATTTACACATGATGGTTACTTAGGAGCTGATACTAACTCTGATAGTGAGGCCCCTATTACAGCAAAAGGATCCTATGCTAGGATGAATGGGATATCTAGGGGCATCCCCAATATACATTAAGATAAAATGGGTCCCAAGTCCATGTGGGGTGTTATCTAGTGCTTGATTTAGAGAGATAACTATTCCCCTTCTTAGATGACTTGTATAAGGTCAACTAGTTAGCCTAATGATAATTGTCCCTAATTTTTATACTCCATCAAAACATGGAGTTTTTATTAGTGTGTGGTGGTGAAATCCATGGTCACTATTCTCCTAAGACTATAGAAAGTGCATGGGTGTTAATTCCACATCACATTTCCCTTAGAAAAGAAAATTGGAGGGTTTGTAGGATGTTTTTGATTCACCAATAATTTACACAAGGATGCAAGGGGGGGGGAGCATACACCAACTATAGCCCTCGGGATACGAACATGTATAAAAATGATTAATTAAGATGTGTGATTATATTTACAAGATAAAAAATAAGAATATACAAGACAACCGATGATAATGATATATAAAAGATAAAGTAATCAAAATGATTTAAAAAATGATTTTCAAAATTCCACAAGGGGTATTTGATAGGTGGTTTGCAATCACATGGTTAATAGTTTCAAGTGGAAATAAAAAAGAGGTAACTTCCAAGATAAGGATTAGTAGTTTGATTGATAATCTTGAGGGGTAACTTACAAGCCAAAAAATTAGCCCAAAAGATGATTTTATCAAGACAAAATAAGCCTATAGATTTACCCTTGAAAGAAACAATATGTTAGTCAAATAGGCCTTAAGAAAAACACCTTAAAAAAATCATAATTTGGCTCTATAACTCCTTTGGATGAGTAGGACAAGATATGGGGGTCTAGGGGCAATAGTCCCCAATAGGGTTAAGTGGTAGATATCCTTGTGGGTTCTAAGGGTATTTCCCCTAGTGTGATCCTTGTCATGGTATAGGGAGGGGTCAAGTGATAGAGCCCCCAATACCAAAGGCAATTTGGGCCTTGCAGGAAGCCTAAAATGACTAAAAATTCAATGAAAATGGCTCTAAAAAAATGGACTAAAAAGGACAATTTTGAAGGCCAAAAATAGTGTAAAATCACAATTACATAGGTCAATATCACAACTAAAAACTACAAAATCCTAACTCTAAATCAAAATCATAGATTGTGAGTTGTGATTTTGTAGCAGTTATCTTAATCGTGATGGTCATGCTATAAAATTGTGACTATTAGACAAAACCATGACTTCAAATGACAATATCTCTACTGACTATAATTCAAGAGTTGTGGTTTTGTGATAAAATATAAAACCTCCAAAATTTTGAATATTTGATAGAAACAAATGATTTAGTAGGTTGTGATAAAATTGGTTTAGATGCTAAAATGATTACTTATAGGTGATTATGTTGAACTACAACTGATGTTTATGGTGTAGTCAAAATTTTATAAATAAATATATAAGATGTTTAATACAGATATAGTTTTTAATAACTTAGAAAATAAGAAGATTATTTATTCTAAATCTTTCCTAATGAGATCTAAAGATGATAATCAATAGTCAAAATAGCAAAAATGGACAAAGTTAGGTTAAGATTGTAAAATCACTACTAAAGCTACAATACCACCATTCCACAAAACAATGTCACAACTCCAAAAATTTTATGACCTATGGTTTTATTTATGATGAGAAAAAGGCTAATTGGGCTATGTTTTTTTTTTAATGTAGATGATCTTCTATTCTAAACTCCCTTTTCTACTACACCCTATAATCTACATAAATAAACCACCCAGAGATAAAGATTTTGTTATGAGAATGTGGTTATCCCAAAAAAAATTCCTTAATACCCAAATGATTTAAATATGATGCAAGGACGGGGTTATATGATATGTGATATGAGTATTATCCCCTACAAGGATAGAAAATTTTAGAGTAAAACCTACAGGTCAGAATATCATGGTAAATTGTTAGGTTATTATAAAAACTACAAAACTGCAAGTCTTGACCATAATATCATAATTTACAAGACAAAGTCATGACTTTAAAAGTTATTATTTTTCCTAAATACTTAAACTTAAAAAACCCAAAAACCATTAGAAGTTAGACAAAATCAATACTATATATGTGAAATCACAACTCTCTATGCAAGGTCATGATTCATGAATTGTGATTTTGTTAAAGGGATAAAACCTACCATGATTAGAAAAAATGGTCAGTAGTTAGGTAACACAGTTAAAACAAAATCAAAATCCCTAGGGATAAGATCATGACTACATATTAAAAAGCTATGAATACCAGTGTAATATCATAGATTCCACCTGTAAATGCAAAATTTCAAAATTTTAGGATTTTTCTTGATCTGATTAACCCTACAAGCTTACAAAAACACAACTAGTAAAATTGTTAAATTGGAAGTAATGGTCCCACCATGGTCATCAAAATGTAGATGATTTTTTATCTCTATGGATTGAATCATGCAATTTAACTAACCCAAATAACCAACTACCTAGTTAAAGTGATAGATCCATTAGAATTCAATGCAAATATATGAATAAACCATCCAAAACATCATTATAATCCTAAAGCTATGTTTTCTACACCATGATCAAATAGAATGAAAAATATAAAGAGATCGAGATTGGATTGATATACCTTGAATCATATTTATGACATTATGATGGCATGATAAGGATGTTAGATAAAGGATGATTCAATGACTAATTAGACATGGATTGGTTATGAATTAATCAGATGTCCTCCCATGGAGGAGAGGATTTGTTTAAATAGATTTTGGAGGGAGATATCAATGATGAAGATTCAAACTTGGTTGGAGGATATCAAGGGTTGAGGTTTATTTAAGGAATTTAAAATTCCTTGGAAGCCTCTATATTTAAAGGCTTCTAAAGAGGAGGGGTTAAAATAGAGAGGATTCTAGAATCCTCCAATTCTAGAATCCTCTTAGGGATTAATTAAGATTTAGGGATGGATTTGATAGGGATTAGGTAGATTATTGGGAACTAGGGGTGTAGGAGATCCTATGGATAGGCTAGTGTAGGTGGTTAGTTGGGCTCATGGGAATTTAAAATTCCCAAATAATAGATCAATAGGATTACGATGTGATAATGGGAATTTAGGATAGATAAATTAATTAGCATGGATGAATAAGGTTAATAGATGAATAAAAATAGAAAGGGGCCATTAGATAAATGATTAGAAAGGGGAGATACATTTGTGGGATAAAGTAGATTAAGTGAAATTAGTGTTGACTAATAGGAATATTAGTGACAATAATATAAGCAAGAAAATTTAGGTGGGTACACACTCCATTTTAATGATGACATCCATGGTATAATGACAACCCAAAAACACATTCTATAGCCATAAATGGGTCTAATTGATTTAAATTTTCATCAATTATCTTTGTGATTAACCTTGTTTACCCTAAACCATATACACATTAAAACCTAATCCCTAAACCATAAACCCTAAACACTATACCCTAAATAGTAAACCATAAAATTTCCCTATTTACCAATTTATTTAGTCCCAATTAACATCCTTTGTAGTAAGAATAAAGTTTGAACATGGCCTAAATTGATTAGATACTAATATATAGGTCGTTAAAACTAAACCCTATGCCCTAATACATAATCCCTAAAACATAAATTATAATCCCTATCCCGTAATGCCCACTACATGCTGCAAATATATACGCCTTATGATATAACTGATTTTATCATGAGATGTCATAAAATGCACTTTTTAAACCTATGGCCAAAACTTAGCCTTTAGATTCTAGTTGTGTATTTGAAGTAAATTAGGGCTACTTCAATCCCCTTCAACATAATTAACCAAGTAGGAGGAGCTAGTTAATTATTTTAATCAAGGAGGCATTTGAGGCCAATATGAACCCCTTCAATAGTAAGATATGATTTGGGGAAAAATAAAAAGATTGATCTTCTATCATGAATTGATCTAATTAGTTAATTTATGTAATTAACTATGTGATCTAGGCAAAATTGAGCACCTAAACTAAAATTATGGCTCAATCAATTGTATAACATGTATGCAACATGTACATGGCATAATTAACCTTGATTTTATCAAAAATGTAAACATGAAGGTAATTGTCATAAATAGGTGAATAATAAGCTCAAATATTCTTAAATAACCTTAGTGATTGGTCCCTATATCTGATACCTTAAATCCTAAATCTTGTACCATTTAACTTTAACCCTAAACCCTATACCATTTACATTAAACCCTAAGCCATAAGACCTAAACCCCAAACACTTTAAATTATACACCCTAAACACTAAACTAATAAATTTATCCCCAATTAACATCATTTATATATAAAGTAATAATTAGGTTCATAGGGATGAACTTGGTAAAAATTGCATCACTCATTGAATCACAATTGACTTAATTATCTCAATCTATGATGATGTGGGGGCTAATTCAGCTTAAAATCACATTATTTACTCATAGATATAGGTTTAAGGAGATTAAATTTTCTCCAATTTCCTTCATGATTGTACCTTATAGACTTAAAAATCTATGCCCTAAGCCCTAATCCTTCAATTTCCTAATCCTTAAAATCTAATCCATAAATATAATCTCTTTAAACCTTGAACCAATCATTTTAGACAAAATTAACATCATTTAAACTAAGAATTAAGTTCATAGGGCTCAGTTTGGCCTAAATCGAATGATTAATTACCCTATTTATGGTTGATTTCCCTATTTAACTAATTCACTCAATCTACACAATGCCATCTAGGGTATAATGACAACCTAAAAACACATTCTATAGTCACAAATAGGTCCAAGTGTTTCAAATTATCCTTAATTATCTTTGTGATTGACCCTATGTAACCTAAACCATATATACATTAAAACCTAATCCCTAAATCATAAACCCTAAACACTATACCCTAAATTCTCAACCTTAAGATTTCCCTATTTACCAATTTATTTAGTCCCATTAACATCCTTTTTAGTAATAATTAGGTTCACATGGTATATAGTGATTAGAAAAATTAGATATAGGTCCTTAAACCTAAACCCTATGCCCTAATCCCTAATACCTAAAACATAAATTATAATACCTATTACTTAATGCCCACTACATGATGCAAACATACATGCCTTATAATATAAATTATTATATCATAAGATGTCATAAAATGCATTTTTTAAACTATGGACAAAACTTAGCCTTTGGAGTACCAATCGAGCTATGCATCTGAAGTAAATTGGGGCTATTTTGAGCCCCTTCAACCTAATTACATGGCTATAAAATGCAATTTGCAGGTTGATCATCTCTAATTTTCCCTAATCACCATCATGATTGTACCTTATATACCCTAAAACCTATAGCCCAAGCACTAATACTTAAATTTCATAATCCATAAACTCTAAACCATAAACATAAACTCTTTACACATTGGACCAATAACTTTGGTGAAAATTAACATCATTTAGTAAGAATTATCTTTGTGATTGACCCTATGTACCCTAAACCTAAGACCTAAGCACTATAACATAAATTGTAAACCAAAAACTTTCCCTATTTACCAATCGATTTAGCCCCAATTAGCATACTTTGTAGTAAAAATTAGATTCACACATGCCATAGAGTGATTATACCTTATATAAACCCTTAAACCTAAACCCTACATGCCTTAATCCCTTATCCTTAAAACATAAATTATAATCCCCAATCCCTAAAACATAAATTGTAAACACTAATCCCTAATCCCTTATCTATATTAAGTATAATGCAATTACTTTATTTAATACTGAAATCATGTTATTCTTAATATAGGCAACACTTGATTCTCATTACCAATTACTAACCCCAAACTATTATTAACAATAACATGATTGCATTATTACATAACACCATCATATTATAATCAATATAAGATTCTCAATATGTTAGATGAAGTATAACCTTATACAACACATAACATAATCACATTATGATCTCACTTCTCAATAGCTATTTTTAACCCAAATCAAGAATTCTAGCCCCACAAACATTCTTTGAATACTTCTACGAGATCTATGGTACCTGTTTACTTGTCCCCACCTTTGAAAAGTTATCAATTATCCCTTTTAATGGGTGACAAATTACATTAGAGGAAGTGGAAGATGTTCAAGAATAAACACACTATAGGAATTATAAGATTTGAGATAAAAATAAAAGATACAAATGCAAAAACTTTGTGGTAAATAAGGTACAAACGCTAATCCTAATGAACCAAATACCATAGATAATGAGCCAATTGATAATAATGAACTAAAAAATGATGAGATTAACCATAATAAATTGAATAATGATGAAATTGACCATAATAAAATGAATAATAATGAAATTGAAAATAATTAATTAGTTAATGTTGGAAGTTTACATTCAAAGTTCCAAGTTTTTTATTTTGTTGATGACGAGTCTATGTATGATGCTTCACCCCCATGAAAGAAGAAAATTTGATGGAAGTAAATGATGATGAAATTAACCATCAAAAAAATTTCATGGAAACATATATGCATAAATAAACAATGAAGAAAGTGTCATCCCACCTCTAAATAATGGAAGTAATAAATATTTTGAAACACCCTCTCAACAAATTCCACCATTACCAATGCCTACAAGAATTGTGAGTAGAAACAACAAGTACTTACTTGAAGTTGATGAAAATATTTTAGAACCATTGCATAAAAAACTGTTGGATCGTCAATAAAGAAAACTAGCTCAATAAATTTGGGATACTTTCTTTCATAATTTGGAGTATGATAGTCAAATATGTCAATTATTTGTTTCATTGACAAAATTTATTAAGATTAGAACTATAATGTACACATTAATACTAAGAATATCTAACATGGATGATGAAAATGATGAAATTGTTGAAAATCTACATGATGCATATCATACTATAGGCCCAAAATCATGCACTAAATATTGTAATGTTATTTGATGTATACTTACAACTTGTGTAGTAAGTGACAAAATAGGGGGAAAATGAATGGTTTCAAAAAAAAGCTAAACACTTAATATAAATAGAAAAATAATATTGAAAGCAATTGAAAGATGTGAAAGACTTAATGAACCTAATATCAATGATCTCTAGGCATTCTCTGGTAGACTTCCATGAAAGGGAAATGCTATAGCTAATACTCTCAAAGAGTTACTTGCTCAATTTTGGAAAGAGAATACAATAGTTTCACCCAATACAAGAGATGTTGTGAAAAGAAAAGTTGGTTCTTGTAACCATGAACCACATTCAAAAAAATTATTGGATATGAATCAAACATAATTGTACTCTATTTTTTTGGAAAAAAAGCCATAAATTTATATTTGTCAAAGATATTTTGAGATGGAAAAACCTTTTTATGTTAAAATAAGTCACACATGCACCACTTGTTGTTGTAGGCAACATGTTAAATTTTTAATGCACTATGATGTTTTTTTCCATATTTATTGTACTTTTCATACTAAAAACATTTTTCAAGAGTGTGGCATTGAATTACTACCAAAATCAGCTATGGAATTTATTCTAACTATCTTTTGTAAAAGATTAGATGGAAAATTATTTTACAACAAATCATGCTTAAATGGAAATTGTAGCATTTGTGGCGAATTGCCAAAATTGAAAAAATGTATCCATGAGGAGATTAAAAGTGCAATTGGATATGAATTAATTGGTTTAAGAAAGTATAAATCAGTGACTTATCAAGTAAAATATGGAAAAGAATCTAAAAGGTGTGAGTTTGTTACAAAAAAGATACCTATTTCCTAATTTTTGGTCAAATTTAGGGAGACGATTGTTTATGCATATGAAAGGCACACACACAGGGTTAGATGGTTGCATGAAGATTTCAAGATAAGTAAAGATACATTACAAGTTGGTTTGATTATTTTTTTAGTCAATTTTGATAAAAATTACACATTCAAATCCCAGATAGAAGTTCAATCATAGTATTACAACTCATCACAAGTTACCATATTCATGTATATAACATTCATGCATACACCTAATAATACATAGAAACAATGGAAAATATTAAGGGAGTATAATTTATATATTACCTATGATAGATCATATTGTTCAAAGTATATGAAAGGTTGTTTTTAGAAGTTTTATGAAAAGTTGAGTCAGAGGAACATTACTTTCAATCAACATTATATTTGGTTAGACAATTGCATATCACAATTCAAAATGCACAAATGTTTTATTGGTTGAGTAGGATGCATGTTACCACTAGTGTAGAACACATGGATGGCCATGGGAAAGGTGATTATGATGGTGCTAGAGATTGTGTAAAAAGAGATATTACAAAGGAGGAGTTTAAATTTAAAGAGGGTGTTCATTTAATAGAGGAAAAAATTGTAGTTGAATGGTGTAATGAGAACATGTGTCATGGTGCTCACCCAAATTCTACTATTCATAGACATTTATAGTTAATGGAAGAATAACACTTGGTAAAGTATGAAGATTATATGAATCTAAAGGGTTCAAGTAACTTCCACTCATTTCATATCTCAAATTTAAGTTCTTGGATTATTCATACAAAACACTTGGCATGTTTTTGTTCTATATGCATGGACTCTATTTAGAATGAGTGTGAGTCAAAAGAGTGGGTGGATTATTGGAGTTCCAAACCTATAAATCCAATCAACACATATCAGGTTCCAACAACATTATAACTTACAAATATGACATCATTAGATGACTTTGACCATGTATCTAATCTAGTGCAGTAAGGTAGAATATTTTTCATTATGTATAATTTATTCTCATTATATATCTTCATATTATCAATAAAAATGGTTTTTTGTAATACATGGCATGTTTTTAAAGTTATTACAGATGAGTATAATGAAGAAGGCACTAATTACTACTTGTGTCAATGCATAGAGAGAATAAAAAATTGACTTCCCCAATTATAGATGGAGAAAAAATTGACTATCCCATTAGGTCAGTGGTAGTCACTAGAACTTGGTTTTGATGATATCATATAAAATATTTAAATAAATGTTTGTTTGAAGAGTTTGAAATACATAGGAAGATACTGCACTATCCAAATTTGATTCTTGCAATGAATTTTAATTACAAAAATATCTTGGGAAGCCATTAAATAGGAAACTATAGAAAGTTTAGGAGTTAGACCATGAAGTTATTCTTGATACTGTCAAGGTTAGAGAACATCTTAGTGGTTCATTAGATTAAAATATAGAGTTATTTTGACTTTTGGAATGAAGATGTAATCAATTTTATGAAATGTATTTTATTTTCTAGGTAGTACATATAAATTTCATTTTTAATTATGTACTAACAATTATTTGTAGGTTAGTGGTGCCAGATAAGCTTCCACCTTCATGTGGTTGGAAATTTAAGTAAAAAATTATATATTATTGAAGATAAGAGAATATTAGGTTGGATGTGATCGAATCTCAAAAAATGACATACAAGTTTTGTTTTACTGGTGTTTGAACTTAGGATTAAAAAATGCATTTCTCTTGTATTGGGAAAGGTGTTCTTGAGGCCATAATGGGTGATAGGTTTGTCAATCAGGCTTGATGGGAGGAAAATATCCTAGTCATATATTTTATCTTCCCCTAGATGTGTTGGCAATGTCAGTTTTTAATTAGGAAGCATCATAGATAGAGTTATACAACTATAACTTAAACTTTGACAACATTTATTGTCCATATTTTTGTTGTTTGGAACGGTAGTGAAAGTGAACTTCCAAGTGGGTTTGAAAATTTTGGTGGTGTGATAACATGTAATTTGACCATTTTAATGTGATAAAAGTGATATATTTGTAGGTGGAGGTCCTGAAGGTAGAAATGGCAGTTGGAACTAAAGAAGTTGCTTGTTCACTACCAAAAAGTTGCATTTTTGGACCCTTCACTACAACTTATCCAATGATTGATATCGAATATTCCACCTAAGTGATATATGTTTAAATTATAAGGATTAAATATTTAGGGTTAAGATCTGACATTTCATGAAAATGTCTTATAGTTATTTTTTTATGTGTGTTTGAACTTAGGCTAAAAAAGTGCATTTTTATTGTATTGTAAAGGGTGTTCTTGAGGTCAGAATGGGTGGTGGGTTTGTAAATTATGCCTTATGGGAGTATAAGAACATATTTATATAGATTATATACCCCCTCATACCCTTGAACATTTTTTTAGTGTTAGGTTTTAGTCAAGAAGAATCAGAACTAGAGTTATGCAACCACAACTTAAACTTTGACAATATTTGTTGTCAGTGTTTCCACTCTTTGAAATGTAATTCCAAGTGGATTTAAATATCATGGTAGTGTTATAAAATGAAATTTTACTATTTATATGTGATCAAAGTGATATATTTATAGGTGGAGGTCCCAAAGGTAGAAATTCGAATTGGAGCTCAAGAAGTTTCTTGTTCACTACCAAAAGGTTGCATTTTTAAACCCCTCACTACAACTTGTCTAATGGATTGATCTCAAAGATTTAACTTGAGTGATATGGGATGATATTAGAGAGATTAAATAGGTATGGGAAGGATTTGACATTTTATGGAAATGTATTACAATTTTTGTTCTACACATGTTTGAACTTAAGCTAAAAAATGCATTTTTCTTATGTTGGGAATGGTATTCTTGAGGCTAGAATGGGTGGTGGGTTTGTCGATCAAGATTTATGGGAGGAAAATAACATGGTATTATACATTATATAACCCCTTTTTATGTGTTGTTAGTGTCATTTTTTATTCAGGAAGCATCAGAATTAGAGTTCTACAACCACAGCTTAAATTTTGAAAACATTTGTTGTCAGTGTTTCCACTCTCTAAAACGGTAGTGAAAATTCACTTTCAGATGGATTTGAAAATTTTGGTTCTATGATAAAATTTAATTTTCCTATCTATATTTGATAAAACCAATATATTCATAGGTGGAGGTCCCAGAGGTAGAAATGCCAATTACAGCTCAAGAAGTTGTTTGTTCACTGCTAAAAAATTACATTTTTGGACCCATCACTATAACTTATCCAATGGATTGATATATAATATTAAACCCAAGGAATATAGGGTATGATTATAGGGCTCAAATAAGTATGGGATGGATTTTATTATTCATTGAAATGACTTACACTTTTCATTTTATGCATGTTTGAACTTAGGCTAAAAAGTTGCATTTTTCTTGTATTGGGAAGGGTGTTCTTGAGGTAAAAATGGGTGGTAGGTTTATATATCAGGCCTAATGGGAGGCCAAGTACCTGGTAATATATTTTATCTCCCCCCCCAGGACATGTTAGCAGTGCCAATTTTCAGTTAAGAAACATCAATTTTGCCTATGATAGTCTAATATGAAAGTAAATGGTTGTTTCTCACAAAGGGAGTATGTATTTTGTGTAGATAATTATATATATATTAAGAATTATCATTTAGGTGAAATTTTAATTTTTTTTATACAAAATATAATGGTAAAGAATCAACATATAGTCTTCTATAACAAAGAAACCCTATCTATACCCTGTTTTGGGTTAACAATCACATTGTAAAGAGAAGTAATAGTTGTTTCTTAATCTTGTCAAGTATTCCATTTAATCTATGGACTTGGAATATGGTAAAATCACAAAATTATTTTTTAAGCTCTTATAATATTAATGAGATATTTAAAATTAAACTAATACTCCATGTTTTTGTCACTAGTTTGTAGGGTACCTTGTTGTGCATAGTCAAGATAGAGAGGAGAGACTTTTATTGTATAAATGTGTATGATAATGGATATAATGGTTTATATGGTTATTTATGGGTGTAAATAAGGTAATTATAATTATAAATTCCCTTAATATATTCCTTGACACTCATTGATACACAAACCATATTGTCATAATCCTAAAAAGGATACAAAAACCTATGTTTTGATGGTTAGAAGAGATAATAAAGATAGATGAGATGTATCACATATTTTATAAGGTTTTTGTGGTGGTAAAAACCTATATTTGTAATTTTTTTCCTTTGAATCTTTTTATAACTCAATATATTAAATTATATAGCCCCTCGGCTTGTGTAGAAGCCTAATTAGGGTTTCAAGAGCAAAAATCCCATAGAAAGAATCTTAACCCTTAGATATTAATACAATTCATAATATAATTTTTTTTGATGTATTAAAAATTAATAAATTGTTTTTGGTGTGGTTCAAGGCTATATAGTATGGATTTGGTGATTGCGAGTTTAAGATAGGGCTAATTAGGCCTAATAGAAGGGTGGTTTACAAAGGAAGTGTCATCTAAGAGTGAATTTAGGTCATGAAATTTGAAAAAAAAACTTGTAAGAAGATAGAGGGTGTCTATAAAAGGTTTTAAATATCCATAATAGTTGATATATTTCTCAAATTAATAGAATTTTCACAAAAAAGGCTACAAGCCTAAGGAGACCATTGTGAGCCCTATATGTGGAATTGAATGTTGAAGTTTGTTTGAGAACTTGTAAGAGGTTAAGGAAAGTGTTATTTGAATAATAAATTATATGATATAATACCAAATCCTTGAGACTTATATCAAGTTTTGGTACTTGAAACCTAAGAGGATTGCCTTGTGAGAAGATAATGAAAGAGTCAAAGGATGTTTGTGAATGGAATGAATGGAATGAGTTATAAAATGAATGTGAGAGGTTTTTAAGAGGTATAATGAAAAAAATAAGTTTATAAAAAGTGTACAAGAATTATTTATAAAGAGAAGAATGCCATTAAACCTAAGTGATAAGTGTTTCATTAGTGTCATTAGTCATTTCCACTACACAATGAAATGAAAACATTAATTTAAAAAAATATGGGAGATCCAAAATTTATAGAATTGAAAAGAACAATTTTTTAATCCTCATTTTTGTATAAAATTAAATACAAAATATAATAGATAATAGTTTGGAAGATCAAAATAATACTGTATAATAACACACAATGAAATAAAAACTGAATATAAATTAGATAGATTTCCATGTTAGGCATACAATATAGGCACATGAATGCAATGCCAATAATACATTGATTTACATGATAGGAATAAAAAAAATTACAACTACAAACATAGTAACTAATGTTAGTTGAATGTCATATATGCATATATAATGCCAAGAAAGAATAAATTGCCAAATAGGCATACAAAAAAGTACATATCATGTAGGACATCCAATTCATCAAATATCCTTCCTCTCTTTTCCTTCATCAAAGAATAGTCTCCATGGGATGCCAAGATAGTATATGGAGACCCCTCTAATGCTTTGGATTGATCTAAGGTCTGACTATGGGTCCTATTCTCATAGTTAGATTACAACTGACCCTGTTCAAATACAAGAATTATTATAAAATTAACATAAAATTCATTCAAACAATTGTTAAGAAATTAATTGTAAATTACAATAAAAAAATCATTTAAAAATCACTTATTGCAACTTTTTGATCTTACTAAATCTATTTTTCATTCTCAAATAAGTCAATGAAAGGCTTAGTTATCCAAATAAGCATCTCAAATATGGAAGAAACATGAGAAGTTTCCCTACTAATCATCTAACTTGGACTATCAAATTTCATAAGATAAAACTGCATAAATAATATATTTACATAAATCATATTTTTCCCAAGTACATGTAATAAAATTATTAAAACAAGTATACTTTTACAATTTAAAATTACAAGAACTAATATAAACCTCTGTCAGTGCTTGTACAGATGACATTATAATAGTAATGCCTATGTCCATATCATCTCATAGAGAGGGGAGAGTGTCTACTACAACTATCAACTATTCATGTAAACAAGGTCTCACTTAATTTTATATAAAGTATCAAATATTATATATGGAAACCATGCATATCATGAAAATACAATGTAAACCAAAAATCATGGAAGTGTAGTTGCCATATAATGTGCATACCATGAAAAAACATTGTAAACAAAGAGTCATGAAAGTACATAACTGCCATACAATGTGCATATCATGAAAAGATAATGTAAACCAAGAATCAGGGAAGTGTAACCACCATACAACATGTAATTCCCAAGAATAACACCTAATTTACATGTTGGAGGTGATATAAAATTTGTAATACATGTAGGAAGAGTGAGTGAAGGAGTAGAAGGTGGAAAGAATAGTTACACTTTGACAAGGCAAAGTTAGGGAGAGCACAGGAATAAGATACAAATCAATAACTTTATCCTTACTTGTAAAGCTTCTTTGGAAAGAATAAAATACCATTATATATTTAATGGGGAAAGGTTGAGCTACACATATATGGACATAATCCTTTTATTATATGTGTAATATCAATAATTTGTATCTCTATATACAATACATTGATTTATATCACATTCATTTATAATAGATGGATGAAAAGTGATTTAGGGGAAATCACCTAATCAATATAAAAGAGCCATGAGCCATGGTGAATCCACCTCTTGATGAAGGTGTGTGTAAATAACATTATAAAAATACGTCAAAGAAGGGAGGTCCTTGTCCAATATATCAAGTTTTAGCCATCTAAATATTTTGTCTTGTTTTGTCTCAAGAGAACAAAATTAGCAAATAGTTTGGATGTTGAATTAGAAGAAACTGCAAGGTGTAATTGTTGGGGCTGACACATATTTTAGTACCAACACAAATTGTGGCTCTCCCCCTAAACTTTTATATTCCCTTAAATTATTATATTTTATTAAAGTTTGAAGGTGTATCAAATAGATGTGAAAATCATGTGTTTGAATTGGGATTTAGGTTAGGAAGTTTACATAGTATAACTAAAATGATACATGATCCTAGAGAGAAACCATTGGGTTTATGGGTTTGTTAAGTCATTATATGAACTTAGGCATGCTCCAAAAACCTCTTAAAAAAAATATCAACACCTCCAAGATTATGGAATTAGAAGAAGTCTTTATGATCTCAATATACATGTTAAAAGTGACAATGATAGCATAGTGATACTCATTATCTATGTTGATGATATTGCTATCATAGGTATTATGGCCACTACACTTCATAAATCAGAAACTAATTTATGTTGTAATTTTGACATGAGTAATTTAGGTCTCCTATATTATAATGTAGGCATAAGTTTCATGAATTTTATCATACTGTAAGCACGATAGATAAAAATATGCCAAAAAACTTTCAAAATTTTTTATATGGATCTTATACAAATGTTGGGTACACAAATATAGATGGGAAAGAGAGAAAAGGGATTGTTTGTGCTTACCCATATCAAAGATGAGGAAGTAAATTCTACATGTGCAATCATGCCATGTTTGTATCCTTATGGTTTTCAACGCAATATGGTAATATGAATTTTAGTTTAAAGTATTAGGAAAATCTTTGGGAAAGAGGTATATGAATGAGACTCCCATTTAATAGGATATTATCACTTCCAAGATAACTTCCACTAGGAAAATGGATGTATATTCATAAGGAAGATTCAAATATTTTGTGGAAAAATGTGCTTCATGTTTTATTCATAAATAATGTCCTATCCATGGAGTCATGTAATGGAACTATTGTAAAATAGTGTATTAACCTCAGCTAATAGAAAGAGAAAACATACCATATGGGTAATGGGAAGAATATATGAATACATTGTCTACATCCTTCATTAGTGACCCTATAAGAGCATCATAGGATGTTACTCTCAAGGAAGAATGGTAAAATATAAGACCATTCATGACTTTTATGTTTTCATTTGTGTTATTTTTGCATTAAATCTTGATAAGATAAGTAAATTAGATGTAAAGATCAAAACATATATGTTTTTTATGTTACGTCTATTGTTAATGATGCACATTTCTTCTCTTTTACCTTAAATTCCCTTGTTATTGTCACTAATTTTTAAGGGTAACATGTGGATTTACATATAATGGTAATGGTGACATAAGTCAAAAAGAGAATATGGCTTCATTGAGCTTAACAACTTCATTTTAAAGATTTAAATATAGTGTTACCTATAAGGACCACTAGATATGTGTTCTTCATTTGATAAGTATCCTCATTGCATGTGAACTACCCTTATCTAATATTGAATGAGATTATTTATGGGATATTTGTGGGATTTTAAAAAATAAATTATATAAACACCTTTAAGCCCATTCTCATAGCTTGCAAATATTGCGGTTCTTATTTAATGGTTTGTGATACCTCATAACAACTTCCAAAGGTTCATAGTACCCCCAAGATGATCAACCCATATACAAAATTTGTGGATAGGTGTATTTAGATAGGAGGAAGAGGGTTTTGAAGGTTTAAAGTTGATTTGAGTTCATATGGTATGATTTCATAGTCAGTAGCCTTTAATTAGGTCGAGGAGTCCTAGTTAATCCTAAGGGGTGTTGAGTTAGGTGTTCTCCAAAGAGAGTTAAATTATGAAGGTTACTACATGAGCTATGTGATGTAAATGGGTATATGAATGTGGGTTTGGTTTTGTTGGGAAATTTATTGTGTTGGATTTATGATCTGAATTATTTTATTTTAAATTATCTATTTATTCAATTTTTTAATTATTTTGTTTTTTAATAAAGTTAGTTTCACAATAAAGTTTGTTGTATCCCGTAACCACTCATGAAAAGAATATAAATCTTTTCACGTGCTTTGTAAAAATGATCTTGAAATAATATAGTAATATTTTTGTTTGAAATACAATGTTCGTAATGTAACTTTTGAATCTTTCTCTATTGCCCCTGGGCCATCAGTGGTATCAGAGCATGGTTATTGAGAGCACGATGAATTTGGGTGAAATCAAAGGTGAAATATTTATTCACAGAGATACAAATAGGCCTCACATGAATTCATTTATGGAAAAATAGATGTGGTATGCCCTTCATGTTAATATTTTGAGAAATTATGAAAATATTAAAATTTTCAAATATTTTACTTTGACCTATGAGTAAATACCAGTGAATAAGCATGTGATGTATGAAAATGATCCTAAAGAAGATCTTTAATTTTATATTAGACTCAGATCATTCATTTTTAAATAGTATGGAATGATTTTGAAGGCTTAAATTTGATCATGTTTGATTTTCAAACCCTTTTTTATGCCAAATAGCCATTTGTATAGATTTTTCAAATCTAAAAACTTCCCTCATCATATAGTATGGTCTCCATTTTTCTAAAAATCCATCTGATCAGTCTTTTATTATGTTTAAATTGATAAAAGGTTAAATCAGATATCAAAATGTCCTGAGATGTTATCACAGATATTTTTTTGAGTTTTTCAAGCCCATACATGAACTTGTACGGCCTCCTTAGTGCCCCAACATTCTAAAATCATATTTACTTCATTAAAAATCTTTTTGATAGTCTTAAATAGAGCCAAATCCTAAATTGTATGACCTAGTATGAATTTGTATGACTAAGAGGTGTGATTAACTAGTTTTAGAATTTTTGTAGAGCATCCATGGCATTGTAAGTCTGTAAAAAGCATTGAAGACTTAGGAAAAATATTTTTTTGTCATTTGGTAAAGTTTTCAGTTTGATTTTTCGTAAATTATAGGGTTTATGGGTCCTAGTCAAACTATGCAAGCCAGTTTCACATAGAGAAAAAAAGCTAGTTTATATATAAGTTTATGTCTTTATGGCTTGTAAATGCTCTTAGAGTAATAGCAAAGTCTTATTTTGTGAAAATATTTGTAAGAAGGAGGTCAAGGGTTCCAATATCCCTTTTTGAAGAATATTTTATTTTCAATATATGCTTTTTGAAGAGATTATTCCTTTTTCAGAGGCTTTGTAAAATGAGTTTGGTGATATAAGGGTGTAATTTTGATATTTTTATGACTCCTGTAGCTGAAAGGTGGTCATGTGACTAGGCAATCTTCATGGTTTTTGATATTTCAAACACATTAGAATGGTTAAATTTATATTTTAGAGCCTTTTTGTTTGATTTTTATGCCAAATGTATTGAATTTAATGTTGTACAAGTATATTATTGGAGGAATATGACACCCTATCTTTGAAAAATTTCTTCAAATGTATTTTATACATCAAACTAAGATTGTAATGACATGTCCCACTACTTGTGTTGTCAGTGATGATGGTGTTATATTTTGGTGTTTACAATTCCTTGAGGATCTAATAGGTTAAATAGAGCCAACTAGAGATTGGAGGATCCATAGAGGTTGGAGGATAATTTTCATTCTCTAATTCACTATTCATTCAAAGTATGGGTTCACTACTGGGATATCAAATTTTGGTTTCTATACTTTGATTTGAGTTTTTATTTTATTTTAGTGCATTGATTTCTAAGGAGAAGATAGGGTACTTTAAATTTATTTTTATGTAGCACTTCTTCTTACATCTCACTTGATAGGGGGAAGATATTGCATAGTGGCCTTCGATCAGTCGTTGATAGTTATACAAGTTAGCATTAGATTTGATACAATTTTGAGTGTTGAGTAAAGGCATACATGTGATGTTGGTGATTATTGGTCATTTGAGAGATGTACCATATAGATTACTAGAGGATCACTTGGATGGGTTCCTATGTCAGACCTTATGTGGATTGATGTAGTTATATAGGCTTTGATCAGGTTCTACTACATTATGGTACAATGGTCAAATGGGATGACCATGCCATGATCATGTTCATCAGCTATAATTTGATCAATACCATGATGTACAGTGTGCTAGCTTGAAAATGTAGTAGAGATTCATTGATGACTTCAGAGTCATAGCTCGAGATCTTCATCATCTATACCCTTTTGGATAAAGGGGGGAGTTTGTTGGGTTTATGATCCAAAGTATTTAATTTAAATTAGTTTTTATTTAAATATTTTTAATTAGCTTGTTTTTTAATAAAGTTGGTTTCACAAGAAATTTGGTTTCATCCCATAACCACTTGTGAGAAGCCTATAAAGCTTTTCAGTTTCTTTGTAAAAATGATATAAAAATAATATAGTAATATTTTTATGTGAAATACAATGTTCAAAATGTAATTTTTGAATCTTTATCTATTTCCCTTGGGCCATCATGTATTTTACTTATAATAAGGAGGTTTGCCTCAAAAAAAGGTCTAGTAGAAGAAAAGTGTCAAAGAAGAAAGAAGAGTTAAGTGAAGAGTTGAAGCTTGGGGGTTATGTGGAATGGTTGGATGAATGAAATGATATGTAATTGAGTAGGTATATGTTATTATGATTATTTTATAAGGGAAAAATAAAATTAGCATGTAGACCTATGAAAACACATAAGAATATTGTAAAAAAAAAGAGCAAGGATAAACATAAAGAACATGAAAATAAAGTATGAAAACAAAGAAAGATAAGTTTAATGTAAACCTACAAGGAAAATATACATAGAATAAATGTACATTGAGAATAATATTAACTCAAAATTTTACCTCTATATAATTAAATGGTGTCATACTAATAGAGACAGATACAATAGTGCATGGGCTAGTAGCTGGATCTGAATATGTAAACAACGGCCATGACAAATCAAATGCTATAAAAGCTAATTATGATGATGAAGGCACCATCACTTCTTATGATATAAAAAATGACATATATTATTGAATTTATATATAAATTAATTTTTAACTAAATTAAATTTGAAAATATAACTTAAATTTAACATGACATTTATATAATATATAACTAAATCTATGTAGTGGATGATGTCTGCACACCAAATATGTGTCCCAAAAACTCATCACTCATAAGAATATTATCCAAACCCTCTAAACCACTAGAACCATAATAATTATAAGGCATTGTACTCATAACTCCATAAAAACATCAAGGGTGGGGTCGGGTATGCACATTAGGTGGCACATCTCTATCATCACTCTATGAAAGCCTACTCATATGTTGAACAAGTGTATCTATGAGTGAACTAAGAGAATGGATATTGTTGATCTCCATGACCTACAGAAATATAGAGGGAATCTTAGGCTCAAGTATATTTTGGATATGAATTCATGTAAGCTGATTAGGTGTATGATGTGCACCTGGTCAATCCTGTATAGAGCCTTTTTATTGCTCATAAAACTCACTAAAATAAAAATAATTCAAAATATCATTGAGTAAAAAATCACAATAGAGTTTCCTAAAAAAATATAACAATATCTCATGGTTTTTCCATGGTGGATAGTCAAAAACCATCACGATCCCAAAAATTGGATGTGATTAAGTTATGTACACAATGATGGATAGGAAAATGTTTAATGGTTATGGGAAATGGGGCATTAGTGGTTGGGTTGATGAATAGGGTGAAAATGGAGGATTTTGAAATTTCTTTATTCTTAACCTGAAGTGATAATAATTTTTTAGAATAATATACCCTACAAGTATCCATATATAAATTACATCTATCAATTTGATCTAATAAGGTCTCTAGGGAATTAGCTAGCTAGGTGTGGTAGGGGTTGGTCGAATTATGATCCATCATTCTCCCAATTAACTCTTCAATTTCAAGTTTATTTCTTATAATGTTATCAATTAAAATATCCTAACTATGAAGGGGTTTTAGAGGAGTGGAGGGTTAGGTGGAGGGATAGAAGTGTGACCAAGAGGGTTTTGTGGAAGGTTAGGAAGAGGAGAAGCAAGAGGGTTATGTGGAAGGTAAGGAGGGTTGAAAGGATAGGTTGTTGAAAAAACAAATTATAATTAAAAATTAGGGTTAAATAATGAAAATTATGGTTAAATAGGGTATATTTATTCGCTTACCTCTCCTATGTGGTGGCATTATTGATTACTAGGTTCATAGGATGAATTTGGTAGCTTCTTGGCACTCTCTAGTCTATTCCACACAAAATGTGATCATAAAAGATGGAGTAAAGCAAGGAAAATGAAATGCAAAATGAGTATTTTGAATTTATGTTTTTATTTTATTTTGATACATAAGTAACGTGATCATGTTATTGAAAATGATAATAATGCGATCGTGTTAATAACATGATCACATTATTATTCAATATAATACAATCATGCTATATAATAATGTGATAACATTATGGATCAGTAATACTAATCCATAATTCAAATAATATGTTCACATTAATTAAATAATGTGATCATGTTATTAATTAACATGATCATGTTATTAATTAATGTATTCAGATTATTAATTAATGTGATTGTGTTACTTGAAATGTCCACAAAATTATCCCCCAATTCCATGCACTTAGCCTATATTGTAATAGATATATTTTTTTATTAGATAAGAAAGTGAAGAAAATATACTGACATTATATTTTCAATTCATATGATTTAGCATTGAAATATATTATATGCATAAGATAATACTTAATTTGACAAAAATGGTCATGTTTATTGGTAAGAATATCATGCTCAATAAGTTTGGATCTATTGTGTTATAATTATTAAGATGCTTTCATTCTATTAGTGGGGTGAGTTTATGTGAAAATGCTTAGGTGATTAATTTTATAATAATATTTTCTATGAAATGGTTGTAAATTATTAATTAGCTCTTCATCATTTACTTTACCAGGCATTTTATTCATACATATATGAAATTATTCATTTTGTTCTCATATCTAGTTGACTGGATAATTTCACATCATGCTAAAACTATCCATATTTAATGTATGAGAAGTTATAAACCTCAATATTTTATTAAAATCAATTCTATATCATTGGAAAATTGAAGCATATTAAACTTTAGAAGTTTTGTTGAGACCCAAATTATGAAATGAATGATTTCTAATAAGATATCTAATGTTTGGCTAAACTTACTAGCATAGTACAAATAAAATTATTGTATGTACATCACATGATATTTTGGGACATTCATCATGTCAATATTGGAGATGTCCAATAATGAATTTCATACAATAATTTATGTTTTTCAATAACTTTGCAATCAAAGTGGTGAACTTGTTTTCCTAAAACATGATTTTTTAAAATGTGATTCACCATAATAAACAAATGTCATATTTTATCTTTATATATTTTGTTATTGTGATGTTAACCATACTATGCTATCATGAATCTACTTATAGGTATATGTTTAAATTTTGTGTAGGTGCTAAAGTTGTACAACTTTGACAAAAAATATAGTGCAACACCAATGAACTAAATATATTGAAGTTCATGTGTATTTTATCTAAGAAAAAGTCCTCAATGGTGATATTAATCTATAGTTCTATCCTATTGATGAATAAGTGGTATATATCTTCACAAAACCACTTGCTGATACCATGTTTTTTTAGCTTTATGCAATGGTGGGCCTTTTAGAGTTTCCATTAAGAGTGAGTATGCATGACAATTCCACTTCCTAATGGTCATGTGTTGATTATTCTTTTCTATACTTATTCTCATTGTAAATCATTGTAAAATTCATGGAAGTTATGTGATTTAAGTAAAATTAATGTGGAATTTTTAATTTTGTACCCAATAATTAAAAGAATACTTTTAAATGCAGGTCCTTATGTTATAAAATTATCTAAATATGCTTAGTGATTATTCAAGATAAACAATGAGATGTAGTCACACGATCATGCTAGCTTAAACATACTTTTGATTAGTTTATGTATTATAATTTATTTTATTTCAAAAAGTGATATTTGGAATGATCAAGGTTTTTAAATCCTTCAATTATGTACATAGTATATTTACTTTTTAAAGTTGATTATAATGTTATCCCTACTTAGTATGAAGGGGGTTGTTAGAGCATTTAATATATAAGTGGGCTTAATTAACCCTTAGATTACCTTGGTAATTCATTAAATAATAATAATATATTATTTATTAATGTGAGGTGAAAACCTAATCAAAATAAATAATAAAGTTATACTTGTTTAATACTTACTGATGATTTAAATGTGTTTCCATATGGTTGGACCTGTTAGTTACAATGGTCACCTATCTTCACATTTAACTATAAATAGGGGTTTTCCCTATTATGAAATATGGTGAATTGATATGAAATATTATCGTTCAAAATTTCTTGAGTATTTTTGTGAAGGATATTTAGATGAAATAAGAAGGGGAAGTTTGTACTATATTGGGTAAAAATTTATCAAATATTGAATATCACTTGTGGGTTTTTCACCTCCTAGAGTTTTTTCCACCTAAATTCCTATGTTGTGTTATTGATCTATGTATATGTTATGATTATCAATACATCCTAGATCATTTCTATGAATCATGTATTACTTCTTGAATTCTATCATCATATAGTCAAAATTAATTTTAAAGGGATCAATTCCATCTAACTTGCATCAATAACTGTAATAATTAAATAATTTGGAAAATATGTCAGGAAACATGAGCTAATTTATCCTATTCAATCACATTATATACTCAAATTTAGGTTCAAGGGGTTTAGATTAGCCCCAATTACCTTCATATTTTCATTTTTAATAAAATTAGGGTTGATTAGGTGGTATGTTTCATCTTATAAAATAAATTGACCCATAAATTATGTTCACAAGGCTTAATTTTTCTCAAATCACATCTGTAATTGCACAAATTGACTAATTATATGAGTTAATCACAAAATCACACCTAATTTAGCCCCAAATCACATCGTGATCTTGTAGTTAGGTTGAAAGCACTCAAATTGGCCCCAATTTCCTTTATGATTGAATTTATGGACTATTTGATTTATTTTCTTATGATATTAGGGTTGACTGACTCCCTAAATTACATCATTTATAGGAAAATTCAAGTTTATAGGGTTAAATGTCATCTAACTTGCATCACTAATTCCATCAATCAACTAATCAACTCAATATATCAAGAAATATAGGATAGCTTAGCCCTATATCACATCATATACTCACAGTTAGGTTAAATGGGTTTAGATTGGGACCAATTACCTTCATGTTTACATTTGTGAATAAATTAGGATTTAGAGTTTATGGTTTTAACAATCAACTAATTAGTTCAATATGTCAATAAATATGAACTAATTTATCCCCAAATCACATCCTAGACTTATAATTAGATTCAATGGGTTCACATTGGCTCCAATTACCTTAATGTAAATTATTTTGTGATAAAAATAGTATTTAAGATTTAGGGATTGTATTTTTGATAAAATTAGGGTTTAGATTAAATTATGATTTAGGGTTAATATGTTAGGAAACTAAAACTAATTTAGCCCTTTGAATCACATCTTAGACTTGTAGTTAGGTTCAATATGATTAGATTGGTCCCAATTTCCTTCATGTTTACATTTGTGATAAAATTATGATTCAATGAGCCATAAATTAAGTTCATCAAGCTCTATTTTGGTCAAATCATGTCTCTAATTGCACCGATTAATTTATTGGATCAATTAACGATGGAATTAGAGCCGATTTAGCCCTACATCCACCATGCTCTTGTAACTAAGTTGAAGGGGCTCAAATTGGCCTCAAATACCTCTTTGATTGAATGAATCAACTATTTAATTCATTATATGATGACTTTAGGGTAAATTTCACTCTAAATCACATCATATAAAATTGAAAATAGGTTCATGTGGCTCAAATTTTTTGAAAATAGGCCATTAGTTGCACCATTTGACTAATTGGCTCAATCTATGATAAAATCAAAGCCAATTTAACCTCAAATCATGTTGTATAGTCATAATTTGGTTCAAGGGCCTTAGATTCACCTTAATTTCCTCCACAATTGAACCAGTCAACTATTTCATTCATTATATGATGGCATTCAAGTTTATTGAGCCTAGAATCACATCTTATACAAGTCAAACATCCATATGTCATTGAACCAAATGGATTTTTTCTTTATTCTCTAATTAAAATGGAGTTGATAAATCCCCTAAATCATAATTTATAGTCATGCACTTAGGTTGAAGGTTCTCAAATTAGTTACAATTACCTTCAAATTCAACCATTGGGATATTTGGCTTATTTAGTTATGATAGTGGGGTTGATAAGCCTGAATTAATATTTTATAGTCAAAATTAGGTTCATCAGGTCAAATTTATCTCACATTGTATCACTTATTGCACCAATTCACTCAATCTAAGATAATTGAGTGTGAAATCATGTATACATGAAATTATGTTCATGGGTTTCAAATTGATCATAATTTCCTCCATCATTTAAATTTTTTTGTCTTATTCATTCATTTTGTAATGAAATTGGACCTGGTTGAACCCTAAATAATTTTTTATATAGTCTAAATTATGATTTTGGGCACAATCTCACTAAAATTACTTCACGTTATCCATGATGTCATTTTTGTGGTAGTGTATATCATGAGACACTCCACTTTAAAATAAAATATAAAAATTGTACATGTGAACTAAACAATTATAAACATTATAAATGTGAACTAGATAAGTATAAAAATTAACTAAATAAGTATAAATAAATGTATATCATGATGTATAGATAAGTATAAACACATATGAGTAGAATAAATTTGTTTCTTTTTATATTATGTCAACATAATGCATACATGTTATAACACACATGTTATAGTGGGTATGTTATTTTCTTTGTTTGAATTAAAAACTAATCCTTTTAGCTTAGAAATGGCTCAGATTCCCAAGCTAAATTCTTAGACCTATCAACACAACCAAATCTAAGAGTTTTGACAGAAAATAAAATAAAATAAACTTTCGTTGCCAACTATACTATTAATTACATTGAAAAAAATATAAAATTATTACCATGATAATAATCACACTATCCTCTTTCTAAATATATGATTTTTATAATTTTTGGACTAATTTAAGGTTTTAATATATTTTGATTTCTAACTATATCTTTTTAGGCCACTACATGCCACAATTGTACATGCCTATATATGTTTTTGTATTTATTTTTTTGTTAATCCAAAAGCAAAAAATATATGGTTGAAAATTAGGCCTAATTCTATAAGCATTAAAAAAATATACTTTTCATTTTTTGTCAATTTTTCAAGATATACATGTGTGTGTGTGTGTGTGTGTGTGTGTGTGTGTGTGTGTGTGTGTGTGTGTGTGTGTGTGTGTGTGTGTGTGTGTGTGTTGAAAAAGTATTAAAAATAAAGGTTACAAACTATATGATCTTATCTAAAGTTTTACCATGTGGTTTTAAATAATATTAAACAATGCTAAAAAAAATGAGGGGCTGCACGACCAACTAACTACTATATTTTATTTTAAAAAAAACTATTAAAATTCTAGAAGTTTGACCTAGTCATACTCAACCATTTTATAAAAAAGTGGTGTTTTGTAAATTAGAATTAAAATAGTAAAATTCATGTTCTTACATCATCCTCAAATTTTGAGTGTAGCCATCTCAAATTAGCTACAAAATTTCACATTTATTAATTTTTAGAAAAAATATGTCCAAAAGTAGGCCCCTTTTTATCCCCCAAATTTGTACACTTACCTTTACCAAAAATAATTACAATGTTTTAGAAAACAAACAAAGTTTTATATCCACTTAATAAAAATAGAGAAAAAAATTAAGATTTTGAAAATGGTGTCATTATGGATCATATATGAGCCAAAAAAGTTAGAGGATAAGTCATAAGCCTAGGAAAGGAAACCATAATAATAATTTGAGGATGAAATCATAGGGAAAAAAATAAAACTTTTGATTTTCATAGAGGATAAGGGGGAATTAAATATCAAATCTAAAACCTTGAGACAATATTATGACATCTTAGAAAGAATGTTGGAACCCTAAGGTAAACTTAGGGTTTGGGAATGTTCAAAAAATAAATGAGTTCACCAATATGTTTTATCATAATTTAAAATTAATAAGTGTATTAACCCTAATTAAGATAAAATAATTTGAATGAAAAAAAATATTATAACACAACTTGTGATAGGAAAAATAAAATCAAAGTACCAAAATCAACAAATTATGATTGAATGAAAGAAGATGAACTATGAACACTAAAAAAGAGTTATTTATTTATGTTTTATGATATAATTATGTCAAACTGAATAATGTTTGGAAATGATCAATGTATACTAATTATGTAATTGCCACATCAGGTATTACTATAACTGATGAGGGCTAGGATCATAAGAAAGAGAATAAGATCGATTCACATTATTTTCCTCTACTAGTCAATTGTGTCCTCTATAGAAAATAAGTACATTAGGGAAAAATAATATGTGGTTGCTTTAAATACAAATTTATGTGGAGAATTGACCTTAATATGCATGAATGACCTATAAATATATTTTTCAAATTTAAAACCCTAATAAGCCTCATAATAGTTGAAAACATGCAAATAGGGAATGTGGGAATGTAATGGGTTGAGTTAAATTCAATCACCCACATGGGGTAAGTGCATGGATTTGGGGGAAAATTCTATGGACATTTACCATAATCAAATCATGTTATTTAATAATGTGATCACATTATTTAATTAACATGATCATCTTACTTAAGTCTAGGCTTGAGATTGCTGAGTCATAACGTGATCTCATTATAAATAGCATGATCATGTTATATTGACCAATATTTTGATTGTATTAATAACATGACTATGTAATTTTTATGTCAATAATGTGATCATGTCCCCTGTGTAAAATATATATATATATATATATATATATATATATATATATATATATATATATATATATATGGAAACCTAAATGTAAAATTATTCATTTTACGTTCATGTTTCCTATTCTTACCTTGTTATGTTATAATGTTTTACTCAAAAAAGTGCTAGGAAGCTGATATATTCACCCCATAGGCCTATTGATCGATAATTCCACCATGTATGAGAGGTAAGTAATCAAAATCTTATCTATTTAACCCTAATTTTTCATAATTTTCATTGTTTAACCCATGTTTATAATTATGATTTGCTTTTTTTAACATCCCATCCTGCTAACCCTCCCAACCCTCCATAAAACCCTTTGGTTGCTCTTCCTCATAACCCTCCACAAAACCCTATTGTTTCTCCTATCCCTCCACCTAACCCTCCTACATTTCCCAAAACCCCTTGGCAGTCAAGAGTTTTTGATTGATAACATTATGGAAAACAAACTTAAAATTGAAGACCTAATTGACAGAAAGATAGATCCCAGTTAAACCAACCCCCACCACACCTAGCTATCCAATTCCATAAAAACCATATTAGATCAAATTGACTTGATAATGATTCAAATTGATTGATGGACCTCATATAGGGATACTTTTAGGGTATATTATGCTGACAAGTTGTTAGCCCTTTAGGTTAAGAATTTGGAAATTTCAAAAGCTAACATTTACACCCTATTCATTGATGTAGCCACCAATGTCCCCTTTCTCATAACTGATAAACATTTTCCTATCCGTTGTTGTGTACATAACTTAACCACAACTAGATTTTAGGATCCATGGTGGATACTATATACACGTAATATTTTCAAACTTTTATTGATTACCGACACTTTGTATCTTATAGGAACCTATTGAGTCTCAATATCTCTAAGTTTATGCCTTAAGGGGTACAAAAAGAAAGGGGTGGGTAGACCATCTATGATTTTTAAGATTATTGTTCCTTTTACCACTTACTATCTACACATTAGCTACCTAAAACCATGAAAGTTAGGCTTGTTCTTCTCTTTCCTATCTATTCTAGTCATTCTCATGCTTTATTCCTTCATTTCTTGACTTATTACCCTTTTTACCTATTCAGTACACTAGGTCAACCTGGTCATCCTAGTGTATTATAGGGACACTTTAGCTATTTTGACTTGTTTTCATCCAAACTGACCTAACATAGACTTTAGGCATTAGCCCAAGAATGTACTAGGTCAACCTGATTGACTTAGTACAATTGACATATTTGAATGGTTTTTAGGCAAGTTAATAATATATATACAAGGTCATTTACCACCATTTCATAAGATTTTAAAGAGAGCAAAGAATTAAGTGAAGAAGTGCAAATAAACATCTAATTATTGACCATTCTACTTGAGGAATAAAACTTTAGAGTTCAATATTTTATTTTAGATATCCAATCTTGTCTTATGGAGAATTATTTTGGATGATTGGGTAGGTCATGTATCCTAGAGATAATTTATCTTGGTTATCCTTACAAGCCACAAAAATCTCTTTCAAATCACCTTGGCTAAGGGAGAGGTTGAGACTTGATAGGTTCATCTTCAAAAGTATCCTAACTTTGTTTCTCCTTTGTAAGAGTAGATAGATAATGAAGTATGTATTCTTCTCTTCCACATATTAGGATTATATATACATTTATATGAGTATATGTATCCTATGCATGTTTATTTTAGTTGTTTATTTATTTTGTTCTAACCCCCACATTATACCACAAGCTTTAGTGCACACTAGATTGGTCTACTTTTATTATTATTAGAATAGTTTACTTTCTTGTTTATTACATAAGTGAACATTAAATAATAAGAATATATTAGTGTTTTTGTGTGATTATGTTAGAGTTTAAGCCTTGGAACCCTTCCTGGAATGATGCATTGTGATAAATGATGCAAGTGATACCCTAATCAAGTTTAGTAGAACCCCATATTGGTCATGCTCTTGCTTAAAAAGTGTATACCCAATTGAAAGTGTAGGTGTGATCTATATTATCTGATCTAGGATTAATTCATTGTGCATCATGTAATTCCAATTGCATACATTTTGGTGAACTTGACTTGAATGAAATCCTCAATGGATTTGTTCACTTTTATTTTATTTAATTCATTATTTTGTCATCATTTCTATCATATATTTTGTTATACTAATTTGGTTATGTTGACCCAATTTTTTTCTTATTTGTGCATAAGAATAGGCATCTAGATTAATAAACTTGACCTAGTATAGGTTTTCATCACTTTTCAAAATACTAAATCAGTCTACTAGGTTGACCTAGTCGACCTAGTGTATTTACATTCACTTTACTATAGTTTATATACAACCTGATCGATCAACTAGACTCATTAAAAATTCTTGTTTACAGACTTTCAAATCTTCTACTAGGTCAAATAGCTTGACCTAGTACATTTCTAGACTTCCATTCCAACCAACTAGGTCAACTAGGTTGACCTAGTACATTTTCAACACTTTTTCAAAATAATTTTGTATTGCTTTGTTGACCACCTTGACCTAGTTTGCAAGTTTTGGATCAAAAAATTCTATCTTTGAACCATCAAGGTGAGTTTATGTTCTTCTGTATCTCTCTATTTTTGTACTTTATTTTCAAGTTTGTAGCCTTCAAAACTACCTCTACACAACCAACAAGATCAACTTGGTCAACCTAGTTGTATGTCTTGTTTGTTGTCTGAAACAACTAGATCAACCTAGTCAACCTAGTGGGTTTTCAAGACCCTACTTTCAAAAGTGTTATCTTGACACTCTCGACCTAGTTCTATTTGTTATACATATAGTTTTTTCACTATACCTTGTTTCAAAGTTGGAATTCACCTTATATGCTAATCACATCTTTCATTTTAGTTGTTTTCATGTTTAGAATAATTCATTAGTCTAATTAGGTTGTTTTTAATTAACTATTTAGTTACACTATTTCTATTTTATGCACACACAACCAAATCACTTAACATCAAAAAACATTTTAATGTTTAACTACCCAAACCAACCCACTTGGATTTTGTCACCAAGGGGCAAGCCAAATTGATACTCTGGTCAGGTATAAAGCATATTTAATGGTATATTTTGTCTAAGCACCTGACACTCTTATCACTATAGTGTGTGAAGTGAGGGGGTATTCCCCAATACCAAGCCTATATCATTTCAACTATAGTCTTTTTATTCATAAATTCACCTGAAACCATCCATAGATTGTTATTTGGTACCTTATTTATAACAAAATTTCTATCATTTCAAATCATTATTAATAATCCAACATTCTAGGCTGACCTAGCTTTACTTTCAAAGTTGTTTGCTTGCTCTTTGCTTAATTATGTGTATAAGAACTTGCACTAGCTCATATTGGGGAAATATTTTTTCTTTGGGTTCATCAATTGGATTGACTAACATAAATTTAATTGATTTTTTGATTAATTTTAGCATCTAATTTCCTAGATTAACTACACATTATCTCTCTTTATTTTCGCAAGTTGATTATCGACTCTTTATTTTTCTTGTTTACTGTACTAGGTCGATCAGGTTGACCTAACATATTTTCCAGCCCTTGTACACTGCACTAGGTCGATCTAGTCAACCTAGTACTAATTTTATACTTTTTCCTCCTTTCTACCAATCTTTGTTCTCTGTACTAGGTTAATCCTATGGACCTAGTTCTATTTCACAGACCTAGTTTTTGCACTAGGTTGACTAGGTCGACCTAGTTCAATTACAATCACTTTTTGATTCCTTGTTTATCTCATCTTGAATTTTTGTCCTTTCATCATGGACTATCTATTTGGTGATAACACTAAAAATCAATCAATATATATGATGGAATTCACTAATCCTAATAGGGTCTTCCATGGACAAAGTAGAGTTCCTTTCGAGAATGCTAGTAATGTCTGTATTTCAAGCTATACAATGAATCATGGGAACCCTCATAATACCTATTTACAACATAAACATCTCTTCTTATAATATCAATCTTAGTTAGAATATACTCTATAAATGATTTTTTTAATCATGGAATTCCCTCAACATAGAGGGAAAAACCCTTCTACCATATATAATCTCATGATTAACCATTAAGTTGAAGAAGCTCATTCTCCTACTTCCACTTTCTCAACTATATTTTGGGGTAATAATTTATTTACTTCTCAAAATTTCCCTTCAATATTGACTCCTTATGCTATTGCATATTCTTATGTAACTTCTTCTAACTCCATGCCTAGTATCTCAACTAACATGGTTGGTTCTACATCTAGTGGGCCTCTTATAACATCCACTATTCTTAATCCATAAATTACCTCATTATATACTACCAAAGGTAATAATTATTGTAATACTTCTTCATATCAACCATTTTCTAGTCCATCTTCTACTTCACAAGAAAATTTTGCCACTAGTGTTTCAAATTCTCATAGCTCTTCTCAAACTCATGTCAATAGTAATAGTGGTACCCAAGCCACTAATACTAAATCAAACACCAATAATACTAATAAAACAAATCAAAATCACCAACTATTATTAAATACTCTCAATCAAATGAACACATTTCAAGTTCATAACATGAATCAAATGATGAGATTGCAAAACCACCTTCTTAATCTTCAAACACAACCATAACCAATGGTTTGGGGCACACAACCAAAGTGTTCCTACTCCTCATCTTAGAGATTCTCAAAGTAATATAATTACTCAACCTCCATTAGTCAACAAAATTATCAAGCATTTACAAAATGAACCTCTTACTACTCAAATTACTAACATTGATATCAAAGGTATAACACCTACCATCTCTTATAATGAAGCAACTAATCCTACCCTTCATCTTAAAACATTTAGAAATATTTATAAGGATTGGGTAAAATTAAAAACCTTTGCTACTACCTAACTCCTTGCCAAAACCCTCACAGGTGATGCCTTAGATTGGTATAATCAACTTAGATCTCATTCCATCACTAGGTTGGAGGGTTTAGTGAATGCTTTAGTACAAGCATTCTAAACTAGTGATCTTCCTGAAAACACTTTGGCCCACTTCATCAATTGTAAACAAAATGAAAATGAAACCACTCAATCTTTTGTTAAATGATGGAATACTTTGTCAAATAATTGTGAACATAACATGATAGATGACAATCTCTTTCATATATTTAGAAATGCTCTATTTCCTAAATTACAATATCGAGTCTATAACCTTTCTCCATATACCTTGGAGGAGGCCATTAACCAAACCAAAATACAATATTTCCTCATGCATCAATTTGAGCTACCCCAAACTTTAATGGGTCCTTGTTATTTACTTAAAAACAAAAATTGAAATATTACCAATGATGGTGTTACTAATTCATATGATATCATTCACAATGTTCAAGTTGTCATTCCTACCCCTTCTTCAAACCCAAATCCTTCTCAAGAATATACTAATCCTCATTTCTCATCACCAAACATCATTAATGTCCATAAACCTCTTTCCTTGGATAAATTTCTTAAGCATCTACCTACGCCTCTCCCTTGAGAGATTGACCCTACTCATCCTATGAAAACCTTGTATGATCCTAGCATGTTTTGTTGGTTTTATGATAGTTGGGGTCACTCTCATGAGACTTGTAGATAACTTCATAATCTAGCCTTGGATTTTCTTCTGGTCCTAATTTTGATCATGATACTATCACTCACAAGCATCAACAAGCTTATGAAGTTACTTTTAAGAACTATAAAACTCATGATAAAATCTAAGCCTTGAATCAATCAAATGCTCATTTAGCTATTTACAAAGATCCTTTACCTAATTATCAACCTATTCAAGAAAACCAAGACAAGCCCACCTCCTCCACCAATAATGTATAAATTCTTTTTGAACTCACTTCCAAAGAAAATGTGGTTATCATGACTAATATGCGTAGGGTGGTGTATTTCATCAATTCTTAACCTATCTACACCCTACCTCCTTCTAAGACATTCCGTGTTATCCAATATTTTTCTCCAAGTCATTTGAATGAGCTGGGGCAAGAAGATTTTATAACCTTTGATGATGATCCAATTTGTGATTTTCCCATGGATAACACATCTCATTCTATTTATACTATTCTTCCATCATCTTCTAGTAACAATGATAATCAATCTTCCTATGATAATCAACCTTTTGTCAAAATTTCTTCCACTTTTCAAGATCAATCTAAACCAACCAATTCTTCATCACCAAATGATTTAAAACATTCTAAAGATTCTCATTATTATCAACACAAATTTTAATTCTCTTTGGTTCCTCATTCCAAAGACCTCCTTAACCATTACACAACTATATCTAATAATCTTCTCATGGGTTATGTTGAGTGGGATCCCATTGTAGAGCTCACTAATGCCCCATTTTAAATTCCATTTATTGAGATTATGATTACATCTCCTCATCATCAAAACTATCTTATACAACTACTATTTGAGATGAATGTCCCTCGTCCTCCATTAGAAAGATGAGAGGCAACTGTATCTGGTTCTAAGGATAGTATCTTACAATAATGTGAAGAGATGTCCATCAATGTTGATGAAACTATTCAGGCTTCTCTTTCTTTGAAATTTCCCATCACATCTATGATTCTTGAGGAGATTCTGATTCATACAAATGATCTTCCATTATTTATTCATATCTAAATATGTGATATCCAAATCAAATGAGCATTGATTTATGAGGGTTATAGTACTTATGTTGCTTCTCTCGATTTCATTAAAACCTTTAGATATTCAGAATGTAACATTAAGTCTACACGTAGCACCTACCAAGGATATGATAGAATAAAAATGCCTCCTCTTGGATGTGTGTGGATTTCCATTACTATCCCACTTGTTACCATTCATGTAAAGGTGATGATCTTTAATTTCCCTATTTCTTATAACATCTTACTTGGTAGGCTGTGGACTCATCGTATGCGAGCTATCACTTATTCCACCTGACAATGCGTTAAATTCCCTTATAATGGAGTCATTTACAGGATTTAAGGAGATATTAACCCTTAGAATTTTTATAAATTTCAAGATCATGGTGTTTTTAAAATTCCTACTCTTGAGCCTTTACCTAGTATTCTATTCCATGAATCATAGCTTTTCAACTTTCCTATCAACTCAACTAGAGGTTACAATGGGAATCTCAAGGTCATTGGTAACATTACTTATTAACTTTTAAAATATAATGATGATGAGCTTGATGAGATTAAATTAAAGATTAAAACTTCAAATCTCACACCTCATCTCATCTCATAACTTCTAGCCTCATTAAAACCCGATTCTCACAAACCACCTTGTGATGACATTCCTGTAGTTTTATCTAAGACTAGGAATTCTATTCACCATGCTTCTTTCGATGAAAAAGTTATTCCAACTTGTGTCATTGATATTCATATGCCAAAATATGATGATGGATATTCTTTAGATGATCCTTTATTAGGCGGCCTTGTCCAGGCCCGTGATGCTAAGATTATACATTATCATTCTTCTTTATTTGAGTTTTCTCATGCATCTTATCATGTTCCAACATTTATAGTTCTTGATTCTTGTATTTTTCCTCTTTATTATAGAGCAAAGATGGTGTCAACACCTCCATTTTCTAAGGAACCCCATAGGACTATGCTCATGGATTGTACTATGACCAGACATTACCATTTTTCTAGGTTTGTTGATTCTTGTCATTGGCTCACTCCTAAAGTTATTGCAACCATCATTAGACCTTATAATAATCCTACTCCTCCCATAGTGGAATATATGTCACAAATAGTTATTATTTATTCTTTTACTATTGATGAACCTACTTTTACTTCTTCCATTAGTACTCCTTCTATTCAACCTATTTCCATTTCTTCTCCCTCACTACCTTCTCTTGGTGATGGCTTGATTCCTTTGCTCAAGAGGGATAATTTTCCCACAAAATGGGATAATGATCCAACTCCTTCTTCATCCATGACTATTGCACCTTCTCCAATGAGTGTTTCCCCTAAGAATACTCACAAGTGTATCTATTGCTTCCATGGGATAGATAATCACTCTTCTACCCATTATCATAATTTATGAAAATATATTGATACCTTTCATCCTTCCTCCCCATCAATAAACACTACCATACCTCCTCCAAATATTTTTCCTAAACATATACCTAAGTATGGTGAGAGGTGTTGTCTATGACACCAATATGGTACACATCACACTGATCATTTATGTATCCTTCAGTAGCATCTTAAGGACCGTGTTATAGTTATTCCTTGACCTTCTACCATTCCTCCCATAGTTAATTCCTACAATAAGGATCCTCCTTCTCCCATAGCTACATCTCCTTTGGTCCATTCACCACCTTCTATGCCTCCACCTATGGTTCCTTCTCCACCTATGGACCCTCCTTCACCCATGGATTCTTCTCCACTAGTGATTCCAACATTTTTGATAGATCCCATTCCCACACATTCTCCTAACCATCCTTCACCCAATTACCCTCCTCAACACGATCCAATGAGTATTCCTACTTTTTCAGTTGAGGAGATTAGAAAATAAGTATTTTCCCAATATTCAACAAATATTGATGAGACATTAGTAGTAGTTTGTATCTAGCATCATAGATATTTATCCAATGTCTTTGATAATGAGTATGGATAGATTTACCAGTATTTATAAGCACATGTATGGTGCTTTCTCATTTAAATTTGGATTGGACATGTGCTTCAATCTTATTTTTATCTATTTTTTATTATCATTTAACATTATGTCAAATTATTTATTATCTTATATCATGTTGTACCTTCTTATTATACTGTAGTCAGCTGATGTTTTTGTTTTACATTTCATATATACTTGTCTTTTCCTTATTAGTGTTATTTCTCACCTATCGTTTCTTTCTTTTCCTTTAGAGTTTTTCTCAACACTCTTCCCTTGTATCTTCATGATTGTTTACTTTATTATATTTATTTTTCACAAATAGTTGTCATGGTGACTTGGTTATATCTACCTTATTCCCTTTAGTTATTATCTCCTTTTACCACGTGATCATTTAGCAAACAATATTTCTCATTACTATTTACTTTCACCGGTCCTCCTTTGAATCTCATATTTCCTTCTTCCTTTTCGAAAAACTAAGCATATACACGGTTGAGACTTGAGATCACATACGTGTTCATTGTCAAGCCTAAGTGTCCTAGTTAGTCTTTTGTCTTGGGTTACTTAGCTTCCTTTATCTTTAGCCTATAACTCATTCACATGTATTAGTATCTCTCTCATGTTTGGTTTTCCAAATCTATATGGATGAGGAATCTTAAAAATCCTTCAAAAGAAAGTTAAAATCCAAATCATTTAAACAAAAGGCAATGACATCAAAAGGTAAAAATATTATCAAAAGTCAAATCACACTAAAAGATGTGATTCAAAGCACATATCCTTCTCCTAGTTTAAGATCAAACTCCATAGTTGGCCTCATGATAGAGTTGAGGTCCTTTTGGGTGTGGTAGGCTAGTAGATTAGAAGAGGAGAATAGAAAAATTTAAAAAAAATCTCTTAGTGCCACCTACTTTCTCACACTAGTACCAAATCTTCATAGTAGACCAATAGCTCTATAAGGGGTCCTGATGAGTGGGGAACATGTCATGAGGAGATAGGTCCATTTTAATTTTATTTGTACCAAACTACCTTCATGAGTTGATCTTAGTAGCACACTTATTTGCCTACAAATTTTTGTGTCTTTAGGGAATAGACAATTTTTTGTGTCTTTAGGGAATAGGTTTCCTTTGTACATAGGTGAACACTAGTCACTTAGTGTCTTCTCATGTCCTTAGTATGCCTCTTGTCTCCTAATTTATTATCATAATATGCCTAAGTCTTTGATTTTTACATTATTTTTTTCATTACCTTTCCTCACATTTCCTCTTGGGAAATATTTTTTATCTTTTTGATCACTCTCCATGCGATTTCATTTGTGAGTTGCTTTGTAAGACCATGGATAGGAGCCAACATTCATCACAAATTACCACCTTTTCCATCCTATTACCCACATCCTTAATTTATCAGTCCTAATATTTCTACTTACAAATGTTGTTTTGGTACCCCTTGGGATTTCTTTTGTGAGTTGCAGTGCAAGACCGTGGATAGGACCTAACCATCCTCACAAAACAACAAAACAATTTTTTTTCCAATAAACAAGTCACCATCTAAATTACATGTGTCAAGAAAGAGATAAGATTTGATTGATTATGAGGTTACACGTCATTTGACATAATTACCATATTGATATTTAGTATGTTTTATGATTACTTCATTTTTCTTTTGCCTTTTCTTTTCTTATTTTTTAGTGCATGTTAGATTACAACCATTTCTTGAATTTATCATACTTCCCAGCTTGAATTAGTATGATAAATTTAAGACCAATTTTTGCAATTTTTTTTCTCTTTTATACTTCCCATCGTGAAATAGTATAATTGATTGACTTAATTTTGATTTGTTTTTATTTACCATTCATGCCCTTTTCATCCCTTCCATTTTATTACATTGTTTGTCATACTTCCCAACATGATATTCAATATGATTTTACTTTTTTTAATTTGGTACCAAAATCTTTCACATTGGTTTAAAAATAAATCCCCATTTTACCAATTTTTTTGTCATTCTCTTGGTTCCTTATACTTAGTCATTTTTCATGTTATTAAACATTTACCAACTTGAATTAGTGTGTAGTACTTTTTTGATTGACTATATTTTTACAAGTCTTTTTGACTATTTATTTTTAAAAACCATGCATGTGTTATCCATAATGCCAGCAAAGAAACCACATTACATATATTTCCTATAACATATACAACAAAACTAAATACATGTGCTAGAAAGAAATATATCCAAAGCATCCATACCCTTAACCATAATGAACAAACATAACAACCATAAAGGCAACATACACAACCAACACCAATATGCCTAAATCACACAGACACACACACACACACACACACACAGAGACACACACACACACACACACACACACACACACACACACACACATCTCAAGAATTTGATATGGCATATATAATTACATATAAAGCCTCAACACTAGGGATAAACTCCATCATGTCTATCTCATGTCCTAGCCATGATACCTACTAAGCCCTCAATATGACTCCTCTAAACAATATGCTATAATGAGGTAGTCCAAGATCTCAATCCCTCTACATATCCTTACTTATGTACTATCTGCACTTGTTCCTATCCCAACTTGGTCTGAGTCATTGCATGTGCATGCATTAGCTAGTTCTGCTTCACTATATATGCTTGCATCATCTATGTTACTATATCTCAATGTGTAACTCTCTCATTGGATAGGGCCTAATAGGCCTACCTCTCCCTTATATCCATATCTGATGTTGGTTATGCCCTCTCTCTCTTCATCTATATCTACCTTGTGGCCTCTCTCACTAGTCTAGACCAACTCACCTGAGTTGGGGTAGATGGTACACTTAGATCCTCCTATGTCATGGGGTTATATGGATATAGAGTCTCATCTATGATGTCATGAAGTACTCCCCTAACTAAGGACCCCCATATCTACTCCTCATCCTCATTTATGCCTACAAAATCACACCAGATAGATATTAGATCACTATCATATCTCATAATATCTATCTATGTACCAAATAACAACATAAGAAATAAATTAATCATACTTTTTCTTACCTACCTATGTCTCAGATCCTATGGTATCACCATTTGTGTGACCACCTAGCATATTCTCCCCATTTGTGTGACCTCTTGGTATCTCCTTTGTCAGTCACCTCCTTAGCTCACACTCATTTGTCATGGCTCACATCCATCTGAATGGTCTCTCTATCCTCTCCTATGAATCCTCTATTGAATCACCTAAGATGATGATGGTCTTCAATCTCTCCTCCTACCTTAGTTTCTACCATGTCCTCAATGGTCATAGCTCATCTCTTTATGGATCTAGTGGTGGTACATATGGTATCTCCACCCATACCTCCACCTCTTCTTGCTCTGCCCCTCATCATACCTAAATATTCCATGGTCACTCTCAATGTGGCCTCAATATTAGTCTCACTATCAATGATCTGAGTCCCCTCTTCCCTCATGGCTCTCTCACATGTCCAATCCACTACTCAGGCATGAGTATCAATGTTGTTGGATTAGTTAGACCAATTTACCATAGTAACCATGCCACTAGATGTGGATCTCTCCACCATGTATAGTTACCTATCACCTTTCTCCTCTCTAACATTTGTCTAACTATGTGATAGCTCTCCCAAGTAGTTGTTTCTTACTCATATGGTTGCCACACTATGTTAGTGCATCTTACCATCTGTAGCATTGACATGTGGGGCATGTTCTACATTACCTAGCCCTCCATCCATATCCTCACTCAAGGTGACCTATTATCGACCACATGGGGTAACCCAACTAGTTGATACATAGGAAATCTCTTGTATATCCATATTGTCAATAGTATGATCGATCTCATGGTCTTATGTACTTTAACCCACATCTCAAATAGATCATAAAAAATCTAGACACAAATGATACAGCCCTGATCATATATCACTCCCTCTTCTAGCATCATCTTAATCAAAGCTATCACGTATAGTGGTAACTTACCATCTAACTTGTGACAGATCACTCGTTGTGTCACAAGGCCTATCACCACCTTCTATAGATCCAAAATTTATGATATATAATATCACCCTTACTCTCCACCTTAATAATATTATCTTTAAGCCTATAGCCCACATGGATAAGGCTCTCCTCTCCTCTATGTTGTCTAGTATCCCTATGATCACTAGTGATCCTACTATGGGAAGTCCACAAATGTAATGGACATCATCTAGTGTGATACCCACCTCTATCACATCCCTATCCACCTCCCATTTGAAGGTGTTGGTTAGCCATTCCCAAAAACCAAGGAACATGACAAATAAATCTGCACTCAAAGGGATCTTGAACATATCCGCTATACCTCCTAGACCTATGACTACCAGTCTAGCTCTATCTTCTTCTGTCGACCTTTCTAACAAATATAGCAACCATGACATGTCTATCAATCTCTATAATTGTGGTTGTATCTACAATAAAAAAATAACAAAGGATGTTTTAGTTCCTCCATGTCATGTAAAATCACAATACATTCTTTATACATTCTATCTTAATAAAAAATAAGCATACTCTATTAATTTGTATCCTATTTTGGTCCATCTTGCCCTTCTTTGGTCATTTCAAGCCATTATAGACCTTTCTCATATTTTTGTACACTTTTTTTTGCTTATTTTAGATCCTTGATCAACTTAGTTTGACCAAAAATATCCTTATGTTTGTCTTATTTTATCCTAAAATTCTTAATTTTCCTGTTATCTTCTTCTCCATAGTGTTCAGGTTCCATTTTGGCCCTTATAAACTAACTGGACACCTCTTCATTTATTTTTAGCTCATAGAATACACTAGATTGACTTATACCTACTAGGTTGACCATATGGATTTTCACCCTGATTCAACCTCCTAGGTTGACCTAGTCAACCTAATAGGTTTAATGTGTTGATCTAGTGTATTTTGCTAAAAAAAATGTCTTTTTCATGCTTTCTTCCCATTTCCTTCCAACCTATTTCCCATATTCATATCTACTACCCTTAGAACATAGGTTTGTTCCTTTTTGATATGTATAAATTCTTAAAATCCATTTAAATCAATGCAAATTTCAAAAACTAGTTTGAGATTCTTGGTTGCATACCTATAGTGCACCTACTCTTGCTCTTGGGGTTCTCTCTTGCCTAGCACGCAGTTCCCTCACCATCCTAGATTTTTTTTCTCTCCAGAGGTATTTTTATCCTTTCTTACAAATCAAAATAACAAAATGATTTATCTTTTGCCTATTTAAAACCACTTTTTCAAAATTCAAAATTCTCAAGTATTTTTCTTCAGATTCCTTATTTTGCTCATATCTTTGTTTCTGCTCATCCATTTTTCAAACCATAAAATGCTTTAGATTCATGGTGACATAGAGATTATTTTCCAATATCATATGCCTATCTTCCAAAAATTTCAATTTTTGGCTATTTTTTGCACTAACTTCTATAGGTTCACCTAGTATGCTTTATATTGGATAGTTTCACTTTCTTACATTCTTATTCTTTATCTACAACACTAGGGTAAGTTAAAGGTATGTATTTTAAATTCAGTCCTTTCATTTATCTTATTTACTTCCTACTAAATAATACTTAGCATCAACATTGTGTGTTATCATGTTCTATCTCTAAAGCACCATCCCATGTTGCACTTACCTGGCACATGATGAACTTAGGTTGGGGCATGCATATACACATAATATTTTAAAAATTTAATTGATTATTTTCACTTCATATCTTGTAGGAAACTATTGAATCTCAATCTCTCTAAGTGCATGCCTTAAGGGGTATACTAGGAAAGGGGTGGACAGACCATCGGTGCTTTGTAAGATTATTATTTCTTTTGCCACTTTCTATCTACACACTAGCTCCTTAAATTCATGAACCCTAAGTTTTTTCTTCCCTTTCCTATCCATTATAGTCATTATCATGATTTTTTCATTCATTTCTTTCTATATTACACTTTTTATCTATTCACTACACTAGTTTGACCTGGTTGTCCTAGTGTATTATGGGGACACTAGCTATTTTTGATTTATTTGCATCCCAATCAACCTAGTACAAACATTAAACATTAGCCCAAGAATGTACTAGGTCGAACTAGTTGAACTAGTAAAATTGGCATGTCTAAAAGGGTTTTAGGCAAGTTACTACTATATATATAAGGCCATTTACCACCATTTCATAAGATTTGAAAGAGAGTGAAGAAGTGTGAATAAACATTTGCTTAATGACCATTATAATTGAATAATAAAGCTTTAGGGTTTAATACTTTATTTTGGAGCCCTGATCTTGTCTTATAGATAAGTCTTTTAGATGCTTAGGTAGGTCATGTATCCTAGATTTGATTTATCTTGAATATCCTTACAAGCCAGAATAATCTCTTGCAAAGCACCTTGGCCAAGGGAGATGTTGAGACTTAATAGGTTCATATTCAAAGGTAAGTATTCCTAACTTTATTTCTCCTTTGTAAGAGTATATAGATAATGAATTATGTATTCTTCTCTTCCATGTATTAGGATTCTATATATATTGACATGAGTATATGTATCCTATGCATGTTTAGTTTAGTTGTTGTTTATTTGTTTTGTTCTCACCCCCACATTATGCCATAAGCTTTGGTGTGCACTAGACTAGTTTACTTTTCCTGTTATTAGAATAATTTTCTTTCTTTTTTATTATATAAGTGAACATCAAATCATAGGAGTCTTTAAGGGTTGTTGTACAATTGTGTTAGACTATAGGATTTGGAACCCTTCCTGGCATGATGTGTTATGATAAATGATGAAAGTGATCCCCTAATCAAGTCTAGCAGATCCCCATATTGGTCATGCTCTCTCTTAATAGGTGTATACCCAATCGAAAGTGTAGGTGTGCTCTATCTTATCCAATCTAGGATTAATTCATTATGCATCATGAAATTCTAATTTTATGCATATGTTATTTGAATATCCACCATATAAAAACCATGAGGTCCCATTATATTTTTTGAGGAAACTCTACTGTGAGTTTGTCCTCAACCAAATTATTAATTATTTTCATTTTAGTGAGTTTCAAGGCTGAGGAAAAGGATATGATAGGAATGACTGGGTGCACATTATACACCTAATCAGACTACACATATTCATATCCAAAAGCCTATTGATCCTGAGATTCCCTTCATAGTTTATCAGGGCATGGAGATAGACACTCTCCATGCTCTTAGTTCACTCACTGATATACTCATTCAACATATGAGTATGCTTTCATAGAATGATGCTATAGATACACCATAAGCTACTCAATCCTAACCCCACCCTTGTAGTTCATGTGGAGTTATGTGCATGAGAACTTGTGATAATGATGGCATCTATGGTTCAAATGGCTTAGATCATATTATTATGAGTGATGAGTTTTTAACATGTACATTTAGCATGGAAATATTAGTCACCACATAGATATAGGTATATTTTATATAAATGTCATGTTAAATTTAAGTTATATTTACAAATTTATTTTCTAATCTAACAATTAATTTACATAAAAATTTAATATAATATATATGTCATTTTTCATGTCACAGGAGGTTATGGTTCCTTCATCATCACAACTAGCATTTATTGCATTGGATTTGTCACACCCATTGTTTTCATATTTGGATCCAGCTACAATGCCATCCATGGATGCATCTACCTCTATTAGGATGACACAATTACCTATTAGAGGTAAAAATTATTTACATATATGTTTTGCTCTTGGCATTTGTTATGACTGTAGTTGTTTACATATACATGTTGATGAGTGATGTGAGATACGATTTCTCTAATTTTATGTCTCTTGCTTATACCTACATGGGTGATGTACCTCCTACCATTTTTTATCTAGATGGAGCCTAACCTACCATATCCCTAACAATCTCATTGAGAGTCTTCCCCTGAGACTCTAAACCAACCATATTTTCGTCTAGGCCAACTATCTCTCTCTTATTATGAGGGAACTCCACATATGTATGATACATAGGGAGAAAACATGTGTATGCTTTCTTATTCACACATGGATAACCACATCCACCAAAATATTATTGAGGCTCAAATAATACTCACCTAAAAAATATTAACCAAAGTTTCTTTGATCACACTCCACCACTAAGTGATTCACTCTAAATCCATATAACAAGAGAAGACATTAGATCTACAGTCACATAAATAAATATTAACTAAGTAATAAATTACAAAGTAACATAGAAATTAACTAAAAGGTATAATTCTTAATTGGACCTCATCTTATCATTCTCCTCCTATCCTATTGGTTCCTCTCTAACAAGCATATGCTCACCCTTATTTCTCCCTAAAATTCATCTCATCACCCTCTATCCTATGCTTGTCTTTACATATAAGTATATACATATTATGGTTGTGGTTTTACTTAATGTTGGCATCCTACCATAATTGTAACCTAGAAACACGGTAGTTTTATAAATGTACTCCTCCAATTAGTACTCTCCCAATTTTTCCAGTGATGGTATTAGAGTGTCTACCTCATTCACAAACTATCCTAAAATACCCTAATATAGTATATCTACCAAATATATCATTGTTAGTGTGTCCACCACTCATGGAAAGTCTCTCAATGGTGGCATACCTATCTAACTAGAAGCCGTAATGGCCCCCACTATCCCAATCTCTAACCTTAATTGGTAAGGCATCATGTGCTTGTACACCTAGCCCATAATGAGTGTATGGGTCATGTTTTTATATAAAAAAGTATTACACCCAATAAAAAAACCTTACTTCTATCATAATCCTCTATTAAGGCCACAACCTTGACTTTAGCCAACAAGCTTAGTATCCTAATCACAACCTTGAAAGTGATAGTCCACTCTTAAGGGACCTGTGGGAAAATTTAACTATTTTACATGACACATCCTATTTGGTGAATAGGTCAAGAAAAAGACTCTAATTGATGGAACAATAATCCCCACCTACATAATCCAAAGTATCCCGATTATATATAGTGTGTCCAAATAATTAGTCATTAATTTATCTATAATCCTAGGAAGCCAATAATACTTCATCAATATACTCCATCAAATGTAGGCCCACCTTTAAAACATAATTTAAAATATCCCTAAATACTCTAAGTTAATCATGAAAATTCATCCAAAAGGAATTAGTTATGAGGGGTCTAGACCTAAGTCAAACCCCTATTTTTAGAAAATTAATAAATCAACAACCAATATAGTCCAACATGTAATATAGGATATCTATTGAAGATCTTGACCCAAGTATATTTATATTAATTAATTTGAAAAAAAAAGAAACTAGTATGTTATATATTCCCTTTCAGAGTTTTAATCCTCTAATTTTGGTTTTAATACAAGGATGCTTCTCTAACACTTCAATATATAGCTTATCAATTTAGATCTAAGTGTATTTTCACATGCATTTTTGTCTTCTTATTTCCTATAATGTGTCATTGCATTCATTTACTTATATAGACATATTTTATATGTAAAAGTTCTTTTATTGATCATTTTGGTTTCCATATATAAGATTTGATGTAATTTATATAAAAATAACTAAGACCTTGTTCACATGAGTAGTTGATGGTTGTTACTGACACTCCTCCCTCTCTATGAGCTGAGACAGACATATGCATTACTACTACAATGTCATCTACACAAGTGCTGATAGATGTATAAATTGTATCTTGTAATTTTGAATTGTAAAAATAGACTTGTTTTAATAATTTTAGTATATGTGTACTTGGGGAAAATATAACTTATGTTTATGTATTATGTATGCAAGGTTGTCCTATGACAACTAATAGTCCTAGTAAAATGGTGATTGGGGAAAATTTTCATGTTCCTCCTATATCTGAGGTGCCTATTCACATAGTTGAGCCTGCCATTGAATTTATTAAGCATGACAAATAGATTGAGCAAGATGACGAGCTTGCAATAAGTGCACATGTTTAAATGATTTTTTTATTGTATTTTAAAATTAATTTCTTAACAATTATTTGAATGTAAATCATGTTAATTTTGTAATAATTCTTGTATTTTAACAGGCTTAGTTATAATCTATCTATGAGTGTAGGACCTAGAGTCAGACCTTGGAGCAATCTAAGGCATTATAGGGGTCTCTATCTACTAGCAGGGCATCCTAGGGAGAGTCTTCTTTGAGGAAGGCAAAGAGAGGGAGGCTATTTGATGAATAAGATGTCTTACAAATGAGATGTACTTTTTTATATGCCTATATGGAAATAGATGCATTTTTGGAATTGTATATATGCATATGACCTTAAACCAACATTGGATATTATGTTGGTAGATATATATTTTTTGTATGGCTATCAAGACCCAATCTATGTATTATTGACATTGGACATGTATGTGCTTATATTGTATGCATATCATGGTTTGATCTATATAACTTATATTCAGTTTTTAATTCATTGTGTGTTATTATATAGTGTTATTTTGATCTTCCAAATTATTATCTATATCAGATCTCATATTTAATGTTGTATGTGCACAAATGAGGTTTAAAAAATTATTCTTTTTAATGCTATAAATCTCAGATCTTACATATTGTTTTAAATTAAAGATTTTATTTCATTGTGTGTAGTGAAAATGACTAGTGACATCTTATCACTTAGGTTTAATGGCCTTCTTCTCTTTGTACCTGCTTCTTATACACTTTTGATGTAAATATTTCTCAATAGCTTGCAAGTGTTTAGGATGTTGACCAAATTTATTTTTATCTAATCTTATATATTCACTTATTTTCTACCTCAAGATTCCTTATCCTACACATACAAGACAATTCCAACTTTTCAACTCCTCTCTTTTATCCTTTCTCAAATTTCTCTCTTTAGCCTTTATCTTGGCTTATAGTCCTATTTTAGGGAAAACCTCCTATTCTATTTTGTATACATACTATTCAAGGAAAAATAATTATTTTTTTGACAACCCTTTTCCATGTTATTACCTCACACAAAATATTTGGTTAGGTTCCTTTGTAAAATCTTGTACCTCTAGGCTTATTTGACACTCTAATTAGCCCTCTAAATACACAAAACTCCAATGTTTGACCATTATAGAGACACTTTGACAAAAAAAAAACTATATTTGACTACACTTTAGTCCAATCCTATTTTTTAATCAATTTTGGTCCTCAACTCTTCACCTAAGTTCAACTTTCTTCTTTAGCCTCTTTCTCACTAGGTCTCTTAGGTTAATTGACTACCTATAGGGTATTACAATATGAAATATATAAGGTACAAGTATTAAATAACTTTATTAATTTAATAGACCCAATGACACACTAGATTACAATTTTTTAGGAAATTTTAAATGTTTAATCTCTTCCTATGGTTAAAACCCTAAAAGTCAGGGTTTGTAGCAACTATATAGGCTGAGAATAAAAATAATTGTATATAATGTCAAAACAAGACATTAAAGATGATATAACTCTTAGATTAGGTCTTTATAAAAAAAATTACAACTTTTTTCCTTCAATGATAAAGTTCTCACAACACTCAAGGCATTCGTAAACAAGAAATCTCAGTCATTCAACACTATATTTTATATGTTAGAAACAGGGGTATGTAGGGTCTCTAGGTTTTTTGACATCAAAGGAATATATGATTGATAATAATTTTATCACCAAATTATATAACCATTATAAACCCTTATCTATTACTTTTTAAATCAAAGACAAGATTCAATACAAAGATTACAATCTATAGAATTTTGAGTTTAGGACTATGGAATTTCAATGGGATAAAACTATGATCAAAGTGAAACTTAAAAAATATTGTCCATATGTATGTTATAATAAGATTAATATAACTCTTAATATGCATTTCATCTCCAAATTATCCATAGAACTCAAGAGAAGGAAAGATTGAATAATGATACTCTTCACCATCTACCTTAAATAGGTCAATATATCAATAGATTAATTACTCATTAATTTTATAAATATCTATAATGTAAGTTTTAAAAGTTGTCAAAGTTGTAATAGGTCAATAGATAAATTACTCATTAAGTTTCTAGGTCTCTAGTTTAAGTTGTCAAAGTTAAATTTATGGTTTCATAACTCTAGTTCCAATGCTTCTTGGGTGATAACTGACACCATCAACACATCCATGGGGGTGTATAAAATTTATGGCTATGTTCTTATCCTCCCATTAGGCTTGGTCAACAAACCCACCACCCATTTTGGCCTCAAGAGCACCCTTCCCAATACAAGAAAAATGCAATTTTTAGCTTAAGTTCAAACATGCATAAAACAATAACTATAGGTAATTTTCATGAAATATTAGATCCTTAATGTACCTAATTAATCCCTATAATTTCATCTTAGAAAAATCTGGTGGAAGCTTTGATATCAATCTATTAGACAAATTGTAATGACGGGTCCAAAAATGTAAGTTTTTATTAGTGAACAAGCAACTTCTCGAGCTCCAATTATAATTTCTACCTTCAAGACCTCCACCTATGAATATATCACTTTGATCACATCTATATATTAAAAATTACATGTTATTATTCCACCATGACATTCTAATCCACTCGAAAGTGCATTTCCACTACCATTCTGGTGATTGGAAACAATGACAACAAATGTTGTCAAAGTTCAATTTGTGGTTTCAAAACTCTGGTTCTAATTATTCATAGGTGAAAATTAACACCACCAACACATCTGGGGAGGTATATAATGTCTAATAATATGTTATTGGCATCTTGTTAGGTCCGATCGATAAACCCACCACCCATTCTAGCCTCAAGAACACCCTTCCCAATACAAAAAAAATTCAAATTTTTAGCCTAAGTTCAAACATGCATAAAATGAAAAATATAAGTCATTTATGTGAACTATTAGATCCCTCACATACCTACTTAACCCATATAATCATACCTTTTATCACTTATGTGTAATATTTGAGACCAATCTATTAGATAAGTTGCAGTGAGAGGTAAAAAAATACAAGTTTTTAGCAGTGAACAAGCAACTTCTCGAGTTCTAACTGGTATTTATACCTATGGGACCTCCACATATGAATATATCTATTTTATCACATATAGATAGTAAAATTACATTTTATTGTGCCAACAATATGTTTTAATCCACTCGAAAGTGTATTTCCACTTCCCTTTCAGATAGTGGAAACATTGATAACAAATGTTGTCAAAGTTCATGTTGTGGTTACAAAACTCTAGTTATGATGCTTTTTGGGTCAAAAATGACACCACAAACACATATGGAGAGGAATATAATGTATAGTACTATGTTTTTATCCTCTTATTAGGCCTGATCAATAAACCCACCACCCATTCTAACCTCAAAAACACCCCTTCCAATATAAGAAAAATGCAATTTTTAGCCTAAGTTCAAACGTGCATAAAATGAAAGAAATAAGTCAGTTTTGTGAATAATCAAATATCAAACATACCTCATTAATACCTATAGTTTTAACTTATATAACTTAGGTGTAATCTTCAAGATCAATCTATTAGACAAGTTACAATGATAGGTCCAAAAATGCAAGTTTTTGTTAGTGAACAAGTAACTTCTCGAGCTCTAACGGACATTTCTACCTCTAAGACCTCCACATGTGAATATATAAATTTTATAAAATTTATATATACAAATTACATGTTATTTTTCTTTCACAATGTTTTAATCCATTTGAAAGTGCATTTTCCACTACCATTCTAGAGAGCAGAAACACTAACAATAAATGTTGTCAAAGTTCAAGTTGTGGTTGTAAAAAATATAGTCCTGATGCTTCTTGGGTGAAAGATGAAACTTAAAACATGTTAAAGGAAGTATATAATGTCTATTAATAGGTTCTTATCCTCCCATCAGGCCTGATCGACAAACTTAACACCCATTCTGGCCTTAAGAACACCCTTCCCAATACAAGAAAAATGCATTTTTTTAGCCTAAGTTCAAACATACATAAAATGAAAAAATGTAAGCCATTTCCATAAAACATAAGATCCATAATTTAATTATATAAGACCTAAGATCACACCCTATAACACTCGGGTGGAATATTTGAGATCAATCCATTAGACAAGTTGCAGTGATGGGTCCAAAAATGCATGTTTTTATCAGTGAACAAGCAACTTCTTGAGCTCCAACTAGCATTTCTATCTCTGGGACATATAAATATGAATATATATATTTGATCATGTCTATATGGGTTAATTACATTTTATTATGCCTCATGATGTTCTAATCCACCTGATATTGCATTTACACTACCGTTTTGGAGAACAAAAACACTGACAACAAATGTTGTCAAATTTTAAGTTGTGGTTGCATAACTCTAATTCCAATTTTTGGGGGTGAAAAATGACATAAAAAACAAATACAAAGTGGTATATAAAATATATGACTAGGTTCTTGTCCTCTCGTTAGGCTTGATCAAGAAACCCACCACCCATTCGAGCCTCAAGAACACCCTTCCTAATACAAGAAAAATGCAATTTTTAGCCTAAGTTCAAACATGCATAAAAAAAAAATTATATGTCATTTATGTGAAATTTAAAATCCATCACATAAATCCTAAATACCTCTAATAATACCTTATATCACTTAGGTTTAATCTTAAATATCAATCCATTAGATAAGTTATAGTGATGGGTCTAAAAATACAAGTTTTTATTAGTGAACAAACAATTTCTCAATCTCCAACAGGCATTTATACCTTTGGGACCTTCACCTATAAATATATCTCTTTGATCATGTCTAGATAGGAAAATTACATGCTATTTTTCCACCATGACATTCAAATCCACCCAAAACTTCATTTTCATTACCGTTTTAGAGAGCAGAAACACTGATAACAAATGTTGTCAAAGTTCAAGTTGTGGTTACATAACTCTAGTTTCGATGCTTCTTGGGTGAAAAATAACACCAAAAACATGTATGAGGAGGTATATAATGTATATTAATATGTTTTTTACCTCCCATCAGGCCTGATCGATTAACCCACCACCCATTCCGACCTCAAGAATACCCTTCTCAATACAAGAAAAATGCAAAATTTTAGCCTAAGTTCAAATGTGCATAAAACAAAAATTATAAGTCATTTAAATGAACCGTTAGATAATTAAAATACCTCATTAATCCATATAATAAAAACTTATATCACTCGGGTGGAATATTTCAAATCAATCTATTAGATAAGTTGTAATGATGGGTCCAAAAATGCAAGTTTTTGTTAGTGAACAAGCAACTTCTCAAGCTCCAACTGGCATTTCTACCTCCGAGACCTCCACCTATAAATATATCACTTTGATTTTGTTCAAATAGTCAAATTACATGTTATTGTGCCATCTTGATGGTCAAATCCACCTGAAAGTGCATTTTCACTACCATTCTAGAGAGTGAAAATACTGACAATAAATACTGTCAAAGTTCAAGTTACAATTGCAAAACTCTAGTTCTTATGCTTCTTGGGTGAAAAATAACACTACCAACACATAAAAGGGGTGGATAAGATCTAGAAAAAAGTTTTTTGTATCCCATTAGGCCTTATATACAAACCCACCACCCATTCTGGCCTCAAGAACACCCTTCCCAATAAATGAAAAATGCAAATTTTTAGCCTAAGTTCAAACATGCATAAAATATAAAATGTAAGTCATTTTTGTAAACTATCAGATCCCTCATGTACCTTATTAATATCTTTAATTTCACCCTAGATAAAAATCACATAAAACCTAAGCTTTCCTTAGCTACAAGAATATATAATTCTTTACTGACAATACCAACCACGTGAAGGTGGAAGCTTATCTAGCACCACTAACCTACAAAAAATTGTTAGTAAGTAATTAAAAATGAAATATATCTATGTACTACCTATAAAGTAAAAATAATTTAGTAAAATTGATTACATATACGTTTTAAAAGTCAACATACCTTTGTATTTCAATCCAATGAACCACTAGGATCTGATCTAACCTTGATAGTATCAAGAATAATTTCATGATCTACCTCCCAAACTTTGCATAGTTTCCTATTTAATGGCATCCAATGATATATTTGTAATTGAATATTCATTTCAAGAATCAAATTTGAATAGTACAGTATCTTCTTATGTATTTCAAACTATTCAAACAATCATTGATCTAAATTTTTTATAGGATATCATCAAAACCAAGTTCCAGTGACTACCACTGACCTAGTGGGATAGTCAATGTTTTCTCCATCTATAACTAGGGAAGTTAATTTTTTATTTTTATATACAATCTGACACAAGTATTAATTATGCCTTACTCATTATCTTCATCTACAATAACTACAAAAACATGGCCTGCACATCATAAAAAATCATTTTTAGTGACAATATGAAGACATATAAATAATGAGAATAAATTTTACATAATGAAAAATATTCTACCTGGATGCACTAGATTAGATACATTTTTTAAGTCATTTGATGATGTCATATCTGAAAGTTATGATTCTATTGGAACTTGATATGTGTTTATTGGAATTAGAGGTTTATAACTCCAATCATCCACCCACTCTTGTGACTCACACTCATTCCAAATAAAGTCCACACATGCAGAATAAAAACATGCCAAGTGTCTCGTATAAATAGTCTAATAACTTGTATTTGAGATATGAAATGGGTGGAGGTCACTTGAACTCATTAGAGTCATAAAATACTCATAATTTTCCATTTTTTCTTCCTTCATTAACTAGAAATGTCTATGAATAGAATAATTTGGTTGAGCACCATGACACATGCTCTCATTATACCATTCAACCTATTGTTCCCAAAACTAGCCACTCTTTTTTGTGGACAACCTATTAACCATTTTTGCCCTATAGGACAAAAATAGTTTCCTTCTTTCTCAAAAATGTTTTGAGCAGTCAAGTCATCCAATTGCACAATGCTTTTTGGCAAAGGAAATCACTCATTTTCAAAGGGTTTACAGCCAGAAAATTTTCAAAAGACTTGAAGCCATTTCCTAAAAATTGATATATGGTTCAATGGTGGGGTTCAATGAAATGATATGAACTATATGGATCAACTATGGTTGCATTGAATTTTGAACTTTGAACTTTGAACTTTAAACCATTGAACCATTGAAATCTGCCAAAAGGTTCAAGCAGAAGGTTCCAACAGGTGATTCAAGCAGAAGGTTCAAAGCGGTTCGTTCAATGATATATTGAATTCATAAAGAAGACTGAGTGAACGTGACTCATTGAAAAAAAATAAAGTATTAAGTCATCAAACCATTGAACCATTAAATTTGAACCATTGAACCATTAAACTAGTCAACTCTGAAAGACGGTTCAAGGTTCAAAAGGTTCAAAGTTCAAATGAAGAAATCTGAAATGGCCTAAGAAGTTTCGAAGGGGTAGTTCAAGAACCAAAAGGCCCTCATGGAAGGCAGTGAGTAGATTCATCAAAGGGTGAAGGTTTCCTTCAAACTTTCTATCTAAAGGAAATCTAAGACAAAGTTCGAGGAAAATCCAAAGGCACATTTCCTTCAGACATTTTGTCTGAAGGAATTCAAGAAGTGATGGGCCTAAAGACATCAAATTTTAGCATGGTGAACTTTGAACTGTTGAATTGTTGAACCAGTGAACTCCAAAAAATTGTTCAAGGTTCAAAAGGTTCAAGCATCTAGTGACGTCCCTGTGGATGTTAAATTTAGGACAATGAAATAACTGTTGGTTTTTAAATTGCACAGACCTGAGGAAAAACTCAATGACCCACTGAGAAAGGAGCTGAAGAAGCTAACAGAAGATGAGAAGATGGCTTCGAGAGCTCAGATCATCAAGAAGAGACAAAATTTAGTAAGGAAAGAGGGAACATGATAGAGAATCTAGAAGTGTCAATAGAGAAGTTATTCCAGTGGTTGGAACAGTCCACTAGGTGGTTGTCAAATATCATAAGCATTTAATGGCACAGCCCATTTTTATTCATTTGAGTAAAGATGAGTGGACAGTCATGTAAGTATCATAAAGAAGAGTGGCCTTACCTCTCAGAAGACAAGGTAGCCCATGCTTATGAAGAAACATTTGATATGATTTAAATACTGAAGTTAGGACTTGTAATTAGCTCCAACATGGCCCCTTCACATGACTTTCTCTTTCCAATGCATTAAACGTAGCATGGGCCATTTTTGGAAAGAATCACCAAAGTCTTTCTTTTGGATGATATATATTGTAATATTTCATTTTGGAGAAAGGGGATCTCTTAGTTATTGGAAGCAAAATTCTATCCAAATTGAAAGCCATTTTTGAGACTTTGAGCTCAAATTGTTAATCAAATTTTATCAAGTGAATGAGAAAGTAAGTGACCTTTCAAACTTTGTGTTGAAATAACTTGTGTTATGTAAGAAATTGTTCTTATGTCTTTTTCCTTATATAATCTTGTCTATCTAATCAAAGAAGTAGAGCAAGTGAAAATAATCTAGGGGATGCTTTGAAGCAGAAGCTGATTAAGAGACTTTGTGCTACCATAATTATCTTTATTTTGTGTTTTCATGTCTTAGAATAGAGGATATTGGAAAGGATTTGAACTACCTTTATCTTTTGTAGTCATATACTATGTTGTAGTTTTTGGTGGAGACTTTAGGCTGCACTTCATTCTACTGTTTTCTACATCCTAAATCAGTAAGAGAATCAATGAAAGAATTTGTGCTTTCATGGGTTTCTTATGGATTCAGTTATTACCTAGAAGTTTTCCTTTTGTTTTGTGAACATCATTTCTAAAAAAAGAGAAATGGATGATATGATCTCACCCCTAAGTTAGTATTTAGTATAGGTTAAGTTTGTGATAGTTTATAGGGAGCCTCCCCTTGTTGAGAGGAGAGATTTATCTCATTACACTGTGGTTGATATAACCATTTTGTCTTCAGTTAGTTGATGACAAAATATTCACCCAATAATTTTTTGGCAACTCCATTAGGGAAGAATACGCAATTCAAAGCTTCATGCTTCAAATTGAAGCATTTTCAATTCTTTTCCATTCTACATTTTGGTAGATCCATGGTATATGCAAAGCTAGAGAGCTCAAGGTATTGTTGACCCTATATTCAAGTTTGTGCAGCAAAATATTTCTGATCTTTTTCCTCCACGATCTTGCCTTCAGTGAACTAGGAGTTTTCCTCCTAACAATGTCACTTCTCCAATACCAAGTGAAGTTTTCTAGTGCTAGCAGAGCTTTTTCTATACATACTCCACAAAGGTTTGTTATCCCTCCTTTCAATCATCATATCATGGCAGCCCAAGGCCATTGGGGTAACACTTTTGCCCCCCTAAATCTAACCCCACCATTACATGAACTACCTCATAGTTTAAGAAAGAATTTTCTCAAGTTCTATGGTGATGGGAAAGTTAATCCTGATGAGCATATTGTAGATTTTTGCATATCTTGTGGTGTGATAGGCATTGAATATGAAGATATAGAAGTAAGACTTTTGTATAAACTTTACAAGGTGCTACCAAAAATTGGTTTTATCATCTTCAAGCTCAGACTGTAACCAACTGGGACACTCTCAAGACCAAGTTTGAGGCTAGGATCAAACCCATAGAAGATTCACATGCCTTGTTAGCTCAGCTTACACAAATGAAGTAGGAGCCTCATGAGCGTATGTGAGACTTCATTGCTAAATTTAATAAGATGAGGAATAGGATTCCTATAATTACCCAGCCAACACCAGAGAATCTCAAGTGCTTCTTCATCAATTCTAAACTTATCAAAGTGAGTTTTCTATTAAGGCAAGCTGGCCATATAGATCTTTTTGTAGCTTAGATTTTGGCTACCGAGGTCGAAGATGATCTTATCCTTGCAGGTAAGATAAGAAGAGATCCTAATAGAAATAAATTTTCTTCATCTGCTGAAAATTATTCCACAATCACCATTGATCCTATGGTGTAAAAGTTAGCGAATTAATTTATAGCTCTAAAAAGTCAAATTTCCTAAGGTATGTCTATTCCTTATTGGGATATACCAAGGAGGAAATTTCCCAACCATTAATATCAAGGCAATGCTACCAAAACTCAAGGGCAATCCAATCATCTTCCTCCCACATAAGAGAAGCTTGCCATTGAAGTAGCATCGGTCAACTCAGCAGTCGGTTATTATGAAGCTGAACATGATTTCTCTTTCCAACCTGAGATGCACCAAGAAGAGGATGCTAATCTATTTATAGAAGAAGAAGAAGAAGAATTAGATGGTGACTCCAATATTGGTTTTCTGAATTACCAAGATGAAGCTAGAAAAAAGGAAGAAGTGTTTGATGGAGCATATGTTGTTTTTACTAGGTCCCAAAACTAGTCAACCTAACAAGATGATAAGGGAAAATCAGTAAAAGAACCTTAGCCAGTGATCTCAATTTCTAAATGGGGAACTTCACTACCTTTCCAATCAAAGGACCTGATGACCAATAAGAAAGTAATTACCTCAAATAATCCTGTACCTTCTGCTTCTATTCCTCAAACCAGTGCCACATCAAATAAAAATTAGAATGATAAACTTCCTTCCTCTACTTCTAGTTCATTCCAGTTATTCAACATAATTGATCATGATAGAAAGACCAAGAACCAAATGTCTAAGTTTGAGTACTTGCAAGCCAATCCTAAGCAGTTAGATAGGTTGGATGAATGCATCAAAAAAAAAACCATCCCTGTAGGACAAGATTTTTCAAAAGTGACTCATGATCCCCCAAAGAACAAATCCACCCAAACTAATCTTGTAAGTACTCCTCTTGTTTCCCCTAAGAAAATAGAACCTTTCTATGTTTCTCTATTGATAAATGGTCTTAAATTGAGCAATTGTATAATAGACTCTTGAGCTTCCAATAATTTTATGCCTACCAAGGTAGCATATTCTCTCGGTCTTACCTTAACTAAGACTTTTAGGAGATGTTTCTCCATGGAAAACAAATAAGTACCACTTTTACGTCAGATCAAAGATGCCCAATTTGCATTTGCGACTTTCCTAGATAAAAGGATTAAGATGACAGTCTTAGTGGCTGATGTTCCAACTTCCTATGGAATTTTGTTCAGATGTAATTTTTGCAAAGATGTAGGTGGAGATTTGAACATGGATCTATCTAAAGTAAGGATACCTATTAAAGGCATCATGCAAAATTTGCTTCCTGAGAAAGAGTCAAAATATATTGTTACTCAAACATCAGACCCTGAAGCTCAACTTTTGTTTTGAATCCTTAGGAATGGGTAATTATTTTCTGACCACTGAAGATACTCTTGTTTCATTAGACAAAAGTTCATTAGGTGATGATTCATATAATTTAGATAGAAAATTAGAAGAACTTGTAGAGGAAAGTTTAGGAAAAAGGAATCTTCCCTCATTAATGAAGAGGAATCTTTAAGAAGCTCAAATCCTCATGATCTTTGGATTTTAGAATTTTATGGTAGGTGCTCTTCTACTAGCTCTGGAGCTAGAATTGTTTTGATATCCCCACATGAAGATATTTTTCCTTACTCATACAAGTTGTAATTTGGCAATACCAACAACACCGCCGAATATGAATAATTGTTTCTTGGATTACAAGCTACTTGTGCTAAAGGTGTTAAAGTTATTCATGCCTAAGGAGATGTTGAATTGGTGGTTTGTCAAGTGAGAATTCTATACCAAACCAAAAATGAATGATTGTGGCATTATCGCAATCTTGTATGGGATTACATTGAAAGTTTTGATGCTTTCAATATTTCTATAATATTAAGAGAGTTAAATGATCATGCAGATTCATTGGCTGTCTGTGAAACCCTCATGGTTCCTCATAAAAATTTCAAAGGGAACAAGTATACTATTGAGCTGGTATTTCAACCAAGTTTACCTGATAATGCTGAACATTAGTAGGTGTTTAATGGTGATGATCAAATTATCTCTTTTTTGGAAAAGATGGATAGTTTTGAGGAGATATATTTTGAAGGTAGTGACTCTCCACCATGAGAATTAGTTCCTAAAAGAGATTCACAAGCTGATGAAGAGTTTCTTCAACTCAAATGGAATACAATCTCAAAAGGTTTGGTTTCTCTTGAGAATTTATTTGATAAGCATGATAGGTATATCAAGCAGCAACAAATAGAATCAAGTTCCTCTAAGGAGTTCGATCAAGTAAATTTGAGTACAGAAGAAAATCTCAAAATGGTCAACATTGGGAAATGTTGTCCTACTGATGAAAAGCTCAAATTCATTACTCTTCTTAACCATTACATTAATGTTTTGGCATATTCTTATGATGACTTAAAATATTTTAGGCCTAAAGAAATTCAGCATGAAATCCCTCTTAAGACTGGGTCATTTCTTCAGAAATAAAAACAGAGGCAATACAATCCCAAAATATTAGGTACTATCCTTTCAGAGATTCAAAAGATGTTGAATGCCATAATAATTTTTCTAATACACCATTCCACTTGGATCACAAACATAGTTCCTGTAAGAAAAAAGAATGGAGAAATTAGTATTTGCATAGATTTCAAGAATCTCAATCAGTCTTCTCTGAAGGACAACTAACCTCTACTCATCATAGATAAAGTATTGAAAATAGTAACTAGCTTAAGAATGTTATCAATGTTAGATGGTTTCTCTAGATATAATCAAGTAGAAGTTAATGAGTTAGATCAACATAAAACCACTTTCACTACACCTTGGGGCACGTTTACATATCATAGAATGCCTTTTGGTTTGATCAATGATGGCTCCACATTTTAGAGAGCAATGGACCTTGAATTTAGAGATGAATTAGGGAAGTTCATCATGGTATATCTTGATGACTTTACTATTTTCTCCAAACATCATCTTGATTATGTGCATCATTTACAACAAGTGCTGGAATGTTGTCGGCAAAATGGTATTTCTCTCAATCTGAAGAAGTCATTTTTTAGGGTTACAGAAGGTAAACTTCTCAGGCACATTGTATCTTGATAAGGCATAAAAATTGACTCAAAAAGAGTCAAATCTATCTAAAATATTACTCTACCTGCTAGTAAGACTGCAGTTCATTCTTTCTTTGGAAAGGTGAATTTTCTACGAAGGTTCATTCCTAAATTCATAGAGAAAACTCACCACATTGTTGACATGATGAAGGATAAAGATACTTTTCATTAGACTACAAAAGGTAAAGCAAAATTTGAAGATATTAAGAAGGCTATTGATCATGCCCCAATCCCAGTTTGTCTGTATTATGCCAAAGACCTCATAGTATACAACTATGCTTCTGAACATACACTTTTAGCCATTTTGGTTCAGCAGAATGAAGAAGGTGTGGAATCTCCCATATCATTTATGAGTTTCCCTCTCAAATATCATGAATGGAAATATTAAAATATGGAGAAGCATGTGTATGCCATGGTTAAGGCAGTAAAACATTTCTGATTCTATATCCTGAATTCAAACACTGTTGTTCTAGTGCCTAATACAACAGTGAATTCTATTTGAACTCAACAAGAGTTTGGTACAAAAAAGGGCAATTGAATTTCTAAGATTCAAGATTTTGATTTTGATATCAAACCTACTAAGTTGGGTGGGGAAGAGGTCTCTGTTAATTGATTGATGATAACATACGAAAATAAATAGGACATGAAGAAGCAGAAGTTGAAGACATGCCAATAGTTCTTTTTGTCACTACTATTGATGAGTGGTATTCCAATATCACTCATTTTATTACCTATGGTGAGTTTCCTACTCACCTGTATTATAAATAAAAGATAAATTTTAAGTTGAGAGCTGCTAACTATGTCTTGTGGGATAACAGTTTGTACAAAAGGAGCCCTGATGGAGTATTTCTTTATTGTGTGGATAAAGCGCAACAGAGTAAAATTTTGGAGTTTTTCCATAATTTAGCTTATGGAGGACATTTTTTTGCACCCATGACTGCTCATAAGATTATACAAGTTATATACTATTGGCCTACACTATTTAAAGATGCGTATAATTGGGTATGTAGGTGTGAGTTATGTCAACAGTTTGTTGGGAAACCCAAGTTGGCTGCATCACCTCTCAAGTCGGTGGTGATTGAAGAACATTTTTAGCATTGGGGTATTTATTTCATTAGCACCATGAACCCATCCTCAAGTGCCAAAGACAACTATGTTCTCACCTTAATAGACTATTTTACCAAGTGCGTGGGAGCCATTCCAGTCAAGCATGCTACTTCAAAAATGGTATGTAATTTCCTTAAGGAAAATATTGTTTCCCAATTTGGAGTTCCAAACAAGATTATAGTAGACAATGCCACTTGTTTCTCTTCTCATGAAATTACTGACTTTTTATACAATCATGAGATTATTCTTTCCCACTCCTCAAATTATTATCCGCAAGGAAATGGTCAGGCAAAATCAAGTAACAAGACTCTAGTTACTATTATCAAGAAATTGGTAGATGACAATCAGAGAACTTGGCATAAAGTGTTGTTTGATGATTTATGGGTAGATAGGATTATGCCTAAAAGGGCAATAGGTATGTCACCATTTCAATTTCTGTATGGTCTAAATGTAGAAATACCCATTACTTTGGAATTACCAGCACTAAAGTTGGCAAAGGTAGTAGAAGATTCAACTTTTAAAAATTCTATTGATAAAAGAATCATGTACCTAACTGAGTTAGAAGATCAATGAACTATAGTAGTGGAATGCATTGCTGAATATCAAAATTAGGTGAAGAAACTATTTGACCACAAAGTAAGGATTCATGAGTTTCAGATTGGAGATCAAGTCTTGCTATGGGACAAGAGGAGAGAACTAAAGGGAATGCATGGGAAATTTGATTCCTTGTGGAGGGGTCCATTCACCATTCATTAATTTAGTGGTGAAAATAGTTTCTTGATAAAATATCAAGATGGAATGCCATTCTCACTACCTCATAGTGGGTAGCATCTGAAGCACTTCAATCCTTGAAGTATCAGATAAGTTTGTTTGTACATTGTACAGTGTTTGTTTTGTTTTGTGTTGTTCATTTAGTTTTTGGTATCTTTATCTTTTTGGTGGCATGACTTCGTGGTCCATTGGCATGGATGAAGGCACTTAGAGTCTGGATTCTACTTCCTTCAATTTCTTCAGAGTACAATCAATGGAAGTTCCCCAACTGGAGCTAGCTATTGTTCCCAAAACTAGCCACTCATTTTTGTTGACAACCTGTTAACCATTTTGGTCCTGTAGGCCAAAAATGGTTTCCTTCATTCTCAAAAATGTCTAAGCAGTCAATTCATCTAATTGCACAAGCATTTTTGGCAAAGAAAATTGATCATTTTCAGAGGGTTTACAGTTGGGAAAATTTTAAAAGACTTGAAGACATTTCCTAAAAATTGATATATGGTTCAATGGTGGGGTTCAATGAAATGAAATGAACTATATGGACCAACTATGGTCGCATTGAATTTTGAAATTTAAACTTTGAATCATTGAACCATTGAACTCTGCCAAAAGGTTCAATAGAAAGATTCAAGCAAAAGGTTCCAAGAAGCGATTCAAGTGGAAGGTTCAAAGAGGTTGGTTCAATGATATATTAAATTCATAAAGAAGACTGAGTGAATGTGACTCTTTGAAAAAAATATAAAGTATTGAGCCATGAAACCGTTGAACCATTGAACCATTGAACCGGTCAACTCCAAAAGATGGTTCAAGGTTCAAAAGGTTCAAAGTTCAAAATGAAGAAGCCCAAAATGGCCTAAGAAGTTCTAAAGGGGTAGTTCAAGAACCAAAGGGCCCTTGTGGAAGGTGGTGAGCAGATTCATCAAAGGGTGAAGGTTTCCTTCAGACTTTCTATCTAAAAGAAATCTAAGGCAAAGTTTGAGTAAAATACAAAGGCACATTTCCTTCAGACATTTTATCCGAAGGAATTAAAGAAGTGACAAGCCTAAAGACATCAAATTTCAGCATGACAAACTTTGAACCGTTAAACCGTTGAACCAATGAACTCCAAAAAATAGTTCAAGGTTCAAAAGGTTCAAGCATCTAGTGACATCCCTGTGGATGTTAAATTTATGACAATGGAATAATCGTTGGTTTTTGAATGGTGTAGAATCGAGGATAAACTCAGTGACCCATTGAGAAAGGAGCCAAAGAAGCTAGCAGAAGATGAGAAGATGGCCCTGAGATCTCAGATCATTAGGAATAGACAAAATATAGCAAGGAAAGAGGGAACATGATAGATAATCTTGAAGTGTCAGTAGAGAAGTTATTCCAGTGGTTGGAATAGTCCACCAGGTGGTTTTCAAAGAGTATAAGAATTCAATGGCATGGCCCATTTTTCTTCATTTGAGTAAAGATGAGTGGACAGTCATGTAAGTATCATAAAGAGGAGTGGCCTTACCTCTTAGAAGACTAGGCAGCCCATGCTTATGAAGAGACATTTGATATAATTTAAACACCAAAGTTAGGACTAGTAATTGGCTCCTACATGGCCCCTTCATAGGAATTTATCTTTCCAATGCATTAAACATATCATGGGCTGTTTTTGGAAAGAAGTGCCAAAGTCTGTCTTTTGGATGCTATATATTGTAATCTCTCATTTGGAGAAGGGGGATCTCTCAGTTATTGGAAGCAAAACTTTGCCCAAATTGAAAGGCATTTTTTGAGACTTTGAGCTTAGATTGTTAATTGAATTTTATCAGGTGAATGAGAAAACAAGTGACCTTTCAAACTTTGTGTTGAAATAACTTGTGTTATGTAGGAAATTGATCTTATGTATTTTTCCTTATATAATATTGTCTATCTGATCAAATAAGTAGAGAAAGTGAAAATAATCTGGGGGATGCTCTGAAGCTGAAGTTGATTATGGAGACTTTGTGCTACCATAATTATCTTTAGTTTGTGTTTTTGTGTCTTAGAACAAAGGATATTGGAAAGGCTTTGAACTACCTTTATCTTTTGTAGTCATATACTTTGTTGTAGTTTTTGGTGGAGACTTTGGGCTGCACTTCATTCTACTATGTTGTACATCCTAAATCAGTAAGGGAAGAAATGAAAGACTTTGTGCTTTCGTGGGTTTATTGTGGATTTAGTTATTACCCAAAAGTTTTCTTTTTGTTTTGTGAACATCATTTTTGAAAAAGAGAAATGGATGATATGATCTCACCCCTGAGTTAGTATTTAATATAGGTTAAGTTTGTTATAGTTTATAGGGAGCCTCCCCTTGCTGAGAGGAGAGATTTATCTCATTACGCTGTGGTTGATATAACCATTTTGTCTTCAGTTAGTTGATGAAAAAATATTCACCCAAAACAACCATAGTTTACATTTATCAAATGAACACCCTCTTAAAATTTCAACTCCTCCCTTTTAATAACACTTTTTATACATGTTCTAGCATCATCATGCTACCCTTTTTAATGGCTAGCCTTGGTGAAACTCCAAATGTGTTATACACCTATGTTAACATGCATTCTCCTCAACTAAAAAAACATCTATGTATTTTTGAATTGTGATGTGAAATTATATGAAAAACTATAATTTTGATTGAAAGTAATGTTCCTCTAGCTCAACTACTCATAGAAATTCTAAAAACAACCTTGCACATACTATGAAAAATGTAATATGTCATTATTGATATATAAATGGTACTCCCTAAATATTTTTTGTTGTTTTTGTGTACTATCAGGGGCATGCATGATATGGCAACTTGTGATGAGTTGTAATATTGTGCTTGAACTTCCATTTGGGGTTTGAATGTGTAATTATATTAAAAATAAACTACTTAAATAATGGAACCAAGTGGGAATGTATCCTTGCATATCTTGAAATGTTCATCCAATCATCTATCCATGTGTGTGTGTGCTTTACATAGTGATAAACAATCTTCTCCATAAATTTGACCAATTTTTTTGAAATAGGTATCTTTTTTATAACAAGCTCACACATTTTAGATTTTTTTCCATATTTTACTTGATAATTCACTAATTTATATTTGATTAAATAAACTAATTCTTTTCCAATTATACTTGTAATCTCCTCATGGATACAAATTTTTAAATTTGACAATCCACAACCAATGTTGTAATTTCCATTTAAACAAGATTTTTTTTGACAATTTGATATTTTGTAGAAGATAATTGGAATAAATTCCCTATCTAATTTTGGTGAAAATTCAATGCCATACTCCTATAAAATGTTAGTATGCAAAGTACAATTAATATAGTAAAAAAAATCATAGTGCATTGAAAATTCAACATGTTGCCTACAAAAAGTGGTATGTGTGTGATTTATTTTAACATAAAAATGTTTTGTCATCTTAGAATATATTTGAAAAATAGAAATTTGTAGATTTTTTTCCAAAAATTTAGATTATAATTGTGTTTAAGTCACATTTAATAAATGTTTTGGATGTGGTTCATGATTATGAGAACCAACTCTTCTTTTCAAAACATCTCTTGCATTAAGTGAAACTCTTGTATTGTCTTTCCAAAATTGAGTAGGTAACTCTTTGAGAGTATAAACTAGAGCCTTGTCTTTTCATGGAAGTATACCAGAGAATGCCTAGAGATCATTGGTATTAAGTTAATTAAGTCTTTCACATCTTTTAATTGCTTTCCTTATTGTTTTTATATTCATATTAAGTGTTCAGCTTGTTTTTGAAACCATTCATTTTTTTCATTTTTGTCACTTACTGCACAAGTTTTAAGTATATGCCAAGCATCAATACAATATTTGGTATGTGATTTTAGGCCTACAGTATGATATGCATAATGTGGATTGTCAATAATTTCATCATTTTCATCAACCATGTTAGATGCTCTTAGTCATAATGTGTACATTATAGGTCTCATCTTTATCAAATTTATCAATGAAATAAATAATTGACATCTGTAACTATCATACTGTAAATTATGAAATAAAATATCCCAAATTTGTTAAGCTAGTCTTCTTGAATGGTGATCAGATATTTTTTTATGCATTGGTTTTAAAATATTTTCATCTACTGCAGTTAATTATTTGTATTTTCTAAGCATAATTCTTGGAGGTGTTGGTAATGATGGAATTTGTTGAGAGAGTGTTTCAAAACTGTTAGTACTTTCATTGTTTAGAGGTGGGATAACATTAAATTATTCATTGTTAATTTATTCATTATATGTTTCCATGAGATTATTTTGATGGTTAATTTCATCATTATTTGTTTCCATCAAATTTTATTCATTTATGGGGGGTGAAGCATCATACATATACTCATCATCAACAAAAAAAAACATGGAACTTTGAATGTGAACTTCCAACATTAACTAATTCATTATTTTTAATTTCATTATTATTCATTTAATTTTGGTTAATTTCATTATTATTCATTTAATTATGGTCAATTTCAACATTATTCAATTGATTATAGTCAATTTCATCATTTATTAATTCATTATCATAAATTGGCTCATTATCTATGGCATTTGGTTCATTAAGATTAGGGTTTGTACCTTGTTTACCATGAAAATTTCACATTAGTAGCTTGTGTTTCTCTTTGAAATATTATAATTCATCTGGTGTTTTGTTGTTCAAAAAATTCCTCTTCCTTTTTGAATGTGATTCAGAACCAATTTGAAGGGACAATTGACAACTTTTCAAAGGTGGGGTCAAGCACATAGGTATGTAGATCTCACAGAAGTACATAGAGAATGTTTGTATGGATAGAAGTATCAATTTGGGATAAAAATAGTCTTTGATAAGTGAGCTTATCACTAAAATAATAATAACATGATCATGTTATATATCACAATCACATTATTAAATAATTTAATCACGTTATGTTTTCTATAAGGTCCCAATACATCCAACCCATTGAGAAGTTGATATCAAAAATAATGTGATCACGTTATTGAATAATGTGATCATGTTATTTTTGATATAAGCTATGAGGTTGGTAATTGGAAATGAGGACCATGTGTTGCCTATGTCAAGAATAATATGATCATATTATTAAATAATGTGATCACATTATACTTAATGCAGATAAGGGATTAAGGAAAATTAGTACATATGGTTTATGGATTAGGGATTAAAAATTATGTTTTAGGAATTAGGGATTATAATTAAAGTCCAAAGTGAAGGTGTATGGTTATTGGGACTTTCCCCTAGAATGGATTGGATTTATGGACACTCATGTCACTCCCTATGTTAACGCCCATGGTTTTGAATTGACATTATGATGGAAGGGAAATGGTTCCCCATAAATTGAAATGATGTGTGCATTCAATAAAATAGAAGGTACCATGTTTTTATGACATATGTGGTACAAAAAAGTTTTCAAGCACATTTCCCAAAGTACACTAAATGCCATATCAATTATGATTTTAATTTGTTATGTGGTTGACCAATATATTTCACAAAATGCATTAAATTACATGGTATTACTTCTTATGTCATTTTTTTGGTTCTCCTAATACTTGGATAAAGAAGCTCTAAGCACATCGAAGCCCCCAAAAATAGAAATAAGTCATTAATTTAATAAAAATGTGTTTTTGGATTGCCATTATACCTTGGATGTCATCATGAAATTTGAGTGAATTAGACAAATGGGGCAATCAATTATGTGATTTAGGCCAAAATGAGCCTTGTGAACTTAATTCTTAGTCTAGAAATGATGTTAGTTTGGGCTAAAATGATTGGTTTAAGGTTTAAAGAGTTTATATTTGTGGTTTAGAGTTTAGGAATTATGAAATTTAAGGATTAAGGCTTAGGCTATAGGTTTTAGGGTATATTTATACAATCGTGAAGGTAATTGGGGTAAATTTGAGAGCCTTGAAGCTATATACGTGATTACAAAATGTGAATTTGGTATCAATTATGCCCCATATCATTACAGATTGAGCCTATGAAGTCAATTATGGTAATGAGTGATGTAATTTTAGCCAAGTTCATCCATGTGAACCTAATTCTTAATGATATATATATATATATATATATATAAGAATTAGGTTCACATGGATGAACTTGGTTAAAATTATTGGTTTAAAGTTTAGGGTCTATAATTTAAAGGGTTTGGGGTTAAAATTAAATGGTGTAGGGTAACTTAGGGTTTAAGATATCAAATATAGGGTCTAATAACTAAGGTAATTAAAGAACATTTGAGCTACTTGTGACACCTATTTATGACTTGATTGCCTTCATGTTTGCATTTCTAATAAAAGTAGGGTCAATTATGTCATGTGCATGTTGCATACATGATATACAATCAATTGAGCCATAAATTTGGTTCAGGGGCTCAATTTTACCTAGATCACATAAGGAATTGTACAAATTAACTAATTGGATAAATTCAAGGTAGAAGATTGATCTTTTGATTTTACCCCAAATCATATCTTTCTAGTGAAGACCCTCAAATTAGACTCAGATGCCTCTTTGATTAAAAGAATCAACTAGATATCCTCATCTTTGGTTAACTAGGTTGAAGGGGCTCGAAATATCCCCAATTTACTGAATAGATACACATCTAGATTGGTATTCCAAAGGCTTTATCCATAAGTTTAAAAAGTGCATAAATTATGACAGCTAATGATAAAATTAGTTATATCATAAGGCATGTATGTTTGTGGCATTTAGTGGGCATTAGGGAATAGGGCTTACAATTTAAATGTTTTAGGGATTATTAGGGATTATGGCATAGGGTTTAGGTTTAAGGACCTACATATTAATGTCTAATCACTGGATATGCCATGTGTTCAAACTAGATTCTTACTACAAAGGATGTTAATTGGGACTAAATTGAAGTTGGTAAATACTTGGAAAGTAAATGGTTTACAATTTAGGGTATATTGTTTAGCGTTTATGGTTTATAGCTTGTAGGTTTTAATGTATATACATGGTTTAGGGTACATAGGTTCAATTGCATAGATAATTGAGGACAATTTGAATCACTTGGACCCATTTACGACTATAAAATGTGTTTTTGGGTTGTCATTATACCATGGATTTCATGTCATGTAGATTGAGTGAATTAGTCAAATGGGTCCATCGATCATGTGATTTAGACCAAACTGAGCCCTGTGAACTTAATTCTTAATCTAAATGATGTTAATTTGGTCTAAAATTATTAGTTCAAGGCTTAAAGAGTTTATGTTTATAGTAAATAGCGTTTAGGGATTAGGAACATCAGGGATTAGGGCTTAGGGTATAGGTTTAGGGTATATAATGTACAATCATGATGATGATTAGGGAAAATTTGAGCTCTTTGAATGTAGATTTGTGAGTAAATAATGTGAATTTTGGATCAATTATCCCCCACATCATCACAGATTGAGCCTACAAAGTCAATTGTGGTAATGACTGATGCAATTTTAACTAAGTTCATCCTTGTGAACCTATTACTTACTATATATAAAGGATGTTAATTGGGGATAAATTGATCCTAGGGGCCTACTGAGCCTCAATGTAATGAATTTCATCCATATGATATCAATTGGGGATCCAAGTGCTCACCATATTAAAAAATTAAGTATTTTTTCAATTTGATATGCAATTTAGTCCAAAGGAGCTATGTGTAAGGAATTACATTCATATATAATGCAAATTGGGACTTACTTGGCCCTGATTACATACCATATTTAACCAATCAAGTATTCAATTCTAGATGATACATAATTGGTGCCAATCGAGGTTTACCCAAGGAATTGTGTCAATACAATTTTAATTAGGGCCCTAATTTCATAGCTTATTGAAATAATTGAGTGTTATCATGAATCTAATATGAAATAATGACCAATTGAACCCTCTGTAATGACTTATAGATCCATCTTTAATAACAATAAGTATTTTGATTGTGCACCAAATTTAATTGAAAGAATATTTGGTTTAATATGATCTATGAAATTTAGTCTAAAAAATACTTGTGTAATAAATTTAATCATTATACTATCAATATGGGGATCTAATAGTCCTAAACACATAACATATTGAATCAACTAAGTATTTAGTTTAAATGAATATGAAAATATGGCCAACCAAGGCTCATGTAAGTAATTGAATACATCTAATGTCAATTACAACTTCATTGACCCTGATTGTAAACTATATCCATCTAATCATGCATTTGGTTTTATCTTATATACATAATTATGGCCAACTAATCCCCATAAAAGTAATTTTGTCCATATAATGTTCTAGTTGGGTTCTATTAGCCTCGATTGCACACTATATTGAGCCAATTGAGTATTTATCCTCAATATGATATGCAATTAGGACCACTCAATCCCCAAGTAAGGAATTACATCCATCTAATGTCATTTAGGTCTTTAATTTCACCATGCTAAATTAGTTGATATTTTTTTCAATACTATACATAATTGAGGACAACTAAGTCCTATGTAATTAACTGCTTCCACCTAGAATATCAATCGAGGTATTTTTCACCTCATGCAATAAATTGTCCATATAATTTGTCCATTTTGATTATTTTCCACTAATTGCACATCATATTTAACCAATCAAGTATTCTTTTTAGTATAATCTTTACAATTAAGGGTAATTGGTCCTCATGCAAGGAATTACTTCAATATAATGTGAAATAGGGATTTGATATTATAGGTCATATTAGACAACAATATTAATCTAAAACCAGTATTTGATCTTAAGACTACTAGGTGTAATGGTTACTATTTAGGTTTTAGGATGTTGATAATATGTAATGTGATCACATTAATAACACAGTTAATACTGTGATCATGTTATTAATGTGATTGTGTTATTGACATGATCACAGTATTTGAATTAGAATTCAATTCATGTGCCTTTGGGCTCAGGAATGGCTTGAATTATTGAGCCAAATGCTTGGACTATCGATGTATAACTAAGTTTTAAAAGATATGAAAATAAATAATAAATTTCAACTTTGATTGCCAAATACACTAAGAATTTCAATGTGAAAAATTAAAAACTTGATACTGTCATGACGAGCATGCTCTCTTCTTTCCAAAAATATGATTCATATATTTTTTGGACTAATTTAAGGTTTCAAACTATTTTTATTTCTAACTATGCCTTTTTTAGGCCACTACATGCTGCAAACATACATGCCTATGCATGTTCATGTAATTTATGTTTTGTTGATCCAAGTGAAAAAAAATTATATGGTGATGTAGTATGATTAATTCTACACACATTAAAAAAATGATTTTCATTTTTTTGAGGTAGTTAGGTCTGACTCACAGATGACTATCCATTTCTTTGTTAGTTTTTAGGATCTATTTACATGCAAAATTCATTAAAAAAAAGAATTCATTGAAAAAATTCAAATAATTATAGGTAATGTGCTACAAGATTTTATATAAATTTTTGTTGAAGTATTTTAAATAATATTAAACAGTAATAAAAAACTAGTGCACAACATGGCCATCTATCTACTATGTTTTATTAAAAAAAACCCAGAGTTTCTATTCAAATTTTATATATTTGAACTAGTTATACTTAACCATTTTTTAAAAAAAATAGTTTTTTGGAAACTAGACTTGAAATTATACATTTCATATTTTTACACTATCTTCAAATTTAGAGTGTAGATATCTCAAATTATCTATAGAAGTTCAAATTTTTGAAATTTTAGAAAAATCATGTCCACAGGTAGACCACTTTTTGTCCTCCAACTTTGTGCAGTTACCCAATAAAGATTAATAGTTAACTATGTATCTAATACTCCGAATAGGGAAATCAAACCCAAGTAGTTGTCCCACTTAGAGTTATTTTGTGTATGTTTTCAGTTTTCACTACATGTATTCATCTAGAGATGACTTGAATAACTGTTAATGTTTTACTTGATTTAGATAAAATAAGATATTAACTCAGCTAAGGACTAATTTAAATGATTAGAATAATATTTTTAGAAGATTAAGGAAACATTGATTAGTGTGAAATAATCTATAACTATTCCTTAATATTGAAATTCCCAAAGTGATAGAATAGGTTACTTAGATGTGCCCTTATAGCAATCCAAAAGTGGAAAACCTCACATTAGCTATCATAATTTTTTTATCAATATGTAAAGGAGGGTTTAAATTTTAAAAGTAACCATTATTAAGGTTGAGGATAGGATCGAATCATATGGTTCACTATTGATTACCACTATTGACCCATATTGGTCAATCCCATCCTCAAGGGAAATGTGTGACAATTGGAATTTGAGATGTTTGTATAGATGCTTCGAGAGATCTATAGCAATGAAAAATATTTATATAGGTGTAACATAATAACTTATAAAGGGAAATATCCATATAAGTACTTAGGATAGAGTGAGCTGGTGAAATAGGTATAGATTAAGTGCTCTAATCATTTTAAGTGAAAGTGAGCCAAAATTAGCATTATCAAGTATTTATGACAAAATTTTGAGTGACTAGACATTGTAACCTGTGCAGTTAAAATTTTTAGGAAGTTCATCCAACCTTTCTCTTTCATAAAAAAATCTTTACATGCTATTATAGTAGGGGTTAAGTATTTTATGTGGGGTAAGAATGAACAAGTTGCATTTTTGAGTTTAAACATAATATTACTATCACAATGGTTTTTACTTTGCCTAATTTACATGAATATTTTGAGCTAGAAATGGATGCAACTAACTATGTTATAGGGTTTTTTATATATTAAAGAGGTAATCCCATATGTTACTCTTAGATTTATTTCATGGTACAAGTCTAAATTATATATATATGATACATAAATATATTCTTTTGTTCAAGACATTATGAAATGGAAGGACTAATTAATGTGTAAGAAAACCACTATTCATATAGATCACCAACCTCTCCAATATTTTTAAGTATAGACTAAACATACACAAGCTAGACATTATAAATATATGAATTTATTTAAAATAGTTTCATTTGGTTATCAAATATAAAAAATATATGTGACTAACAAGTAATTTGGAATGTTATTTTAAAATGCTTTGATTTCAACCATGGAACCATAATCCTTCTTGAACCTTTTTTATGTGAATCTTATGTATATAAATATCAATATGAAGTAGATTTTGGGGAAGAATTTATTCAATAAAATAGGCACCAATATGTTATGTTGATTTTGAGTATAAAGGGATTTAATATCTTCATGATAGGTTATCTATAATATAAATCTTTGTGTACCTAAAGGAGTAAAAATTTGTCTAATGAGAGAAGCACATACTTTAAGAGTTGCAAGTCATTTTGGAGTTACAAATATAATAGAATATTTACAGGAATATGTTTATTGGCCAATATGAAAAATGATTTATCAATGTTCATAAGAGGATGTGTATTTTGTAATATAACAAAGCCTAGTAATAGGAAGTTGGGTTTGTATATGCCAATATTGGTTCCTTTTGGTCAATGGGAGGGAATTTTCCATGGAGTTTTTGGGCAGGTTTCTTATTGTCTAATAAGGGACTTGACTATTTATTTTTTAAATGTAGACCAATTTAGTAAGATATTTATTATTATTCAATGTAAAAAGTTCTTTAAAGGTGGTGATACAATTGAGTTATTATTTGTTAATGTGGAAGTTCACTTTGGATTTCCTAGCTATATAATTTTAGATCAAGATTCAATATTTTTTAACAATTTTTTTACCACACTATAGGAGAAGATAGATACCAGACTAGAATGATCTACTTATTTTCTTCCACAAAAATATTGGAAATTCAAATTTGTAGATAAAACCTTGGTATAGTTCTTGAGTAGGTATAATAGGAAGCATCGTAAGAATTGGGATGGAAATTCGGTCTATATTCAACATTCTTATAATTAAGCTTTGCATTTTTCTATGAGTATATATATATTCTAAATATGTTTTGGTTGCTTACCTCTATATGTATTTAACATTATTTTGAGAAATACATACAAAAGAATTGGAAAAATGGATCTAAATATTTACAAGACTAAATTTTTTTTTGAGAAAATTGATCAAATTCACCTCCAAGTGCAAGAGAGGTTAAAGAAGTCATAGACTAAGTACAAATCAAGCATAATCAACAAAGGACTAAACATAATGTTTTTGTTGGAAATAAGGTATGGTTGTACTTTAATAGGGAATGGTTCCAAAGTAAAACTAAAAAGCATAAGCCTCTTAAATATGATCCATTTATCATTTTTGGACAAATAGAAAGAATGCTTTCATATTGAATTTTTCTCAAATGAAAATATATTATGTTGTCAATATATTTGAATGGCTTTATTGTTTTATTTGTTATTTGATAAATAATAAGGAAAAAGGGTTTTATTTTGTGGTATAATTTTTTTTATTGTTTTATTTGTTATTTGATAAATAATAAGGAAAAAGGGTTTTATTTTGTGGTATAATTTTTTTTTCCAGATTAAATAAAGAAAGAGAAAAGAAATTTCTAGGAGATTAATAGGAAACATGTATAAAGTGAGAAAACTAAACAGCTACAAAGCTAACAATTTAATTATAAAAGAGAAAACTGCAAAATTAAAGTATAGAAGCTTCACATCTAAGAGCAGTCGAATAGTGTAAGACGGAAGCACCATTAAAAAACTATTTTTATGAAACAAGAAAATCCCATCGCCAAATGCTTTGGTCACGCAATACCAGAATGTCCTTCCATTAATAAACCAAGATTACTACACACAAACTTCGACAACAAAAAACCGAAAATAAGACATACGGCTTCTCCAAGTCTCTCATAAAAAAACGATCCATAGAGTCGAACAGATCGTTAGACTATAAGAAACACTCCCAAAACGATGATTATAAAAGAAGTTTTGGAACAATTACCGCAAAAAAATAAAACATTTCTACTTCAACTTTGGTGCAAGGATCTTCGCAGGGGCTTATTGCAATGATGGCGAGGAACCCTACTGATACAGCGCAGGATTTGGCGGAGCCTGAGCGGAAGTTGGGTAACGAGGTGTTTGATCTACAGCGCTTTCTGAAAATTCTGGCAACTCTTGGTGTCCAAAATTGTCAACTGACTGAGCTAAATGGCGTGCAAGAAGAATCTGCCGCTGTTGCTGTACATATTTATTGTGCATTGATAAGCTGTGATCTGTGTAATTTGATGGAATCAAAATAGGCTTCTTTATAAATTCCTCATGATTTAAAATTGGATTGCTTTTAATGGACGATAAATCCGACTGGTATTGCTGCTGCTGTTGCTCAAGTTGGGTATCATGATAAAACTCAGGCAATTCTGACAAACATGATGCGGAATAACCGCCTTCGGACAAGCCAGAATAAACTGCGCCGTGTCCAATTGCACCAAGGCACGAGTCATCACCACCGACATTTCCAGCATTGGTGTGAATGGGGAATCCTCAAAACTGATTGCAATTATGTCTTTTCGGTCAATGGAGTTGAGACTGGCATTATTATTGTAGTGCATATTATGATCGGTGAGGCAGGCTCTTTCTGGGAAGTTCAGTTTGGCCTTTGTTCCTCTAAACGTTAAAGCAGCGTCGTCGTAGGCCTTGGCTGCGTCTTCAGCAGTCTCGAATGTTCCCAGCCACATTCGAGCTGCTTTCTTTGGATCACGAATCTCTGCGGCCCATTTACCCCACGGTCTCTGTCTTACTCCTCTATAATTCCTATTTCTCTGTTGCTGCATCTGGGAATTGAAGTTTTGTTTGACAGATGCAGGGAGTTCGCCATCGTTTCTCTTCAATCTCTCCTGCTCAGAATGATTTCTCTTCTGCTTTTGCTTAATACAGTTTTCTTCTAAGTGCCAATGAACGATCACAAAGATAAGAAAAACATAATCACTTACATGTTTTAATTGAAATGAATGATCTTCTTTACAATCGGTTCTAACAGTCCCACAAAATTAATTATATATATATATATAAACACAATTATTTTATTTTTAAAACTTTTCTTTCTTTGTGTTATACCAATTGTATCAATTAAAGGTTATTCAATCAGCTAACCAAGATTTTTATACAGCAGTCAAAAGAACGAAGCAAATAAAGTGTATACAAGCGGATACAGAGATTTTAGGAGGTGATTTGAATACATTAAAGTCAATTGAATTGAAGTATTAATTTTCTCTCATAGTGAAACCGTCATTTCATGTAGAGAAGAGATTGCGTTTACATTATAAGTGGACCTGTTATGCAATGAAGCGGCTGTAGTGCATGTTAAAATGGCAACTGCGTAAGCAATACAGTAGTTTTGGATGTGTAAGCAACAGGTCCATAACGAAACAGTAGTTTTCACCTATTTAAACAAACAAATATATCGTTTGGGTAATTGTAAATCTTTTAAGTAGTAGTTATTTCGCATTTTCTTTTTGGCAGTGTGTCTTAGGAATTGAGTGCAACAAGAATTGTACCGTGAGCAAGTTGCAAAGCATGTACAGGCATAAGGGAATGTATTATTGAAGCTGATCTCCATGAATACCTGGCGAAATAAGTACGCATATAATAGTACAACGGGACAGTGGGAAGAGGAAGCAAGACCTCATTATAAAGAAGGTTTTTCATATTGGATATCTCCAAGTTAAACAATTTCTTCTGTAGCTTATTTTTGTATTTGTTTATACTATTTGTTACTTCTTTTATACAAATCATTCCTTAAATCAGTATTTGAGAGAATATCAAACTGTAAATTAAACATTTTTTTAGACTTTTATTTTTTCCCCCTGTATGCTTAATTCTTAAAAAAATCAATCGAGTTCTATTGAGAATGCTGTAAGAATTATGTAGGTAAATTAAATAATGGAATATCCATATTTTTATGGATCCTAATGGTATTATAAAATGCTTTATTCACTTTTATGTGTTAGTTTTTTCAAAATCTATGATTATTACCAAAGCCAACTCTAAGGCTATGGCTATGGCTATGGCTAGTGTAAAATATGTTTTGTCTCTTCTGTAGGAAGAGAAATCTAAAAGATATGGTTTGTTGGATAATGATATCCTAATGAAATATATTAGAGGGCTTCACAATCATTTCAAGAGATGGATCGTTTTAGCTAATTTTAAAGATTCAAGGTCACGTGATCACGATGCATTTTGATGAAGGTGTAAAGGGTAATCTACGTTGGGCTGGCGCTAGAGGCATTTACAAAGATTTTAAAGGATTTTTTCTTCTTAGTTTTAGTGAAATTTTGGATCGATGCACAAACAATCATATTGAAGCCAATGCTTTTTAAAGGGGTTTTTCAATTGTTTTGAAAAATAATTAGACTAATATAGATATGAGGGTGATTCTTAGCTGATTGGAAAAGTCATGAAGATAGGAAATATTAAGAATTGGAACCTTTTCAACATTATTGAGTACTATATGGGATTACGAGAAATTTTTAATTATTTTAATCTTTTTCATTTATGGCGAGAAGATAATTAGGTAACTAAACATTTTGCAAATCTTATTATCGACTTAAATTTTCAAGATCATTCTTTATATCTTATTTCATTTCCAAATTTGGATAAAATAGCCAAAAAATTAGTTTCAAAAAATTGCTGTCATTTTCCATTTGATGACACCACTCATGACTAAGAATGGTAATTATAATCACATATTTTACTACAGTACTAAACATCCTCTATGGAGGCTCAAGGTCATCATGACTTAGTGTGCCAATAATTTTGCATTGTATAAGGCATGTGCAAGGTCCTCTCTTATCTCCCACCTCCCTACTATATTCTTCATTCTTAACAAATGGTGGCTAGTGGAATGGAATTTGAAGGGCTTGCATACAACTGTTTTTATAGAATACCCTTTAGTGGATTTCGGCCCCTCCAAGGAAACTTGACAGAACAAGGGCAAAGATATGGCAATAGACACAATTAGTGAGTTGAATTCTAGGTTGGTGCACAAATACTCTCTAAATGATGTTCATCACTCCTTGGGTATAGTGAATGACCTCAATATGAAACACTTACTAAATTCAAGCATTTTATTAGACCATATTTTTTGAATCATGGTCAAGGACATACTGAATTTTTGGCAATCTACACTCATTGATGATGCCAAAGATGATAAATTTCTCAAGTTGATGGCCACCAACCTTCTTCATGCTCAGATTTTGGTGGCTTGGTGGAGGTTTCTTAGTAGATTTGGTTATTCAGGGTACATAGGATCTAGGAAAATCCACCCCCAAAGTAGATACTTCAAAGTGGCTCAATTGACTAGGATTCAAACTATTCTGTTTGGTACCAGTAACACATCAACAATTCAAGAAGACAGAATATTTGGTAAAGAGTTTGGCATCAAGATGGACCAATTCTAAGAACTCCTGAAACCCATCGCTATGGATAACATCTCATAGAGCCAAAAGCTGAATGTCATTTGTGACATATTATGCATCCTTATATCAGATAATGACGGATGCAAGCTGGTTGAATCTCTAGCAACTTTGATGATTGAAAATAAAGTTTGCAAAGATTATCCTACTATGATAGTTTCTGCTTCCTCTAAAGGAAATTAGATTCATTTATGTTAAAAATGATTAGTTTCTTTTTATAAAAATAAAAGATAATAATACTTTAGTTGTAAATCTACCTCCTAGTAATAATTATCATAAACATATTCCTAATTTTATCAATTTTTTTGGTTATTAAATAAATAGATGGGCTTAGCCTTTTTTTATCTAGCGCAAAAGAAATATAATCATGACCAAAAAACTAATGTAGATTAGGGGGATATATGTAGACTAATATTTTCGATAAGATAATTGGAATGAGTGGATTTTTTTAGACTTAAGTTTGTGTAATGTTTTATAGACTTCTATGATGTTGATCAATACAATTTTGAGACCAATAACTATCGATTTCTTAATGTCCACCTAGATTATATATCTTAAGAAAAAAAGATTGATAATCATGGATTATATATCTTAACAAAAAAAGAATGATAATCATTTAGTTTATTTTATAAATTTATGTTTTCTCAAAAGTTTAGCGATAATAAGATTCTTGTAAGTAAAAGTAAAAGTGATTTTGAAGAACTATCACTTAACTATTTAAATCATGTACTTAGATATGAAGTCTCGAAATTGATTGTATTAAAATTGAAGTTAGTTAAAATTATTTGAAGCCTTATAATTAAATTTAAAAAATAATAATAATAATAATTTATAACCACATTTCAATAATTGAAGAACTTCATCAAAATTTATCTATTTATAACGGATAAAGTGGCATAATACATTTATTGAATCAAAATAAAAAAAGGAAAATGATTCATATTCAAGATTATTTAGCATTTGAACTTGAAACAAAGTACTTGTGCTATAGCGGTTGTTATAATGTTAAAAAAATATCTAGTATGAAAATGTTTACACATCATAAATAAATAATTGTATATTTTTTTAATAAATAAATAAATAAAATAATTAATTAATATAAAAATTAAAAGTTAATTATGTTAATTATAAATCATTTTAGTATTTTTAATTTCAATAAATACTGTAACAATTAAAATGATATAAATGTATAATTTTTCTATAATTAAATATCTGTAACTAATTGATATGTTATGTAGAAAAAATGTGATTTTAAAATTATATATTGTAATTCAATTTGAACCATTTTTTGAAGAAAGGTGATGAAGAATTAAATTTTGTTAAATATTTTGAAGAGATATTTCATAAAATAAATAAATAAAAACTCTAACTTTTAATCTCATTTAGAAAAATAACTTTCTTTAATATAAATAATCATATAAAATAATTCAATTTTTTTAAGTTAATGAAGAAAGATTATAATTTAAAATTTTCTTGGTGTGACAAAGACTATTCTACATCCACAAAGATATGTTTATTGGTCACTCATTCAAATTTAGGTTGAATTTTTTAAAATGGACTGTTGATTGTGCAGATGAAGGAAGCGTAGTGATATGAAATTAAGTTTTATATATGTCACTAATCACAAGAGACTATTTTTATATATTTTATATAAAAATTTAATTCTACTAAACAAAGTGCATGCATGATTATTAGTTTGTTGTTTCAGGTCACTTTAATATAATGTATATTCTTATTCCATAAAAGAAAATGGTTAATAGCAACCATTTTATTGAAGTATTTTTTGGTTTAAAGTTTGCATTTATTTTTTATTTTCCAATTTATTTTATTTTAGTTAAATTTAATAATTTGAGAACTCTTATATATAAAAAGTGGAAAAATAGTTAACTAATAGATTGTAACTCAATATTTTATATTTAACAAGTTTAAAAATATCTTTAAAAAATTAAAGAAAAGTAATATACTCTTAAAAGATCTATTGATGTTATCTTTGTTTGTCGAATATTATTTTCTTATCATAAAATTATTACACCAAAACCATCGATGAGCATACCTTGACCTTGACCTTTTGTAGGGATAGAAACTTCTGTCTAACTTAATAATTGGATAGAAGAATTCTTTTTTATTTTATAAATGAAATTATTCGTCTGTGTATTGTTGTTGTAATATCTTTAATATTTACAAATATAACATTTTATAGTAATTAATGTATTACAAAAAGATAGAAAAAAGATATAATCGAGATAAATTGAAAAAAATAATTAATGATTCTACAATGAATATGTTGTATTATGATAAGTTGAAGAAAGAGAACTAAGGATGAAAATATTTAAACCTAACAAATTTTATGGGTTTTAATAATTTTTTCGAAAGACGATATTATAATCATTTCATTGGCCTAAAAATGTAAAAATCATGTTTGCAATAGTTTGATAATTGCAATCTAAATACCCTACTTCGTTTTGGATTGAATGAGATCATCTTATAGAAGTCTACGACTTTTATAAATAAATAATACATCTGTCGTGGATATCCCATGATTTGTTTTTGTCATGCAAAGTTTTCCACTTCAATTTAAACTTGCTGCTAAATAAACCCCAAGGCTGGGAACGCATTTGAATTATATGAAAATAAAACCCATATATTTCTATTGTAAGTATATGGAATCCATTTCCAGTAAAAACCTCTTATAGAATTTTTTAAACTTAAACATCCTATCAACGAATGGTGAGAAAAAGAAAGAACCCAATCCATATGCAACCCCGAAACTAACAAGGGTTATGGCTATTGGATGGTATATTCACCTTGATGAGATGCACCAGCAATTTTTGTCTTGACGTATTTGGTTTTTGTGATTGCCGTAATATCCTGCCGTTCATGTCCCTGTCTCTTTTATCCCTTGACTGAATGATCTGGATTGGTTTCCATGTGATGAATAACTTCTACTGTATCAACCCGTGACATAACATAAATTATCCTTTGTAGAGCGATCAATAGTGGAGAAGAACAGAACAGGGTATTATTAACATTAAAATCTATGCTTTAGAAAAGCTTTATGAACTCTCAAATGAGAGAATAACAAACAACCCACAGTCGACATGATATAATACTCTACTTCAAGGCCGAAAGGGTCTATAGCATATCAGATTTACCCCAAAGTCAACGTGAACCCTCAACTTGGGAATATAATTTATTTTGTTGGCGTTGACGCATGTGAGGCGCCCACGCTGACTTGAAAGACTTTGGAACACATCTCCAAGTCTTTCCCTGATTTTAGTTCTCCTTTAATAATGGAGTCTGACTTTTTTTTTCACAAATCCTTAAAAGAACTATATTTAAGCCTTACTGTTTTTCAAAATAGCACTATTATACCTCTTTTTCAAACCTTTTACATTATATTATTATTTATTTCTCGATGTTCTCCTACCCTTAGTTTTTCAACTATGGAGAATAAGGTCTTTCAAAAGTTTTGAACATCGGTTAACTTGGCACTTTCATTTGAATCGAAACTTTTAAAATATTCATGGTGCATAACATTTGGATGATCCTCCTTGACATTAAATTTGATGGTATTTATAACTTGATAAAGATTTTTTTTGGGGTTTAACTTTAACAATTCCAATCATTATCATGTCTTTGTTGTTTATAGGTTGTGGTTTACTCGAAACACATTAGTTGTATTCTCCAATTAAAATTTTATTTTAGTCATCTTTGAGCATGCTAAGTTTAAAATCACCGACTTCATTGAATTCCCCAACCTTCCCTTACCTCTGTGAAATTTTTTGTACAGTGGACCAAACCCTTAAAACTTTTCTTAGGTTTTGAACCATATAAGTTCTATGCAGCCCAACGTCAAAAACTCATTTCCATTTAACGAACAAAAAAAAATCATGAATACCTATTAATGGCAAACTATAACCCTGTCTCACCTCTTAAAACCTCTATTGAGACGATCTAAAGTTTTAAAAAATCTATAAATGGATGAACTATAGTTTATAATAAGAAAAATAACCAACAATCATGCTCAATAGGCAAGGCCTTGATCATTGTGTACAAACCTATAGGAATTTCTTCATCAACTACCAAACAACCAATTTCCACCACCTAATAGGTGGCACCACTTCTAATTCACATCCCTCAAGTTGTGTCCATGTTTGAAGTCTCTCAGATCCAACTAAAGACCTCACAACCTCATCAAAAGGAAATTAATTTAGGTACGGATAATAACCCAATGGTGTTTGAGTGCATCCCTCTACCACCTCCAAAATATGGTGAACACGCTCAAGCAAAATAATGGTATTTTCAATTGGGTGACTTCATGAAAGGTAACCATCAATCCTATGTGGGTAACAAATTTTCTATTTTAGCTAATATTTATGAGGAAACCACCATGGAAACAATGGTTTATCAATGATTTGGAATGTGTATGGCATCACTTACACAATTTGAAAGTATATTGTTTAGGATATGTATCAAGCTCAATGCAATAATTTTTAGTTTTGTGTTTTTATATCACCTCTATTATCCAAATGATTTGGCCACATGCCGTCTTCCAAATGTTTGAGCACAAGATGAGACATGGTAATTTACCCATCTATTTCGCATCAAGTTGTCAGTCAGGGTTTGAATCTTACTCATTGATTGGTTTGGACAGTAGTTAAATTTAATGACCACTTCCCCTATATTGGGTTTCAATCATGTTAAAATATCCTCATTAATTAATGTTCCACTAAAAGAGAGGTGTGGTTTTACATGCACAATAAAATTTTATAATTCGACCCCAACCACCAATGCCACTATTAAGCCACCTCACTATGATACATGTAGTCTAATCTATTACAAGGTATTGATCAGGTTACTTAGATCATTGTAAAACCATGTTGATTGAGCAAAACATCATTACATTTTCTAATAATTTTGATTGCCTTTTCTTTTATAAAGTGCCAACAACTTAAGAAAAGGCTTTTCATCGTAAAAAATGTAATTATTATATAATATATAGGATATATGTAAATTAAATTTAGATAATGTGTTTCATATATAATTAATGTAATAGTGTCACTATAAAACAAGAATATTTTTCAATGATGTCACATCATTAGTGATGTTAAGGAATTGAAAATATTTCAGGTTGAGATCACATACAGTCATGGAGCCATTTGTAAGCATCACAAACAGACACATGAGTGCCATGAATCCATTTTTTAAACCACTAAATGATTTGCATGTGTATTTATTGGGTGTAGAGGTTAGAATCTTGATATAACCTATTTTCTTTTTATTTTATGATACATAAATGGTTTTGTGTATCATTGATGTGGCTATTTAGTCTTATGTTAATCCTATTCACATTATGTGATATTCTTTACATGTGGACACATTTCCAAATATCTTCACCAATGGAATGATAGGGTTAATGAACACTTGATTAGAATGTTAACATGAATTTGAAAACAAAACATTTTTTAGTCCAAGTGTTTTCTGAAGCAGATTAAAGTGCATAACTTATATCTCTTTGTCTAATTGGATCAATTGCATCTATATTTTTAGTGTGGTTTTCAACTCTTTTACCTTTAGCCTTGATATATGTCCCTTGGTTACAAATAACTAATTTATATGTTTTGTTTTTCTTTTGGTAGATATCACAATATTTACCATATTTTCTTTGTTTGAAAATAGGAAACAATTTTATTGAATGGTATTATTTACTTAGTAATGGCTTTACCAAAATTGCTTGACTTTATCCACGATGCCATTTTTTGTGGTAGTGTATATCATGACACACTCCACTTTAAAATAAAAATGTTAACATTATAAATGTGAACTAGAAAAGTATAAAAATGTATAAATGTCAACTAAATAAGTATAAAAATTAACTCAATAAGTATAAATAAGTGTATATCATGATGTATAGATAAGTAGAAACATGTATGAGTAGACTAAATTTGTTTCTTTTTATATTATGTCAACATAATACATATGTGTCATAACATACATGTGTTATAGTGGGTATGTGATTTTCTTTGTTTGAATTAAAAAACCAAGCCATTTAGCTTAAAAGTGGCTTGGATTCCCAAGCTAAAGGCTTAGACCTATCAACACACAACCAAATGTGAGAGTTTTAACAGAAAATAAAATAAAATCAACTTTCATCGCTAAATATAGTATAAAATTTAATGAAAAAAATAATAAATTACCATGATGATAATCACACTATCCTCTTTCCAAATATATATATTTTTATAATTTTTTGACTAATTTAAGGTTTCAATATATTTTGATTTCTAACTATATATTTTTAGCCACTACATGCCACAAATGTGCATGCATATATATGTTTTTGTAACTATTTTTTTGTTAATCCAAATGAGAAAAATATATGTTTACAAATTAGGCCTAATTCTATAAGCATTAAAAAAATCTACTTTCTATTTTTTGTTAGTTTTTAAAGATATATTTACTTTTAAAAACTCTGTGTGTGTGTGTGTGTGTAAAAAAATTATTAAAAATAGAGGTTAAAAACTATATGATCTTATCTAAATTTTTACCAAGTGGTTTAAAACAATATTAAAAAATGCTAAAAAATGAGGGGTCACATGACCGACTAACTACTATGTTTTCTTTAAAAAAATTCTATTCAAATTTTAGATTTTTGACCTAGTCATACTTAACCATTTTATTAAAAAAGTGGTGTTTTTTAAATTAGACTAAAAATACTACAATTCATGTTCTTACATCATCCTCAAATTTTGAGTGTAGCCATATCAAATTATCTACAAAAATTTAAATTTATCAATTTTTAAGAAAAATATGTTCACAAGTAGGCCCCTTTTTGTCCTCCATCTTTGTACAATTACCTTAACATAAAATAAGTACATTGTTTTAGCAAACAAAACTAAGTTTTATATGCACTCTATGAAAATAGAGAAAAAAATTAAGAGTTTGAAAAATAGTGTCATTACAGATCATATATGAGCCAAACAAGTGGGAGGATAAGTCATAAGCCTAGGAAAGGAAACACTAATAGTAAGATGAGGATGAAATCATAGGGAAAAAAATAATTTTTTTGATTTGTATAAAGGATAAGGGGAAATCAAATATCAAATTTGAAATCCTGAGAAAATATTATGAAATCTTAAAAAGAAATGTTGGAACCTTAAGGCAAACATAGAGTTTAGGAATGTTCAAACAATAAATGGGTTCACCAAAATGTTTTATCATAATTTCAAATTAATATGTGTATTAACCCTAATTAAAATAAAATAATTTTAATGAAACAAAATACTTTAACCCAACTTATGATAGGAAAAACAAAATCAAAGTACTAAAATCAATAAATCATGATTGAATGAAAGAAGATGAACTATGAACACTACAAAAGAGTTATCTATTTATTTTTTATGATAGCATTGTGTCAAACTAAATAGTGCTTGGAATGGATCAACTTAGACTAATTATGTAAATGCCACACAAACTTTTACTGTAACTAATGAGGGCCAGGAACATAAGAAAGAGGATAATATCAACTCACATTATTTTCCTCTACTAGTTAATTATGTCCTCTAAAGAAAAATAGGGAAATTAGGATACAATCATATGTGGTTGATTTAAATACACCTTTATATGGAAAATTAAACTTGATATGCATGAATGACCTACAAATCATTTTTTTCAAATTTAAAACTATAATAAGCCTCATAATAGTTGAAAACATGCAAATAAGAAATGTGGGATTGTAATGGGTTGAGTTGAATTCAATCAAATCCATGATGATTAATCATTAACTATGTATCCAATAATCTGAATAGGGAAATCAAACCCATGTAGTTATCCCAGTTAGAGCTTTTTTGTGTAAGTGTGCTCCTTTCAGTACATGTATTCATCTAGAGATGACTTGAATAATTTTTAATGATTTCCTTGATTTAGATAAAATAAGATATTAACTTGGCTAAGGACTAATTCAAATGATTAGAATAATATTTTTTAAAGATTAGGGAAACATTGATTACTGTGTAATAATCTATAGTTATTCCTTAATATTGAAATTGCAGAAGTGATAGAATAGGTTACTTAGATGTGCCCTTATAGCAATCCAAAAGTGGAAAACCTCACATTAGCTATTATTAAAAAAATGACCAATATGTAAGGGAGGGTCTAAATTTGAAAAGTAACCATTATTAAGGTCGATGATAGGATCGACTCATATGGTTCAAAATCGATTACCACTATCAACCCATACTAGTCAATCCCATCCTCAAGGGAAATGTGTGACAATTGGAATTTGAGATGTTTGTATAGATTCTTAGAGAGATCTATAGAAATTAAAAATATTTATATAGGTGTAACATAATAACTTATAAAGGGAAATATCCATATAAGTACTTAGGATAGAGTGAGCTAGTGAAATAGGTATAGATTAAGTGCTCTAATCATTTTAAGTGAAAGTGAGCCAAAACTAACATTATCAAGTATTTATGACAAAATTTTGAGTGACTAGACATTGTAACTTGTGCAGTTAAATTTTTTAGGAAGTTCATCCAACCTTTCTCTTTCATAGAAACATCTTTACATGCTATTATAGTAGGGGTTAAGTATTTTATGTGGGGTAAGAATGAACAAGTTGAATTTTTGAGTTTAAACATAATATTACTAGAAAAATGGTTTTAAATTTACCTAATGTACACGAACATTTTGAGCTAGAAATGGATCCTAGTAACTATGTTATAGGGGGTTTTATATTTTAAGGAGGTAATCCCATATGTTACCATTTAGAGTTATTTTATGGTATAAGTCTGAATTATTTTATATATGATACATAAATATATTCTTTTGGTCAAGCCATTGTGAAATGGAAGCATTAATTAAGGTGTAAGAAAACCATTATTCATAAAGATCACCAATCTCTCCAATATTTAAAATCACAAACTAAACATACACAAGCTAGACATTATAAACAGATGGATTTATTGAAATAGTTTCACTTGGTTATCAAATATAAAAAATATCTATGACTAACAAGTTAGCTGAAATGTTATATATAAATCCTTTGATTTCAACCTTGGCAACCATAATCTTTATTGAACCTTTTGTATGTGAATCTTATGTATAAAGATATCAACATGATGTCGATTTTGGGGAAGAATTTATTCAATAAAATAAGCACCAATATGTTCATTTTGAGTATAAGGGGACTTAATATCTTCACGATAGGTTATTTATAATATAAAGCTTTATGTGTCTAAAGGAGTAAAAAATTGTATAATGAGAGAATCACCTACTTTAACAGTCGCAAGTCACGTTACAAATATAATAGAATATTTATAGGAATATTTTTATTGGCAAAATATGAAAAATGATTTATCAATGTTCATAAGAGGATGTGTATTTTGTAGTATAATAAATCCTAGTAGTAGGAAGTTGGGTTTGTATATGTCAATATTGGTTCTTTTTGTTCGATGGGAGGGAATTTCCATGGAGTTTCTAGGTAGGTTTCTTATGTCTAATAAGGGACTTGACTATTTATTTTTAAATGTGGACCAATTTAGTAAGATATTTATTATTATTCCATGTAAAAAGTTCCGTAAAGGTGGTGTTGCAATTGAGTTATTATATATTAATGTGCAAGTTCACTTTGGATTTCCTAGCTCTTTAATTTTAGATCAGGATTCAATATTTTTTAACAATTTGTTTTACCACACTATGGGAGAAGATAGATACTGGACTAGAACGATCTACTTATTTTCTTCCACAAAAATATTTGAAATTAAAATTTGTAGATGGAACCTTGGTGTAGCTCTTGAGCAGGTATGATAGGAAGCATCATAAGACTTGGGATGGAAATTTGGTGTATATTCAACATTCTTATAATTAAGCTTTGCATTCTTCTATGAGTATATATATTTTTTAAGATATTTTGGTTGCTTACCTCCATGTGTATATAACATTATTTTAATAAATACATTCAAAGGAATTGGAAAAGTGAATCCAAACATCCACAAGGCTAAAATTTTATTGAGAAGATTGATCAAATTCACCTCAAAATGCAAAAGAGGTTGAAGAAGTCATAGGCTAAGTTCAAATCAAACATAATCAACAAAGGACTAAACATAATTTCTTTCGTAGAAATAAGGTATGGTTGTACATTCATATAGAATGGTTCCAAAGTAAAACTAAAAAGCATAAGCCTTTTAGATATGATCCATTTATTATTTTTGTATAAATGAGAAAGAATGCTTTCAAATTGTTTTTTTCTCAAATGAAAATATATTATGTTCTCAATATATTTGAGTGGCTTTATTATTTTATTTGATATTTGATAAGAAAAAAGGGTTTTATTTTGTGGTATATTTTTTTTTTCCCAGATTAAATGAAGAAAGAAAAAAGTTCTAATAGATTAATAGGAAACAAGTATAAAGTGAGAAAACTAAACAGCTACAAAGCTAACAATTTAATTATAAAAGAGAAAACTACAAAATTCAAGTATAGAAGCTTCACATCTAAGAGCAGTCTTATAGTGTAAGATGGAAGCACCATTAAAATACTATTTTTAAGAAACAAGAAAATCCCATCACCAGATGCTTTAGTCACTCAATACTAGAATGTCCTTCAATTATTAAATCAAGATTACCACTCAGAAAACTTCGACAACCAAAAAACCCAGAATGAGACCTACGGCTTCTCCAAATCTCTCATACGAAAACGATCCATAAAGCCAAAACAGATCGTTAGACTACAAGAAACACTCCAAAAACGATGATTATAAAGAAGTTTTGGAACAATTACCCCAAAAAAAATAAAACATTTCTACTTCAACTTTGGTGCAAGGATCTTCGCAGGGACTTATTGCAATGATGGAGAGGAACGCTACTGATATAGCGCACGATTTGGCGAAGCTTGAGCGGAAGTTGGGTAACGAGGTGTTTGATCTGCAGCACTTTCTGAAAATTGTAGCAACTCTTGGTGTCCAAAATTGTCAACTGACTGAGCTAAATGGTGTGCAAGAAGAATCTGCCGCTGTTGCTGTACATATTTATTGTGCATTGATAAGCTGTGATCTGTGTAGTTTGATGGAATCAAATTAGGCTTTTTAATAAATTCCTCGTGATTTAAACTTGGATTGCTTTTAATGGACGATACAGCCGACTGGTATTGCTGCTGCTGTTTCTCAAGTTGGGTATCATGATAAAACTCAGGCAATTGTGACAAACATGATGTGGAATAAACGCCTTGGGACAAGCCAGAAAAAGCTGCGCTGTGTCCAATTGCACCACGGCACTCCATCACCACCGACATTTCCAGCATTAATGTGAATGGGGAATCCTCAAAACTGCTTGCAATGATGTCTTTTTCGTCAATCGAGTTGAGACTGGCATTATTATTGTAGTGCATATTATGATCGGTGAGGCAGGCTCTTTCTGGAAAGTTCAGTTTGGCCTTTGCTCCTCTAAACGTTAAAGCAGCGTCGTCGTAGGCTTTGGCCGCGTCTTCAGCAGTCTCGAAAGTTCCCAGCCATATTCGAGCTGCTTTCTTTGGATCACGAATCTCTGCGGCCCATTTACCCCATGGTCTCTGCCTTACTCCTCTGTAATTCCTATTTCTCTGTTGCTGCTTCTGGGAATTGAAGTTTTGTTTGACAAATGCATGGAATTCGCCATCGTTTCTCTCCAATCTCTCCTGCTCTGAATGATTTCTCTTCTGCTTTTGCTTAATACAGTTTTCTTCTAAGTGCCAATGAACGATCACAAAGATAAGAAAAACATAATGACTTACATGTTTTAATTGAAATGAATGATCTTTCCCACAAAATTATACATACATATATATATATAAACACAATTCTTTTATTTTCAAAACTTTTCTTTCTCTGTGTCATACTAAGAGGATCAATAAAAGGTTATTCAATCAGCTAACCAAGATTTTTATACACCAGTCAAAAGAACGAAGAAAATAAAGTGTATACAAGCCCATACAGAGATTGTAGGAGGTGATTTGAATACATTGAAGTCAATTGAATTGAATCATTATCATACAAAACAGAGCAGAATAGAGTATTTTCTTTCATAGTGAAACCATCATTTCAAGTAGAGAAGAGATTGCGTATACATTATAAGTGGACCTGTTATGCAATGAAGCGGCTGTAATGCATGTTAAAATGGCAACTGCGTAAGTAATACAGTAGTTTTGGATGTGTAAGCAACAGCTCCATAACGAAACAGTAGTTTTCACCTATTCTAAGCAGTGTTTTTACATGAAGAACTTGAACAGTTAGAGCAACCCGCCGCCTCCCTTCCCGCCGACCCCCAAAATTATTTTCTCTTTCTTTTCATTGTATTTTTGGATTTGTATATAGATATTAGCATGATATCGATCTTAGCACGATTTAAACAAACAAATTTATCGTTAGGGTCATTGTAAACCTTTTAAGTAGTAGTTATTTCGCATTCTTCTTTTTGGCAGTGTCTCTTTTGGAATTGAGTGCAGCAAGAATTGTACCGTGAGCAAGTTGCAAAGCATGTACAGGCATAAGGGAATGTATTGTTGAAGCTGATCCCCATCAATACCTGGCAAAATAATTAAGCATATAATAGTACAACGGGACAGTGGGAAGAGGAAGCAAGACCTCATTTTAAAGAAGGATTTTCATATTGGATATTTCCAAGTTAGACAATTTCTTCTGTAGCGTATTTTTGTATTTGTTTATACTATTTATTACTTCTCCTATACAAAACTTTCCTTAACTCAGTATTTGAGAGAATATTAAACAGTAAAATAAACATAATTTATTTTTATTTTTTTCTGTATGCTTAATTCTTAAAAAGTCAGCCTACGATCTATCGAGAGTGTCGTAAGAATTATGTAGGTAAATGAAGTAATGGAATATCCATATTTTTATTGATCGTAATGGTATTAAAAAATGGGTTTTTCACTGTGTGTTATTTTTTTCAAAATTTATGTTTATTACCAAAGCTAACTCTAAGGCTAAGGCTGGTGTAAGGTTTGTTGGATAATGATATCCTAATGAAATATATTAGAGGGCTTCACAATCATTTCAGGAGATGGATTGTTTTAGCTAAGTTTAAAGATTCAAGGTCACGCGATCACGATGCATTTTGATGAAGGTGTAAAGGGTAATTTAGATGGGCTGGCGCTAGAGGTATTTTCAAAAAATTCAAAGGAATTTTTTTTGCTTAGTTTTAGTGAAATTTTGGATCGATACACAAACAATCATGCTGAAGCCAAGGTCCTTTAAAGGGGTAGTTTAATTGCTTTGAAAAATAATTATGAGGGTGATTTTTAGCTCATTGTGGAAGCCATGAAGATAGGAAATATTAGCAATTGGAACTTTTCGAACATTATTGAGTATTACATGGAGTTATGAGAAAGCTTTAATCATTTTCCTCTTCTCATTTACGTCGAGAAGGTAACCAAGGAACTAAACATTTCATAAATCTTGTTGTCGGTCTAAATTTCCAAGATCATTTTTTATATCTTATTTCATTTCCAAATTTGGATAAAATAACCAAGAATCTAATTGCAAAAAATTGCTCTCATTTTTCATTTGATAACACCACTCATGACTAGAAATGGTAATTCTGATCACATATTTTACCACAGTACTAAACATCCTCTATGGAGACTCAAGGTCATCATGACTTAGTGTCCCAATAATTTTGCATTGTATAAGGCATGTGTAAGGTCCTCTCTTATTTCCCACCACCCTCCTATATTTTTCATTCTTGACAAATGGTGGCTAGTGGAATGGAATTTGAAGGGATTGCATACAACTATTTCTATAGAATACCCCTCAGTGAAATCATACCCCTCCAAGCAAACTTTACAGAACAAGGGCAAAGATTTGACAAAAAACACAATCAGGGAAATGAATTCTAGGTTGGTGCAAAAATAATATCTAAATGATGCTCATCTCTCCTTGGGTATAGTGAATGACTTCAATATGAAACACTTACTAAATTCATGCATTTTATTAGACAATATTTTTTGAATCATGGTCAAGGACATGTTGATTTTTTGTCAATCTACACTCATTGAGGATGTCAAAGATGAGAAATTTCTCAAGTGGATGGCCACCAACCTTCTTCATGCTCAGCTTTCAGTGGCTTGGTGGAGGTGTCTTAGTGGATTTGGTTATTTAAGTTACATAGGATCTAGGTAAATCCACCTCCAAACTAGATACCTCAAAGTGGCTCAATTGACTAGGATTTAGAGTATTTTGTTTGATGCTAGCAACACATCAATAATTTATGAAGATGTGAAATAGTTTGGTAACAAGTTAGGCATCAGGATGGATCAATTTTAGGAACTCCTAAAATCCATCGCTGTGGATAACATCTTATAGAGCCAAAAGTTGAATATCATTTGTAACATATTAGGCATCCTTATCTCATACAATGATGACTCGAAGCTAGTTGAAACCATGGCAACTTTGATAATTGAAAATAAGTTTGCAAAGATTATCCTACAATGATATTTTATACCTCCTCTAAATAAAATTAGATTCATTTCTATTAATAATATTTAGTTTCTTTTTATAAAAATAAAAGATAACAATAATTTAGTTGTAAATCTACCTCTTAGTGATGAATATCATAAACATATTCCTAATTTTATCATTTTTTCTGATTATTATATAAATAGACGGGCTTAGCATTTTCTGATCTAGTGAAAAACAAATATGGCCATGACCAAAAACTGATGTAGATAAGGAGGATATATGTAGACTAATATTTCTTATAAGATAATTGGAATGAGTGGATTGTTTTAGACTTAGGTTTGTCTAATGTTTTATATACTTCTACGATGTTGATTAATACAATTTTGAGACTAATGACCATCAATCTCTTAATGTCCACCTGGATTATATATCTTAAGAAAAAAGTATGATAATCGTTTAGTATATTTTATAAATGTATGTTTTCTCAAAAGTTTGAGGATAATAAGATTCTTGTAAATAAAAGTAAAAGTGATTTTGAAGAACTATCACTTATCTATTTAAATCATGTGCGTAGATATGGAGTTTTGAAATTGATTGTATTAAAATTGAAGTTAGTTAACATTGTTTGAAGCTTAGTTTATTTATAAGCATATTTAAATAATCGACGAAGTTCATCAAAATCTATCTATTTATAGTGGATAAAGTGGTATTTTATATTTATTTATATATATATTCAAGATTATATAATTTTTTATCATGTCTAAATTTTTTCATAATCTATAATAATAAAAGCTATTTTTTTTAAATATGAAAACAACCTATATAAAACAAGTACTTTGTTTCAAGCTTAACTGATAAATGTAAATTATATAATCTTGAATATATATATATATATATATATATATTCAAGATTATATAATTTACATTTATCAGTTAAGCTTGAAACAAAGTACTTGTTTTATATAGGTTGTTTTCATATTTAAAAAAAATAGCTTTTATTATTATAGATTATGAAAAAATTTAGACATGATAAATAATTGTATGCTTTTTTTTTAATAAATAAAGAAATAAAATAATTTATTAAAAAAAGTAAAAGTGATTTTGAAGAACTATCACTTATCTATTTAAATCATGTGCTTAGATATGGAATCTTGAAATTGATTGTATTAAAATTGTTTGAAGCTTAGTCTATTTATAAGCACACTTCAATAATAAAAAAAAATCATCAAAATTCATCTATTTATAGTGGATAAAGTGGCATAATAAAATTTAAAAAAGAGGAAAATGTTTCATATTAAAGATTATATAATTTACATTTATCAGTTGAGCTTCAAACAAAGTAGTTGTGTTATATGGGTTGTTATAATGGAAAAAAAAAATAGCTTTTATTATTATTGATAATGAAAAAAATTAGACGTGATAAATAATTATATTTTTTTTAATAAATAAAAAAATTAAATAATAATTTAAAATAAAAATTAAATGTTAATCATGTAATTCAATAAATATTGTAACAATTAAAATAATATAAATGTACGATTTTTGTACATTTAAATATGTTTAAGTAATTGATATGTAGAAAAAATGTGATTTTAAAATTGTGTACTGTAATCTAACTTGAACCTTTTTTTTTGAAAAGAAGTGATAAAGAATAAAATTTTGTTGCATATTTTGAAGAGATATTTCATTAAAAAAACAAATAAATAAAAAATCTAACTTTTAATCTCATTTAGAAAAATAACTCTCTCCAATATAAGTCATTGTATAAATTCATTAAGATTTTTTAAGTTAATAAAGAAAGATTATATTTTAAAATTTACTTAGTCATTTTAGTGTGATAAAGACTATTCTACATCCACAAAGATATGTTTATTGGCCATTCATTCAAATTGAGGTTGAATTTTTTTAAATGAACTGTTAGTTATACAGATGAAGAAAGCCTAGTGACAAGAAATTAAGTTTTACATATGTGACTGATCACAAGAGAGTATTTTTATATATTTCATATTAAAATTTAATTCTATTAAACAGAGGGCATGATTATTAGTTTGTTGTTTCATGTCACTTTAGTAAAATGTATATTCTCATTTCATAAAAGAAAATGGTTTGGGGCAATCATCTTATTGTTGTATTTATTTTTTGGTTAAAGTTTGTATTTATTTTTTATTTTCCAATTTTTTTTAATTGTAGTTAAATTCAATAGTTTGAGAACTCTTATATATGAAAGGTGTTAAAATAGTTAACTAATAGATTGCAACTCAATATTCTTTATTTATGAAGTTTAAAAATATCTTCAAAAATTAAATTAAAATAATACACTCTTAAAAGATCTATTGATGTTATCTTTGTTCGTCGGATATTATTTTCTTATCATAAATTTATTACACCAAAACTAATGTTAAATTAGCTTGTAAGATATATTGATGAGCATACCTTGACCTTGACTTATTATAGAAATAGAAATTTCCGTCTAACATAATAATTGGGTAGAAGAATTCTTTTTTATTTTGTAGATGAAATAATTCATCTTTTATTATCATTGTAATATTTTTAATATCTACAAATAAAACATTTTTTAATACTCAATATATTATAGAGAGATTGAAGAAAGACATAATCGAGATCGACAATTTTTAACATAATGGTTTGAAAAAAACATATTCTATCATGATAAATTGAAGAAAATAATTAATGGCTCTACAATGAATACGCTGTATTATGATAAGTTGAAGAAAAAAAAATTAATGATAAAAATATTTAAGCCTAATAAATGTTATGGGGGTTTTAAGAATTTTTTCGAGGGACGATGTTATAATCATTTCATTAGCTTAAAACTATAAAAATTATGTTTGCAATAGTCTGATAATTGCAATCTAAATACTCTAGTTCGTTTTGGATCGAGTGAGATCATCTTCTAGAAGTCTACGACTTTTATAAATATTCTGTCGTGGATAACCCATGATTTTATTTTGTCATGCAAAGTTTTCCACTTCAATTTAAACTTGCTGCTAAATAAACCCCAAGGCTGGGAACGCATTAGAATTATAGGAAAATAAAACCTATATATTTCTATTGTAAGTATATGGAATTCATTTCCAGTAAAAACCTCTTACAGAATTTTTTAAACTTAAACATCCTATCAACGAATGGTGAGAAAAAGAAAGAACCCAATCTATATGGAACCCCGAAACTAACAAGGGTTATGGCTATTGGATGGTATATTCACCTTGAGGAGATGCACCAGCAATTTCTGTCTTGACGTATTTGGTTTTTGTGATTGCCGTCATATCCTGCCGTTCATGTCCCCGTCTCTTCTGTCCCTTGACTGAATGATCTGGATTGGTTTCCATGTGATGAATAACTTCTGCAGCAACAACCCGCGACAGAACATAAATTATCCTTTGTAGAGCGATCAACAGTGGAGAAGAACAGAGCAGGGTATTATTAGCATTAAAATCTAGGCAAAGCTTTAGGAATTCTCAAATGACAGAAAAACAAACAACCCACAGTCGACTTGATATATTACTCAACTCCAAGTCCAAAAGGGTTTATAGAATATCAGATTTACCCCCAAAGTCAACCTGAACCCTCAACTTGGGAATATAATTTATTTTGTTGGCGTTGACGCCCGTGAGGCTCCCACGCCGACTTGAAAGACTTTGGCACCCATCTCCAAGTCTTTCCCTGATTTGAGTTCTCCTTCGATAATTGAGTCGGACGTTTATTTTCACAAATCCTTAATAGAACTAAATTTAAGCCTTATTGTTTTTCAAAATGGCATTATTATAACTTTTTTTCAAACCCTTTACATTATATTATTATTTTTTTCTTGATGTTTCCTTACCCTTAGTTTTTCAACAATGGAGAATAAGGTATTTCAGAAGTTTAGAACATCGGTTAACTTGGCACTTTCGGTAGTATCAAAATCTTTAAAATATTTATGGTGCACAATATTTGGATGATTCTTCTTGACATTAAATTTGATCATATTTAAAATTTGATAATTTTTTTTAGTTTATGTTTAATAATTTTAATTATTATTATGTTTTTGTTGTTTATAGGTCGTGGTTCACTCGAAACACACTAGTTGTATTCTCCAATTGAACCTTTGTTTTTGTCATGTTTGAGCATTGTAAGTTTAAAATCACCAATTTGGTTGAATTCCCCAACCTTCCCTTACCTCTGTAGAATTTTTTGTACAATTGACAAAACCCTTAAGGGTTTTCTTAGGATTTGAACCATATAAGCTCTATGTAGGGCCTCCTAACATCAAAAACTCATTTCCATTTAAATAGATCTCTTCAAAGATCTTTAAAAAACTATTGATTTCCAATTTGGTGACTAAAGTATCACACAATGTGTGCTCTACATCAAATTTCCTAACATATTTTTTTTCCTATCAAGTAACGGACAAAAGAAGTCATGAATACCCATTAATGGCAAACTATAACCATGTTGGACACCTACTAAAACCTCTACCGAGGCGATCTAAAGTTCTCACAAATATGTAGATGGATGGACTACTGTTTCTAATAATAAGCATAACCAACAATCAAGCTCGATATGCAAGGCCTTGATCACCATGCACAAACCCATAGGAAGTTCTTCCATAAATACCAAACAACCAATTTCCACCACCTAATAGGTGGAACCACTTCTAATTTTCACCCCTCAAATTGTGTCTATGTTTGAAGTCTCTTGGATCCAACTAAAACCTCACAACCATCAAAACCTCATCAAAAGGAAATTAACATAGGTACCGCTAATAACCCAATGGTGTTTGAGTGTATCCCTCTGGCACCTCCAAAATATGGTGAACACGCCCAAGAAAAATAATGGTATTTTTAGTTTGGTGACTTCATGAAAACTAACCATCAATTCTGCCTAGGTAAAAACTTTTCTATTTTAGCTAAGATTTATGAGGAAACTACCATGCAAACAAAGGTTGATCAATGATTTGGAATGTGTATGGCCTCACTCACATAATTTGAATGTATATTGTTTAGGATATGTATCATGTTCTTTCAAATACAAAAATTCTTTGTTTGCAATAATTTTTAGTTTTGTTTGAAATTTTGGATCGATACAAAAATAATCATGTTAAAGCCAAGGCCTTTAGAGGGGTCTTTCAATTAAATTGAAAAATAATTAGACTAATATGGATATTGATGGTAATTCTCAGTTAATTGTGCAAGCCATGAAGACAAGAAGCATTAACAATTGGAACCTTTCCAACATTATTGAGCACTACATGGAATTATGAGAGAGCTTTAATCATTTTACTCTTCTTCATTCATGTCGAGAAGGTAACCAGGTACCTAAAATTTTCATAAATCTTGTTGTCAACCTAAATTTTCATTGCTATCATATCGTGCCGATCATGTCCCTATCTCTTCTATCCCTTGACTGAATAATCTGGATTGGTTTCCATGTGATGAATAACTTCTACAGCAACAACCCGTGACAGAACAGAAATTATCCTTTGTAGAGCAATCAACAGTGCAAAAGAACACAATAGGGTATCATTAACATTAAAATCTAGGCTTTATAAAAGCTTCAGCAATTCTCAAATGAGAGAATAATAAACAACATATAGTCGACATGATATAATACCCTGCTTTAAGACCGAAAGGGTTTATAGCATATCAGATTTACCCGAAAGTCAACCTGAACCCTAAGCTTGGGAATATAATATATTTTCTTGGCATTGATGCCTGTCAGGTCCCCACATCGACTTGAAAGACTTTGGCAGACATCTCCAAGTCTTTCCCTGATTTGAGTTCTCCTAAAACCTCTATTGAGGTGATCTAAATTTCTCACAAATATGTAATAAGGAAAATAACCAACAATTATGCTCGATAGGCAAGGCCTTGATCACTATGTAAAAACCCATAGGAATTTCTTCAATAACTACCAAACAACCAATTTCCACCACCTCATAGGTGGCACCACTTCTAATCCACACCCCTCAAGTTGTGTCCATGTTTGAAGTCTCTTAGATCCAAATAAAAACCTCACAACCATCACAATCTAATCAAAATGAAATTAACTTAGGTATGGATAACAACCCAATGGTGTTTGAGTGTATTCCTTTTCTACCTCCAAAAGATGGTGAACATGCTCAAGAAAAGTAATGGTATTTTTAGTTTGGATGACTTCATGAAAAGTAACCATCAATTTTACCTGGGTAAAAACTTTTCTATTTAAGCCACGATTTATGAGGAAACAACCATGCAAACAAAGGTTGATCAATGATTTGGAATGTGTATGGTCTCACTCACATAATTTTAATCTATATTGTTTAGGATATGTATCATGTTCTTTCAAATACAAAAATAATCATGCTAAAGCCAAGGCCCTTTAGATGGGTCTTTCAATTACATTGAAAAATAATTAGACTAATATGGATATAGATGGTAATTCTCAGCTAATTATGGAAGCCATGAAGATAGGAAGCATTAACAATTGGAACCTTTCCAACATTATTGAGCACTACATGGAATTATGAGAAAGCTTTAATCATTTTATTCTTCTTCATTCATGTTGAGAAGGTAACCAGGTAGCTAAACATTTCATAAATATTTTTGTCAACCTAAATTTTCATCACCGTCATATTGTGCCACTCATGTCCCTGTCTCTTCTATCCCTTGACTAAATAATTTGGATTGGTTTCCATGTGATGAATAACTTCTACAGTAACAACCCATGACAGAACAAAAATTATCCTCTATAAAGCGATCAATAGTGTAGAAGAACACAATAGGGTATCATTAACATTAAAATATAGGATTTAGAAAAGCTTTAGCAGTTTTCAAATGAGAGAATAACAAACAACCCATAGTTGACATGATATAATACCCTGCTCCAAGACCAAAAGGGTTTATAGCATATCAGATTTACCCCAAAGTCAACCTGAACCCTTATCTTGGGAATATAATTTATTTTTTTAGCATTGACCCCTGTTAGGTCCCCTCGCTGACTTGAAAGACTTTGGCACATATCTCCATGTCTTTCCTTCATTTGAGTTCTCTTAAAACCTCTATTGAGGCGATCTAAAGCTCTCACAAATCTGTAAATGGATGAACTATAGTTTATAATAAGAAAAATAACCAACAATCATGCTCGATAGATAAGGCCCTAATCACTATGTAAAAACCCATAGGAATTTATTCAACAACTACCAAACAACTAGTTTCCACCACCTCATAAGTGGAATCACTTCTAATCCACACCCCTCAAGTTGTGCCCATGTTTGAAGTCTCTTAGATCCAAATAAAGACCTCACAACCATCACAATCTCATCAAAAGGAAATTAACTTAGGTACGGATAACAAACCGATGGTGTTTGAGTGCATCCCTCTGCCACCTCCAAAATATGGTGAATACGCTAAAGAAAATAATGGTATTTTCAGATGGGTGACTTCATGAAAAGTAACCATAAATTCTACCTGGGTAAAAACTTTTCTATTTTAGTTAAGATTTATGAGGAAACCACCATGAAAACAAAGGTTGATCTATGATTTGGAATGTGTATGGCCTCACTCACTCAATCTGAATGTATATTGTTTAGGATATGTATCATGTTCTTTCAAATACAAAACTTTTTTGTTTGCAATAACTTTTAGTTTTGTTTGAATTTTTTTATCAATACAAAAACAATCATGCTGAAGCCAAGGTCCTTTAGAGGGTTCTTTCAATTACATTGAAAAATAATTAGACTAATATGGATATAGATGGTAATTCTTAGTTAATTGTGGAAGCCATGAAGATAGGAAGCATTAACAATTGGAACCTTTCCAACATTATTGAGTACTACATGGAATTATGTGAAAGATTTAATCATTTTACTCTTCTTCATTCATGTCGAGAAGGTAATCAGGTAGCTAAACATTTCATAAATCTTGTTGTCAACCTAAATTTTCAAGATGATTATTTATATCTTATTTCATTTACAAATTTTGATAAAATAGCCAAGAATCTAGTTATAAAATATTGATCTCATTTTTCATTTAATGATGCCACTCATGACTAGGAATGGTAATTCCAATCACATATTTTCCCGCAATACTAAACATCCTCTATGGAGGCTCAAGGTCATAATGACTTAGTGTGACCATAATTTTGCATGGTAGAAGGTATGTGTAAGGTCCTCTATTATCTGCCACCTCCCTCCTATCTTTTTCATTCTTGACAAATGGTGGCTAGTGGAATGGAATTTGAAGGTATTGCATACAATTATTGTTATAAAATACTACTTGGCAAATTCAGACCCCTCCCAGAAAACATTACAGAACAAGGGCAAAGACATGGAAATAAACATAGTTATGGAAATGAGTTCTATGTTGGTGAAAAAATACTCTCTAAATGATTTTGATCACTCCTTGGGTGTAGTGAATGACCTCAAGATGAAACACTTACTAAATTCAAACATTTTATTAGACTATTTTTTGAATCATGGTCAAGGACAAGTTTAATTTTTTGCAATCTACACTCATTAAGGATGTCAAAGATGAGAGAATTCTCGATTAGATGGCCACTAACCTTTTTCATGCTCAATTTTCAATGGCTTGGTGGAGGTGTCTCAGTGGATTCAGTTATTTAGGTTACATAAGATCTAGGGAAATCCACCCTCGAACTAGATACCTCTAAATGGCTCAATTGACTGGGATTCAGACTATTCTATTTTGTACTAACAACACATCAATGGTTCATGAAGATGTGGAATAGTTTGGTAATGAGATTGACATCAGGGTTGACTAATTTTAAGAACTCTTGAAAGCCATCACTATGGATAACATCTCATAGATCCAAAATTTCATTATCATTCGTGACATATTAGGCATCCCTATCTCAAATAATGATGACTCCAAGATAATTGAATCCCTAAAAACTCTTATAATTAAAAATGAAGCTTTCAAAAATTATCCTACTATGATGGTTTCTACCTCTTCTAAAGAAGATTGGATTCATTTTTGTGAATAATGATGAGTTTCTTTCTTAAAAAATAAAAGATAATAATAGTTTAGTTGTAAATCTACCTGCTAGTGATGAATATCATATACATACTCCTAACTTTATTAGGGTTTTTGGCTATTATATAAATAAATAAGCTTAGCCTTTTTGATCTATCAATAAAGAAATATGACCATAACAGGAAAAATTATATAGATGAGGAGGATATATGTAGACTAATATTTCATATAAGATAGCTGGAATGAATGGATTTTTTTTAGACTTAGGTTGTGTAATGTTTTATATACTTCTAAAATTTTGATTAATACAATTTTGAGACCAATAACCATCGATCTCTCAATGTCCACCTGGACCATATATCTTGTGAAAAATTATGATCATCGTTTGGTATATTTTATATATGTATATTTTAAGGACAATGAGTTTCTTGTAAATAAATGTAAAACTGATTTTGAAGAACTATCACTTATGTATTTAATTTGAAGCCTTATAATATGAAAACAAATCATATTTATAAGCACATTTCAATAGTCAAAAATTAAAAGAATGGGAGATGTTTCATATTCGAGATTATATAATTTACATCTATCATTTGAACTTGAAACAAAGTACTTGTGCTATACGGGTTGTTTTAAACCAAAAAAAGTAGCCTTTATTATTATTATTGATTATGATTAAATTTAGATATGATAAATAACTACGTGTTTTTTTTAGTAAATAAAGAAATAAAATAATTAATTAATATAAAAATTAAATGTTGATTATATAAATTAAAAATCATTTTAATATTTTTAATTTCAATAAATATTATCATAATTAAAATAATATAAATGTATTTTTTTTTACAATTAAATATATGTAACTAACATAATAACTGATATGTTATGTAGAAAAAATATTATACTAAAATTGTACGTTGTAATTTAAATTGAACTATTTTTTGAACAGATGTGATGAAGAATAAAATTTTGTTACATATTTTAGAGAGATATTTCATAAATCAAATAAATAAAATATCTCTAGCTTTTAAGCCTATTTAGAATAATAACTGTCTCCATTATAAATAGTTGTATAAGTTAGTTAAGGCTTTTGAAGCTAATCAAGGAAAATTACAATTAAAAATTTTGGAAGTCATTTTGGTATGGAAAAAACTATTCTACATCAACAAAGATATGTTTATTGGCCATTCAAATTGAGTTTCATTTTTTAAAATGGAATGTCGGTTATGCAGATGAAGGAAGCCTAATGATATGAAATTAAGTTTTATATATGTCACTGATCATAAGAGACTATTTTTATGTATTGCATATAAAAAATTGTTTTATTAAACAGAGGGCATGCTTATTAGTTTGTTGTTTCAGATCACTTTAGCAAAATGTATATTCTCATTCCATAAAAGAAAATGGTTTGAAGCAATTATCTTATTGAAGTATTTTTGCTAACATTTGCATTCATTTTTTATTTTTAAATTTGTTTTATTTTAGTTAAATTTAATAGTTTGAAAACTATTATATGAAAGGTGGAAACATAATTAACTAATAGATTACAACTCAATATTCTCCATTTGTGAAGTTTACAAATATCTTTAAAAAATTAAAGCAAAGTAATATACTCATAAAAAATCCATTGATGTTATCCTTGTTCATCAGATATTATTTTATTATCACAAAATTATTACACCAAAACTAATGTTTAATTAGCTTGGAAGACATCGATGAGCATACCTTGACCTTGACCTTTCATAAGTATATAAATTTCTATCTAACTTAATGATTTGGTAGAATAATTATTTTTTATTTTGTAGATGAAATAACTCATCTTTGTATTGTCGTTGCAATACTTTTAATATTTACAAATAAAATATTTTATAATAAGTTTAATGTATTATAGAGAGAGAAGAAAGACGTTATCCAGATCAACAATTTTTAACATGGTGATTTTGAAAAAACTATATTCTGTTATGATAAATTGGAGAAAATAATTAATAGTTCTACAATAAATACGGTGTATTATAATAAGAAGGAAAAAAATTAATGATGAAAATATTTAAGCCTGGCAAATGTTATAGGGTTTTTGGAATTTTTGCTTAAGGGACGATGTTAAAGTCATTTCATTGGCTTAAAAATTTAAAAATTATGTTTGCAATAGTTTGATAATTGCAATCTAAATACTCTACTTCGTTTTGGATTGAATGAGATCATCTTCTAGAAGTCTAGACTTTTATAAATAGATAATGCAATCTAAATATTCTGTCGTGGATACCCCATGATTTTATTTTGTCATGCAAAGTTTTCCACGTCAATTTAAACATGATACCAAATAAAACCCAAGACTGGGAACGCATTTTAATTATAGGAAAATGAACCCTATATATTTCTATTGTCAGTATATGGGAATTAATTTGCAGTAAAAACCTCTTATAGAAAATTTTTAACTTAAACATCTTATCAATGAATGGTGAGAAAAAGAAAGAACCCAATCTATACACAACCCCGAAACTAACAAGCGTTATGGCTATTGGACGGTATATTCACCTTGAGGAGATGCACCAGCAATTTCTGTCTTGACGTACTTGTTTTTTGTGATTGCCGTCATATCCTGCCGTTCATGTCCCTGTCTCTTCTGTCCCTTGACTGAATGATCTGGATTCGTTTCCATGTGATGAATAACTTCTACAGCAACAATCCGCGACAGAACAAAAAATATCCTTTGTAGAGCGATCAACAGTGGAGAAAATCAGACCAGGGTATTATTAACATTAAAATCTAGGCTTTAGAAAAGCTTTAGGAGTTCTCAAATGAGAGAATAACAAACAATCCACAGTCGACATGATATGATACTCTGCTCCAAGGCCGAAAGTGTTTATAGCATATCAGATTTACCCCAAAGTCAACCTGAACCCTCAACTTGGGAATACAATTTATTTTGTTGGCGTTGACGCCTGTGAGGCTCCCACGTCGACTTGAAAGACTTTGGCATTCATCTCCAAGTCTTTCCCTGATTTGAGTTCTCATTAATAATTAAGTTTGACGGTTATTTTCACAAATCCTTAATAGAACTAAATTTAAGCCTTATTGTTTTTCAAAATGGCATTATTATACCTCTTTTTCAAACCCTTTACTTTAAATTATTAATTTTTTCTTGATCTTCCCCTACCTTTAGTTTTTCAACTATGGAGAATAAGGTCTTTCAAAAGTTTTGAGTATCAATTAATTTGGGACTTTCATTTGTATCGAAACTTTTAAAATATTTGTGGAACACAATACTTGGATGATTCTCTTTGATATTAAATTTGATGGTATTAAAAATTTGATAAATAGTTTTTTTGGGTTTAAATTTAATAATTTTGATTATTATCATGTTTTTGTTGCTTATAGATTGTGGTTTCTTCAGAACATATTAGTTGTATTTTCCAATTGAACTTTTATTTTTGTCATGTTTCAACATGTTAAATTTAAAATCATTGATTTGGTTGAATTCCCCAACCTTCCCTTACCTCTAGGATTTTTTGTACAATTGACCAAACCCTTAAGGCTTTTCTTAGGATTCGAACCATATAAGTTATATGCAGAACTCATTTCCATTTAAATATATCTCTTGAAAGATCTTAAAGAAACTATTGACTTCCAATTTGGTGACTAAATGATCACACAATGTGTGCTCTACATCAACTTTCCCAACACACCTTTTTCCCTATCAAGTACCCAAAAAAAAAATCATGAATACACGTTAATGGAAAACTATAAGCCCATCCCACCTCCTAAAACCTCTACTGAGGCGATCTAAAGTTCTCACAAATCTATAGATGCATGGACTATGGTTTCTAATAATAAAAATAATCAACAATCATGATCGATAGGCAAGGCTTGATCACTATGTACAAACCCATAGGAAGTTCTTCAACAACTACCAAACAACCAATTTCCACCACTTAGTGGCACCACTTCTAATCTGTACCCCTCAAGTTGTGTCCATGTTTGAAGTCTCTCAGATCCAACTAAATACCTCATAACCATCAAAACCTCATCAAAATGAAATTAATTTAACGATAGCTAACAACTCAATGGTGTTTGAGTGCAACCCTTTGCCACCTCCAAAATATGGTGAACACACTCAAGAGAAATAATGGTATTTTTAGTTAGGTGACTTCATAAAAGGTAACCATCAATCCTACCTAGGTAATAACTTCTCTATTTTAGATAATATTTATGAGGAAACCACCATGCAAACAAAGGTTGATCAATGATTTGGAACGTGTATGGCCTCACTCACATAATTTGAACGTATATTGTTTAGGATATATATCATGTTATTTGAAATATAAAAATTCTTTGTTTGCAATAAGTTTTAGTATTGTGTTTCTCTATCACCTCTATTGTCATAATGATTTGGCCTTATGGCATCTGCAAAATGTTTGAGCACAAGATGAGATGTGGGGGAGTTATCACCTAAATTTACCGATAAATTTTGCATCAAGTTATCAGTTGGGGTTCAAATCCTGCTCATTGAGTGGTGTGGACCCTATTTGAATTTAATGACCACTTCATCTATATTAGTATGAATCATTTTAAAATATCCTCATTAATTAGTGCTCCACTGAAAGAGAGGTGTGGTTTTACATACACAATAAACTTTTACAATTCAACCTCAACCACTAATGCCACCATTAAGCCACCTCACTATGATACATGTAGTCTAATCTCTTGCAAGGTATTGATCAGGTTACTAAGAGGCTTGCTAGTGCCATGATGATTGAGCAAAAAATCTTTACCTTTTCTAATAATTTTGACTTCCCTATAGCCATCAAGCTAAATGTTCTTCTTTAAGAGAATCTTCCTATCATGTTTGAAATTAAATGGATCTTCTCTCCCCCAAGGGTCTTTAAATCATAGTTTTATATTAGTAGTTCTCATCTTTGTCATTCTTGGAGATAAAATCATATTAATAGAATTTGGAATTTGGCACCTCATTCTTAGGGAGCTCTTGCATGGATTGAGTGATGGGAGAATGCCACTTGTATGACAACTGGCCTTCTTTGTATCCATGGAAAAATAACATATGTTTTGTGCAATAATGTCCATGAAGCTTTACACCATGAATTCATTTAAATTTCACAGGAGTTCAAGATCTATCCATTTAATGAGGATTTACAAATGCATATTCCCATGTGGCATCACAAAACAAAAGTTAAAGACCATTATCAAGCCATGGGGGCCTAGATTATTGCAACGATACGCTGGTTAAATATTGAAGACAAAGCATATTTATAGATATTCATTCTTATCTACTCTAGGAAAGAGTCTGAGAATATTTAATTTATCAAGGAAGTTATGTCTCCTTTTTCACACATCCCTAATATTTTCAAATCCTCTATCTTTCACTATCATAATGTTTAACCACTCAACCTTCACCATTGGAAGGGCAACATGGTTTATACTAGTGCTTTCATATTTTGACCTATAAAATAACTAAGGTTCAAAGAGTGGCATGCATTAGACTTCTCTCCATTAACTAGCTTCAAGAGGATGATATGAAAATGGCCATAGAAATGAATCCTATAATAAATGTATTTCCTTCTAAATTATATCAAGAATTATGGGAAATTGTGAGTCTTGATCTTCATAAATCTATAGGGAAGTTATCCAAACGAATTCCCTTGGAAAGCTAACAAACCAAGTCAAGATAAAGTTTATTCCCAAAGAAGGATATCCTAAGCTCATTACTAATTGGTGTCCCATTAGCCTTCTCAATGTATACTATAGGTTCATTGTTATGGTTCTTTCTCTTCAAATCAGCGATTTGGTACCACTCATCATTTGTCCTAAAAAAAATGACTTCATCATTAATAGATATATCCTTGAAAAGATCATTATTATGTATGAGGGAAGGTAATGGGAGAATAGGTCTAATTAAAAGGCGTTATTTTACAAAACTAGCTTTGAAAAACCCTATGACATGATTGATTGGACTTTCATATTGGCCATGCCTCAAGCACTTAAATTTGGTTATGAATTTTTTACCACCATTCAAATTATATTTGAAGACATCAGCGCAAATATAACTAGCAATCGAATCCAATATGATTAAATTGGCCTCATTCATTATTTTCATCAAGGATTATATCTAGCCCCTTCCCTTTATGTGTTGGTTGTGGAAGTAGTCAATTATATTTTATCCAATTACAGTTCCACAATTATAGTTAAGGTATTTCTCTCCCCCAATCTCATAAATGAATGGTTATTGGGAATATAGTTGATGACTCCTTCCTCACCCTTGTTGAAGAATAGATCTATGTTTTCAATGTTATGGAAAGTTTAGATATTTATCATTTAGTTTCTAACTCCTCCATCTAACGAAAAAAATCCAAGTGCTTTAGGAAATATATATCCCATTACCTAATTAGATTCTCCAATTTAGGTGCTCTTGGATTCATATGGGCAAACAATTCAAAAATTGGGTTATTCTTTTTTATTTTCATACCACTCCCTTGGATCTTTGGAGTTATGTGGTTCAATGGGTTGATAAAAAAGGTAGCTTTTAGACTACTAAAACTCTTTATTTAGTGAACAATTTTAAAATCTACTTTAAAGTGTTAAATACCATTCATGTCTATTATTTTTATTTTTGAGCTGCATTCAATGTTGCATACGCCAAACTTGAAAGAATATGGAGGTATTTCCTATGGACCAAATCTGAATTCTTTCAAACTTAGGTTTTCACTATGTTTCTTGGTATATGTGTTACAAAATAAGATCCTTGGAAGGAGAGAAATCCCTAAATATAATGATTTTAAATTACATCACTCATGGAAAACCCATGCAAAGGGGAGTTTAGAACGTTTTATATCTCCAAACTCTTTTAAAAACTTGGTTCCTTATTGCTATTAATGACACATATTTTGGTAAGAATATTCAAAAGTCTTGGAAACTTCTCGAAAGACACTTAAGATGATATGGAGATGATTTGAGGTATGGGATTTATCTCAATTCTAAATCATTTCCGTTTTCTATCATGCTTCCATTTTATGAAGTTCCATTTGTTCCATTGCCCTAGATCTAGAGTCTCTAACTTTTTAGAAAAGACATTAAGGCCTTTTCTTACCGCCTTTGTAAATAATCTAGGAATTATATTCCCTAATAAGGTGTGAGTTTTTAGTTTTATTTATAATCTAGTGAGCAAAGATTTATCCATAAAATTAAAAATTCTATAATTAATGTACATAATAAAAAAATTGCATTTTAAACTCTCTCTTATTGGAAGATTTATTGAAAATGTCTTGCGGAGACACCACTCTTTTAGTACCCACTTGGTTAAGTCATGAACTTGTTTCCCCTCAACACCATCAAGTTTATAATCTTAATGTCAAGTGGAGACTAAATTCCACTAATTTTTTTTGGAGAATAAGATTTAATTGTGTGTGTGATTCCATTATCAAACACAAACAAGCACATTTCCTCTATTGCATTCTACACCTTGAGATTTCAATTAGCACTTAGTTAGTTCACATGGGATTGGTCATGTTGTGTACTCAATTTTTAATCACCTAGAAACTCTCAATTATGTTTTATGGTTTTGTAAGCATGTCCAATTGGCTTGGATTTATATTCACATTATTATCAATCCCTTTTGTTTAGAAATGTTGACATGGAGGATGTTGATTTTAGGGGACTTGGTCATGATTCATGTATATTTTATAAAAATTTGGTATATTTTCAACCTTGGATTCTATTTCAGTAATGGGAAAATAGGAATGATTCTATTTTTACTCATGCTAATCTTAAAGACTATTTACACACTTCTAACATGGTTAATGTTCTTTCTAATGTAATGCTTTAGATTCAAGTGTAAGTAGATCTAAAGGTGGAACACCGCTAGACCCTTAAGCATCACCTGGGGAGTGATCAATGTGTTATTATTTGGGTCCTACTTGACTCTCCTCACTATTGGTTTACACCATGAGACTATGGTTTCAAATAATTAGGGAAAACCTGTTATAATAGTACACACCATATCAGCTCCCCCCAACATCAATTTCATAAACTGTCGATGAGTCCAATTGTTGCTAGTGGACAAAGGGGCTGAACACATACTCAAAAAAATTTACCTCACTTGGTGATTAGCTTTTTAATATAATTTTTTATTAATTTATGTGGAAAACCCTTTAAAACCAAATGAAAAAGTATCTTGGAAGAGTCAGCATTTTTTATAATAATTTGGTGGTAAGCCCCAATTTTATATCATTACCTTGAACTCTTAAATAAAAAATTAGGTCAATTATATGTTATAAAACAAATCTGGTAGGTTTGTTTCATTTTTATTATTTGAGCTCTATTAGTCACATCAAAATATAATTAAAAATATGATTATAACAAAAAAAAATCCCCATTGGTATTGGAAACTTGTTATTCATGCCAACACTAAACATAACTCATAAAAATAAAATATAAATGCCAAGTAAACACATCTATACAAAAGCATGATAAAGATAACATATCAAAAAAAAAATGATATTGTCAAGTATAAGAAGGAGGACAAAAATATTATGGAGACATATAATCTTTGGGGGTGTTGGATAGCCAGAGAAGAGGGATTTTTTGATGGAAGATCAAGGGTTATCCTCCCTTCCCGCATAGTTTTAAAAGGAGTAAATTGGATAATAATTATCCAACTTAGAGGTGGAGGAATGTATAACCCCACCACCTCACCAACTTACACATGGGAGGTATACCGAAATGGGTCAACCTAAAAAACCCAAAAAAAAATTCAGACAGATACAAGTTACATCTTCATTTAAAAAGAGGGTTGGAGAAGCCATTACAAGAATGATTCTACTGATGTCTGAGCATCAAAATAAAAGAACCTTAATCTCAAGAAATGACTAATATAATAATTATTTTAATTTTCCTTACTTATCTTATCTTTTTGAGTTTTTCTTGAGTATGGAATAATATTTTGACTTAAAGTCTCTTGGAATATTTATCTGTTGTTTGATTCTATTTATCTAGGTTTATTCTGTATTGGGTGTTATTTATCAACTTCATACGATTGATGCAAGAGTCAATTCTAAAACATGGTGAACTACATTTACCCAAAATGATGTTAAGGCAAGAAAATATTACATTGAAAACTAAAGCAAAGGAATGTTGCACCACATGACTTTAAAATAACTCCAACTGACTATGAGGAGTTTGACTATGAGGAATTTCTCTTTAAGGTAACAAAAAATTACTAGGATACCCGAGGGATCCATAAATAAATGAAATTATTCAAGTTATTGTTTTAGTCACACAAATGCAATATTCACGTATGAAGGACAAGTGCTTAATCCTCAATATCTTATACAAATATAATTATTACATTTAAACTTGACATCATCAATTACTAATTGTATAAAAAATATGGAATACAAATGTTGATAGAGCCAAAGAAGTGTGTTATTAATCATTTAAAAGATAAAGAAGATGAAAATGCAAGCACAAATGTTTTAGAAGATGCTTGACATTTTTTTTTACCAAAATAATTAAAATAGAAAAATTTAAAAGTGAATCTTTTTTTTTACTATATAATTAAAATATGTTAAATGATAAACCATTCTCCAACAAATAGAATGAATAGTCACACATTTTTATTAAATCAATCCTATTATATTACCTTTATTATAATTTATTGTGCATTTTTATCTTAATAAATGCTATAAAAGAGAATACTTCATAATATCTAATTACATTCTATATAATATAATAATAAATTGTTAAACACATTCCGTACATATTTTACATACTATTACACATTCAAAAATACATATACCTTTATTAAAAATTCATCTTGATCAATTTTGAAGGAAAACAACATAATTTAAAAACTTGTTGAAAAATGCACCAATATATGATATTCTAATAAAGTATAATAATATTATGTAAAAAATTATTTGTTTGAATGCCAAACTTGTTAGTTATCTTAGAAACATTGATTGCATTTCAATTCTTTTGAATGGAAATTTTTGGAAACATTCTTCTCTTTATTGACCATTGTTTTAGTTCTGAAATTAATTCATCGATAAGTAAAGTAGTTCTTGGAAGCATTTCAATAGATTTTGGTGTAGTATTTTTTATCTATGAAGAAATTACACTTGTCAAAGAAGTTTTGTGCATTTTTTTGTTGTATGTTTGGTATATATGTCAGGTTCCCAATTTTATTATATTTGGATGCAATATTTGATATATATAATATCACAATGATCTTGTTTGAAAATAAAATATATGATTCTTTCAAAAAAATACTAAAATGGAGAGACTTTACATGTGTGAAAAAGGGAGAACACAAGTAGATTATATTTCATCTTTGACTATTTTACAATTGAAATTTCATAACTTTCATGATAAATCCTTTTTGAAGTTGATCGGATGAAATAAAAACATTGGATTTCAGTTCTAAAGTCTCTGTTTATAAATTTTAAAAATAACAAAGAGAATCATGATGGTATATATCCACACTTAAAATTGAGTCGATAGGACATATATTTAATATTTGTAAAAACTATCTCATTTCAATACATTTTTTAAGGAAATAAAAAATAAGATTTTCAATTAAAAATATAACCATCATGCAAATATCAATGTTTCTCATTCTGATACAAATGCTTTTACATGAAGTGTTTGAAAAAAAATATTAAAATAAAAGAAAAATTCAAATAGAATTGAATATCGTGAAAATGTAATACTGTTTACATACTAATTATTCAAATTAATTGACGAAAAAACTATTATATATTATTATATTTAATAGATTATATATATTTTTAATTAGATTATTAATTTAATAGATAAATTAAATATACAATAAATAAATAAAATATACAAATATAATATTCATTTTACTTTTTAGATCAATTGTATACTTGAACAAATAGATTAATTTTATCTGTAACATAATCATTCGTATAAACTTCATTATATTTAGAAAATACTTAAACATCAAAAATTAAAGAGACGTATATGAAAGAAATAATACAGAACAACAGGGTCTTACATATTGGTTTTGAAAAAGACACATTCTATTATTATAAATCGAAGAAAAAATGTTGATAGTTCTCAAAAAGGACACGATTTATCGTGATAAATTGAAGAAAGGAGTTAACGATGGAAATGCTTGGGGTGAGATTTAAGGAATTTTTTCAAGGGATAATGTTATATTCATTTTATTGGTTAAATGATGTAAACATTAATATCTACAGAAATCAAGGTGTTTCCAATAGTTTGATAATTACAATCTAAACTCTCTACTTCATTTTATATTGAATAAGATCATCTAGCAAGTGTGCGACATTTATAAATAATTAATAAATCTGTCGTAGACATCCAATAATTTTATTTTATTTTTTCTTTTTAGGTGTCTTAAAATATAGGCTTTAGAACAGCGTTCAGTGTTCTCAAATCCGACAATGACAAACAACCCACAGTCGACATGGTATAATACTTTACTCCAAGGCCGAACATAGTTAGGTACTATACTAGGGTTTATAGAATATCAGATTTACCCCACAAAGTCAACCTACACCCTCAACTTGGCAAGATCGTTGATTTTTTTTGGCATCTCCAAAGTCCTTGTATGATTTGAACGATTCTTTGGATTTTTTCATAAACGTTTTTAAATTTAAGACTAATTACTTATCAAAATGGCATTATTATACCTCACTTTCAAACCTCATTTATTATATTATCAATTTCTTTTGGTATTTCTCATCTCTTCAATGTTTTAGATATCATTCCACCTTCCACTTTTAATAGCAATAGAAATTTAAAAACATTCAATGTTAAAAAGTATTTTAAAATTAAGTGGAAGGTATTTATTAACTATTTATTAAAGTATAACTTCAGGTGATATTAAAAGGGATGAGATTAGGATCGTTTCTCAAGTAAATTTGGTAGAATAGATAATCTTCAATACTTGGTACTATTTCAAAGAATAATTTTGTGCATCTAATCCATGTAAAATTAGGTTTTCAATAAATTTAAAAAAAAATTAAAAGAGCGAGCATTTTTGTTAATATTTGGGTGATAAGTTCCAAGTTTGTATCACTACTTTTGACTCTCAAATAAAAAGTCATATCAATTATATGTTACCAAAAATAATCATGGATCCATTTTATTTTTTATTAGAACTTATCAATATATTTATGATTCATATCAAAATGATATTATAAAGATGATTACAATAAAAAGGCAACCAATTTGTAAAAATAGTTCCTTATGTCACCACTAAATATGACTCATTATAATAAAACAAAAATGTTGGATAAACATGTCTATAAAAATAATTGATCAAATTAACATAGCAAAAAGTAAGTGAGAATATCAAACATAGGGAGCAACACCCAAAAACGATAAAGACAAATCATCTTTAGGATGCTAAATATTCCAAGAAGAAGGCTTTCTTGAGGGAGGATCTTTGGTCCCCCACCCATCCTATGTGATTTCACAAGGAGTAAATGAAACACTAAATCCTTAATTAAGAGGTGGAGGCACATAAAACCTCACTATGCCACCACTCTGCCTAGAGGAGGTCTACCAAGATGGGTCAATAGAAGATTTCCCAATTTTCCATGTAATAATAAGGTGGATAAGCTTTTAAAATATTAGCTCTACCAATGTCTAGGAACTTGTGAAAAAGTACATTGGTCTAGAGAAGTGACTAATATTTTTCTTAATTTGATAGGGTACATGGGGAGGTTTTTGACGGGACCCGTCAACCCCATACAAGGCTAGCAAACCAACACCCTGAATTGTCAAAGTCGATAACACACACAAAGGCATCCACCAAACCAATAAAGCCACAACCATCCAAGAAGATTACATCCTAGACCATCAACGAAAAATCCACCAACGATCCATAGAATGACTAGCCTTCAGCCAAAACTCTACCAACAATGAACAAATAGATGACCAATAGCAATAGAAGAAATAATATCAAAAGCATAGTCCAAGCAATATTACAATAACTGAAGGAAAATGCCAAAGATCTACTCAACACACAGAAAAGGATGCCGTAATCAACCAATGGTTGGGGCTCTTCTTCCTCGGTAGGTGAGTAGGCCTTCGATTGTCCACTAAGTACCATCCTTCACCATTTCAGCAACATCTGATCTAAGCCTTTTAACCTCTAATCTTCTTCCTTTCTTTTTGATAGATGATTCCAATGGAATTTTCACCAATGGAGGATGAGAAGGGTAATTGCCATTTGTTAATTAAAGAGAGGGTTCGGAGACCCAACGGGCTCAGGGTTCGCCCTTGAAGGAACTTCTCTTGAAAGGGATGAGCCCCTAAGTGAAAGAGAAAGTTACCTTTTTAAATGATAAAATATCTCATAATTATCCTAGATGAAGTCTTGGTCCAAAGCTCTTTATTTTTTCCTCCAAACCAACCTTGAATAATCAACCAAAATCTGAAGATTCTTCATGAAACACCTACAATACAATGCCCAATGAAATTGCAATAAAAACATTTGAAAAATATTCCTTTAAAATTGATAAATTGAATCTATGAACCACATGAATAATAAAACTTAACCAAATGACAAAAAAAATTGAAAAAATCTACAATAATACACACTTTCACAAACCTTTTATCTAAAAAACATTCATCCAACCTTACCAAAAAAAAAAACCTATCTAATTAACATACAAATACGTTCCTCTTTTCTTAAAATTAAAAGAATATGACACAATCTAATCCCTAAAAAAAAAAACTAAAACCAACACCTTCGTGAAAGAAAGAAATAAATAAAAGAATAGAAGTCCAAGGACCCAAAAAAAAAAAAAATCCCAACAAAATCCTAATCTTTCGCACAACGGAAAATGACTTGGAAGAAGCGACTATTATTTTAACTTAAAGTTCTCTCGAAATATTTCTTTCCCTGGCCTAGATAAGCGAAAAAGTATCTTGGTTTTTCTTTCCTATCTTTTCTTTGGAGAATATTTTGAATTAACGTTTCTCTCGGAATATTTTTCCGTTGTCCCTAATTTTTTTTAAGCTAGGTGTATGCCATGTTAGGTGTACTTTACAAACTGTACACGGGGATTGCAAGAGTCGATTCTTAAGAATTACAGGAAACGATGTTAGGGTAAAAAAATATTACATTGCAAACTAAACCAAATGAATACTCCACCACTTGAACTTTAAACTAAGTCCAAGTGAGGTAATAATATTATACTAGGAATCCATAAATAAAACAGCTTGGATATTCAAGTCAATGTTGTCGTCATATATAAGTAAAAATGTTTGTCCTCCATCTTTTTTATAAATAAATGTATTACTTTAAGTTTTAAGCGGGATATTATATATATTAAATAGGGATAAATATTTTTTATTGGTGTTAAGAATTAGTTTGGAAAATATAAAAGAGGTTCAAATTCCTATTACAACTATCATTAATAGTTATTGTTGGTTTTATTAATATAATTTGTCAAAATACCATTATATCATCAGCGCTATTAATGACGACGATGTTCAAACCAACCCCTGCTACCAACGAATATTACCAATGATTACAACCCGCTAAACATGTCCTTTAAAATTTAAAACTAAGTAAAACTATACATAAAGAAACCACATTAATCAATTCACCCACATTTCATTGACAAATATAAAATATTTTACTAAACGTTCCTAAGAACATATTTATAACAAATATTACAAAAAAAATTAAATATTTTTTCTAATTTTAAAATTAAAATATTCATATAATATTTACATATTTAATATTTTATAATTCATTAATTAATCATAATCATCCAAATATGAATCTAAAAATATGTAATTAGAACTATCATGAACCTAACTTTAAAATTTGGATATGATATGAAACTATTGCCATAAGCATTCAACATCTTTTGTTAAAGGATCAAAAAATAAAAATGATTTAATTATGTTTTATTTGATTGGTTTCACTCTTCACTTTCTCATCTTTCGGATGTAATTAAAACAAAATTTCTTGACATTAGCTTGGAATGACAATTATATGTGAAATATAAGGAAAGCAAAATGTGTTTTAGGGTATTATGTTGAGAGTTAGCATAGATTAATAAATAACATTTAAAATCTTTGAATAATGGAAACTATTTGATAAATTTATGTTGAAAAGTAGTAAATCGTATACATGGATATTTTTTATAAAGAGATAAAATCCCAAGCTTAAGTTAAAAATATTTTATGGGAAATACTAGCTTAAAATAATGATAAGTGTTTTAATGATTGCTTGATCTATTTAAGATTAATTTAAGTAATCAGTAGAATATTAAAAATATCATGTGTAACTTCTATATGATTTTTTTTTATGTTAAATGAAATATAGTTTTTGTATGTTTATAAATAATTGAATTGAAAATAAAACATTATGTGCCTTTGCTTGCATTCTTTTGTAACTATTCATCTTCATTGCCTCTAACACTCTCTGTGCATTATCCTTCTTCCTCAACATCAATCTAGTCATCTCTTGGAATAAATCTATTGATGTTGGAGGAGCAGCTTTGGGCTCCCACTTCCAGCCCAACGTCTTGAAATTTTGGTGGAGACCAACAGGAGGATTGAAGTGATGTGTCTCTTTGCCAACAAGGAGATTGAAGAGATGTGTCTCTTTCCTCTCACTTGTAAATATAATGATTCCTCATTTTTCAAGATATAAAAAATATAAATATTCAATCAAAAGTATAATTTATAAAATAGAGTAGACTTCTAAAGAGTAAATCAGATTTATCTTGTCGTGTTCATTATTCATTGTGTTACAAATTATTATTGTTTCAATTCTGATCATAAATTTAACATGGTATCAGAGCGGGTTTGAAGAAGATCATGATCGTGATCAGACTTGTCATTGCAGCAATACTATCTATTGTTTTTTATATCTCTTGTCTATCCCTATTTTAGTCAAGATGGTGAATAGTCTTAAAATTGAGGATAGACTCGAAGGAGCATCCAACTTCACATCATGGAGGTTTGGATTCATGCTCACCTTGGAAGAAAATGACTTGGTTGAGTTTTTGGAAACCAAAGTTCCCGAACCATTAGAGGAGAAGAGAAGTTGCAGTGGAAAAAGAAAGACATCAAGGCGAAGAAGATATTGGTTGACTCCGTTAAAGATCATATTGTTCGGATTGTCTCCAAGTTGAAGACGGCAAGGGACATGTTTAAAACCTTGGAGGAGATGTATGAAATCAACAACACCAGCTGGGCTCTTGCACTGAAGCAACAACTACATCATGTGAAAATGGCAAAAGGAGAAACAATTATTGCTTACTTTATGAAGATTTCAGAATTAAGAAATCAGCTCTCTACAATTGGTCATCTAGTTGATGACAAAGACTTGACCATGCTTGCTCTCAATGGCATTCCTTCATCATGGGAATCCTACATTCAAGGAATCAATGCAAGATCGAAACTTCCCAAGTTTGATCAATTGAGAATAGATTGCATTCAAGAAGAGTCTAGATTGGTCGCTAGAGGAATTGGTCAAAGCTCTACCAATGAAGACATTCATCTCCCTGCATCTCAATCATTTAAGAAGAAAAGCAAGAATGAGAAGAAAGGATTCTTCAAGAGGAACAGAGATAATGGAACTGATGGTGCTCCCGCTTTCAAGAAGAAGAGGGACCTCTCCAAACTCCAATGCTTTAGGTGTGACAGGTATGGTTACATTGCCAAAAATTGTTCCTCCAGGCCTAAGCAACAAGCCACCATTGCAGATGTTGATGATGCCTCTCCTCAAGAGGAAACATGTGAATATTTGTTCTATTCGGCATTATCCAGCAATGTACCTACTGACACCAACACTTGGTTGATTGATAGTGGTGCATCTGGACACATCACTAGTTTTAAGAAGCATTTATCAAACTTAATTGAGAGAAATTCTAGTGAACAAGTTATCATTGAAAATGATGCTAGCTATTCAGTGAAAGGGATTGGAATCTCTACTCTCCACTTAAAATCTAGAATTACTCTAAGGTTAAGTGATGTTCTCTATGTTATAGGCATCAAATGAAATATGGTTTCCATTTCAGCCTTGGAAGACAAGGGTTATCAAGTTGCCTTCTTCGAAGGTAAAGTTCTTGTGTGGATGAAGAATTCCAACTTCAAAACTTCTCGAATAATTGGAGTTAGACATGAGAGCCTCTATAGGCTAATCACTTGTCCACTTCAGGCATTAGTATATGATTCTTCAATCTTGTGTGATCTTTGGCGTAGAAGATTGGCTCACCTACACTTTCGATCTCTACCTATCATGGAGAAGATGGTCACGGGTCTTCCAAAATTCAACCAGGAGCATGAAGGTACTTGCAAAGGTTGTGCCATGGGTAAGAATACTAAAAGACCATTTTATAGCAGAGAAAGTAGATCTAAATGTATTCTAGATCTCATTCATTATGATTTATGTGGTCTAATGTCTGTTGCTTCTTTGAGTGGTTTCTTGTATTACATTTTTTTTATTGATGACCACTCTAGAAAGACTTGGATTTATTTCTTGAAATCTAAAGAATCTAAAGAAGTATTTGAGAGGTTCAAAGAGTTTAAAGCTCAGGTAGAGAACTTATCTGGGAAGAGGATCAAAGTTCTAAGATCTGACAATGGAGGGGAGTACACCTCTGATGAATTCTATAACTTTTTCATTGAAATGGGGTTTAAGAGGGATTTTTGTGTTCCTTACAACCCTCAATAGAATGGTGTTCAGAAAGGAAGAACATATATATTGTAGAAGCTGCCAAAGCTATGATTCATGACCAAGATCTGTAAATCTTCCTTTGGGCTGAAGCATCTAAGATAGTTGTTTATGTTCAGAATAGAAGCCCTCACCACATTTTAGAGAACATGACTCCTGAAGAAGCTTGCACAGGGGTGAAGCTGAAAGTAAGTAAATTGAGGATCTTCGGTTGTTTAGTATATTTTCACATACCAAAAGATAAAAGGACTAAGTTGAATCCTTCTGGCAAGAAGGGAATATTTGTAGGATATAGTGAAACTTCAAAAGCCTATAGAATTTAAATTCCAGGTCAGAAGTTGATTGAGATCAGTAGGGATGTTACATTTGAAGAGGATGTTGCATTCAAAAGATCTAAGAGCAATCATATGGAGATAGATAATGAAGACCAAGAGTCTCCTCAGGATATGGAAGTTGACCATACTCCTAAAACTCAAAGGGAGGTTTTTGATTCAAAAGAAGATGATGTTCCAGTTAAGCCTTTAGAACCAACTGATGGACCTAATGACATTTTTATAGTACGAAAAAGGCCTCAGTGGACTCAAGAAAACATGCAAGAGGCAGGAAAATATACAGCTCCCCGAAGATCTCTTAGAGAAAGCAAGAGACCTCATAAGTTCTCAAATTATGTGTTATTAATGAGTCAAATTATTGATTCTGAGCCTTCTAGTGTTAAGAAAGCTACTAGTCAAAAAGTATGGAGAGATGCTATGGCTGAAGAGTATCAATCCATTCTCAAGAATGATTTTTGCGATATCATACCTAGACCTGAAGGAAAATCTATTGTTTCTTCTAAGCGGCTCTTCAAGATCAAGCATGCAACTGATGGAAGCATTGAGAAGTACAAGGCTAGGTTTGTGGCTAGAGGATTCTCTCAAAAAGAGAGAGTATATTATGAGGAAACCTTTGCTCTAGTTGCTCATTATACATCCGTCAGAACCATCATTGCTATTATAGCATTTAAAAGATGGAAATTACACCAAATGGATGTGAAGACAACATTTTTGAATGGTGTAATCGAGGAAGAGGTATATATTGAGCAACCTGATGGTTTTGAGGTTCATGGGAAGGAGTCTCATGTTTGCAAGCTGAAGAAGGCTTTGTATGACCTTAAACAGGCTCCTCGTGCTTGGTATGAAAGAATTGATCGATACTTGATGAGCTTGGATTTCTCCAAGAATGATGCTGATTCAAACCTATACTTCAAGCTAATTGATGGCAATGCATTAATCTTGGTCCTCTATGTTGATGATATTCTTATTACTGGAGAAGATCACCTCATTTTCAAATGTAAGAAGGAGTTAGCTTCAGAATTTGAAATGAAGGATATTGATCTCTTACATTACTTCTTTGGTTTAGAAGTATGGAAGAAACCAGATGAGATCATTCTAAGTCAAGGGAAGTATTCCATTGACATATTGAAGAGATTTGGTATGATAAATTGCAAACCAATATCTACACCGATGGAGTCAAATTCATTGAAGTTAAAAGAGGCTATAGCTAGTTCAGATCTGGTGGATCCTAGCATGTACAAACAAATGATTGGTTCATTTATGTATCTAGTTAATACTAGACCCAATATTTACTATGCAGTGAGTGCACTTAGTAAGTTCATGTGTGAACCAAGACAAATACATCTAGTTGCAGTGAAGCATATCCTAAGATACTTGTGTGACACAGTTGGATATGGCTTGAGATATTCTTCTAGTGTAGACTTCAAACTGCATGGATATACTGATTTTGATTGGGCAGGATGTGTCTCTGATCGAAAGAGCACCTCTGGATGTTGCTTCAATTTGGGATCTGCTATGATTTCCTAGTGTAGCAGGAAATAATCATCTATAGCATTGAATACAATAGAGGCAGAGTATATTGCAGCTTGTATGGCAACTCGAGAAGCAGTATGGCTTCGTAAGCTCCTTGCAGGATTGTTTGAACAATCAATGGAGCCTAAAATCATTCATTGTGATAACCAGAGCTGTGTGAAGATTTCTATCAATCCAGTGTTTCATGATAGAACCAAGCATGTTGAGATCAAATACCATTATATCAGAGATATGGTATTGAGGAAAGCTATTGAGTTGAGGTATATCAGCACTGATGAGCAGATGACAGACATTCTCACCAAGCCTCTCTCCAAGTTAAAATTTGTATACTTTTGAGATAAGCTTGGTATAGTGGAGAATACAACCTTAACTGAGAAAGAGTCTCAGTATCAGTAATCCCTTGATAACGAGGTCTTCTCTGTGAGAGAAGTTCGGGGTGAAATCCCTTGATAATGAGTTCTTCTCTGTCAGAGAAGTTCGAGGTGAAATCCCTTGATAACAAGTTCTTCTTTGTGAGAGAAGTTCGAGGTGAAATCCCTTGATAATGAGTTCTTCTTTGTGAAAGAAGTTTGAGGTGAAATCCCTTGATTCCACACTCTAAGAGAGCCATGATGGATGTCATCCATTGTGGTTGACATCACGATGAGGTGATATGTCTTATGTAGCTGGAAGTATCCTCCCTAGCTGAGAGGGAGTGTTGATGTTGGAGGAGCAGCTTTGGGCTCCCACTTCTAGCCCAATGTCTTGAACTTTTGGTGGAGGCCGATAGGAAGATTGAAGTGATGTGTCTCTTTGCCAACAGGGAGATTGAAGTGATGTGTCTCTTTGCCAATAGGGAGATTGAAGAGATGTGTCTCTTTCCTCTCACTTGTATATATAATGATTCCTCATTGTTCAAGATATAAAAAATATATATATTCAATCAAAAGTATAATTTATAAAATAGAGTAGACTTCTAAAGAGTAAATCAGATTTATCTTGTTGTGTTCATTATTCATTGTGTTGCAAATTCTTATTGTTTCAATTCTGATCATAAATCTAACAAAATCCACGCTTCTTATCCTCATCAATGACATATAAACATGTTTGAAAAACACACAACACATAAAATAATTTATCGAGTCTTCTAGCCACGTTGTCTCATACAACTCCTCTCCCAACAACACATCTAGGTGGGATATTTTCTTTCTTGATATTCTTCTCACCTCTTTTCAATAGAAAATAATTCTCTACTAATTGCCTCATGTTTGGAACTCTTCTAACTTCTTATTAGTCATAAAAATCTTCATCTTATAGGCCTCAATCCTCTCCACAAGCAACTAATATTATCACAGATAGAGTCAATTGCCCCAATAAAAAGATGCTTTACACCATATCGCCCGAGTGAACACACGCATATGTAGACCCAAAACACATATAATTAAAAATAAAAACACAAATCCTAAATTATATAAATGTTTTAAACAAACATTACATGAAATATTCCCACGTATAGGCCATAGACTCGTTAAGTATGATATTTAACATGCACTCTTTCAAATACACTAATGAAATCTCTTGGAACTCCTTTCCTCAATCTACACTGCAGGCCTTACTTGCAATCTTACTCATTTCAGAAATTTATTAAAATCTCCCCTTAATCTGGCTCGACCTCCTCAAATAATAATCTTTGCTCCTTTTAATAGGTCTCAAAAATATGTCACATATCCGGATATCTTGGGTTTTTAATATTCTAACCCTTTTCTTCATTTAACCACCTATAGTGCTTTTACTATTTTCAGTCTATTGTAGGTTTGATATTATAAGGGTCTACAAGTCTACTTACTATTAGTATGTGTTTACGTGCATTTAAATTTCTAACTATTGCCTTAGGTGCTAACTCGTACTTCATGCAACCCTACCAAGGTCTACGTAGGATTATTGTAGCTCTCTATGGCATACAGTCAACTCCGCTTGACTTTATGAAAACTAGATGTGTCATCCTCTGAGAGTCCTTCCTTATGTATTCCTCAATGCAAAATCATGCTTCTTCTCATGTCCCTAACATTTTGGGCTTACGTGGTAAGTCTTCAAGTATGAACCAAAACTTCATTTTCCTACACCTCATCAAAATATATTTTGTGATTTGACATGGTCCCTGTTCCTGCATGCCAATTTCATCCTACAAAATATCTCTGTGCGTGTGCCTTGCAGCCCTTACATGTTGCGCTCTCCCCCACAAAACTGGAATTAGCTGTCCTCGGTAATGCAAGCTAGCCTCTACACTCAGGATGCCCCTGCATCATCATTCCATAAAATAAAATAGTTTAGATAAATGATATCTTTAATTTTTATTTATTTTTTAATGATATTTACTTTTATTTTTTAATTTTTATCATTTTAATTAAGATTTAAAAGTTTGATAATATTTTTAAAATATGAAAGGAGGTGAAAAAAAAATTCACTAATAGATTGTAACTCAATTTTTTCTATTTGTTCAAGTTTAAAAATATTTTCAAAAAATTTAAGGAAATATCTGTTAAAATGAATGTAGTAATGTTATCCTCAGTGGTTGGATATTATTTTTCTTACACAAAAATTTGTTAAACCAATGTTAGAGTTGAAGTATATTGTAATACTATCAGATGCAAATACCTTGACATTAACTTTGACTATGTATAGGTATAGAAAGTTCCCAATAAACCCTAATTATTGAGTGGTGGAATTCTTCTTGATCTTTTAGATGAAACAATTTATCTTCGTACTATTTTAATAATACTTTTAGCATCTACAAATGATTTTTTTTTTAAAACTTAATACACAAAGGAGAGGTAGAAGAAAGAAATAATCTAAACCAATAGTTTTGATATGATGATTTTGAAAAGGACACATTATGTTTTGATGAATTGAAAATTGATAATTCTAAAGTTTATCATGATATATTGAAGAAAGGAGTTAGTGATGGAAATGCTTAAACCTGCCAAGGGCTATAAGGGGTTTACAATTTTTTATGAAGGAATAATGTTATAGGCATTTCATTGGTTAAAGAATGTGAACATTGAACATTGATATTTACATAAATCAAGATGTTTGCTATAATTTGATAATTTCAATCTAAATTTTTTACTTCATTTTAGATCATATGACATTTTCATTTAACAAGTTTATGACTTTTATAAACCATTAATTGCCCCAAAGGTGAAAGTTGTGTCAGATGGGATGTTTTTTAAAAAATTAGATTTTTTTTGTTTAATTGTTTATGTGTAAAAAGTTCACAGAGTAAATTAATAGCTATATGTCAATAATTTAACACTAGTTTAAAGGTGAGAGTCATCCACCAATATTAATGATCAGGAATACGTTATGAAATAGACATTCATGTGTTAATAAATTGGTAATATGGACGAATGGAATCAACAAGATAGACTTTGGGACCTCAAAGTCTTGTCCCCACATTAACAAAATTAAACTGTTGATTTAAGATGCAAATCAAATGTGGAGTGATGTTCAATCAAATCATCACTCATGACATCCTCATCCACCCTCAACAATAGAAACTAATAAATCAAAGATTCCTCCACCCTATGAACTACAAGCGCCTTTGCAATGCGTGATCCAGGTCATCTAAATCCAACCACTACCTTAAATCTGAGTTATTTGTACTACAACATGGGTCCCTTGACATACAATATCACTTGAAATGCCATGTCATAGCCACTTCATTGTCACCACCCAGTGCACGTGAAATATTTAGCCACTGGCATGTTCTTAATTACCTTGTGCTTTATTCTAGTGGTCCAAGTTTGGTGTTTTTGTATGTCAAAAGGTTTTGAAAGTAAGTAATTATGATCATATAATTCATTGAGGTAATATCCACATTGTACCCTATACACATGTCATTCTCTTAATAGTCAAAGAATCTATAGGAGAATACATCATATCTATAACTAGAATATACATGGTGATCATGTATTTGCATAGAAGACATTTTAATACTATATATTATATATAATTAATTATTATAAATATATATAGTATGTAATATATATTATTATACGAATCATTTTTCAAGTTACAATAATATATAATACCATAATAATTTTTTTTATAATAGTATATTATAAATATATATATTATTATTTTTAGATATGTATTTTCTTTTGATCAGAGCTACATACTAGTCTGGGACATAATCAAGGCCCCAGATCCCCAAGTGATCACTTATCACATGTACCATATATACCAACAACAACCACAACCTAGTCCAAGAATAACAACAATGGCTCTAACTAGCCCGATAATACCAATGAATGGCTATATCTAGTCTGAGAATACAAATGAATGGATACATTCAGTCCCAGATTAACAATGATGACTATATCTAAATTCATATACACTAGTGAGGTTCAAACCTAGGTGGGGCTTGAAACAACCAAACCACTTTACCAACTCACTCACATATTATTATTATTATTATTATTATTATTATTATTATTATTATTATTATTTAATAATAATAATAATAATAATAATAATAATATATTTAATATATAATAAATGCAATAGTATCACTATAAAACAACATTATTTCTTAATGGTGTCATAGTGTCACATTGTTAATGGTGTGAAAGCATTCACAATATTTCACATTGAGGTTATGTGTCATCATGGAGCCATTTATAAGTGCCAAAAACAAACACTTGAGTGCCCTACACCTATTCTATAAGCCATTTACATGCTTATTTATTGGGTTTAGAGGTAAGACTCTTGATATGACCTATTTTATTTTGATGTTGTGATACATAGATGGTTTTGTGTATTAGTGATGTGGATCTTTAGTCTTATGTTACTCATGTACACATTATGTGATATTCTTTACATGTGAAAACATCTTTAAAGTTATCCACCAATGGAATGATAGGGTTAATGAACACTTGGATGTAATGTTAACATGACATTGCAAACTTAACATTTATTTGTCCATGTTTCTTCTAATGCTAATTAAATTCTATAAGTTGTCTCTCTTTATCTTATTGGATCAATTGTATGTGTACTTTTAGTGGATTTTATATTTATTTTTACCTTGGCCTTGTTATACATCCCTTGGTTACATAGAACTAATTTCTATGTTTTGTTTTACTTTTGGCAGATATCACAATATTGACCATAATTGCTTTGTTTGAAAATAGGGAAAATTTAAACTATATTGTATGCTTTCCTTTGTAATGGATTTATTATCATATTGTTGTTACTAATCATATTTTCATAATAATTCATTTTTTCCCTAGTTTCCCTATTTTTATGGGGCAACAAGGATGAATAAATTTATTTTTGTGAAAATATTGTAGCCATCCACATTTGTGTGGATGAATAGAGACATTTAAAAATGTATTTTTGATAGATCATTTACCAATGCTAATAAGCTACACATCCTAGAGTTTATGTACATTTTCTTCCAAATATAATGTAGAAGATCCATGTTTAGTGAGCAAGATTGCATTTTCTATTATAAAGTACATGTTAACAGCTTAACAAAAGGTTTTTGAGAGTAAAAAATGTAATTATTATATAATATATGTATATTAAATTTAGATAATATATTTCATATATAATTAGTGTAATATTGTCACTATAAAACAAGAATATTTCTCAGTGATGTCATATCATTAACGATGTTAAGGAATTAAAAATATTTCATGTTGAGGCCACGTGCAGTCATGTAGCCATTTGTAAGCATAAAAAATAGACACTTGAGTGCCATGCATCCATTTTGTAAGCCACTAATCCATTTGCATGTGTATTTATTGGGTGTAAAGCTAAGACTCTTGATATGACCTATTCAATTTTGATGTTGTGATACATAAATGGTTCTATGTATCACTAATGTGGCTATTTAGTCTTATGCTAATCGTGTTCACATAATTTGATATTATTTACATGTGGGCACATTTTCAAATATATTCACCATTCTAATGATAGGGTTAATGAACACTTGAGTAGAATGTTATCATGAGGTTGAAAACATAACATTTTTTTGTCCAAGTTTCTTCCAAAGCTGATTAAAGTGCATAACTTGTCTCTCTTTATCTGATTGGATCAATTACATGTATCTTTTTAGTGGGGTTTTCATTTTTTTAACCTTTGCCTTGCTATACATCCCTTGGTTACAGATAACTAATTTATTTGTTTTGTTTTGCTTTTAGTAAATATCACAATATTGACCATATTTGCTATGTTTGAAAATAGGAAACAAATTTATTGTATGGTATTATTTACTTAGTAATGGATTTATTATCATATTGTTTGTACCAATCATATATGCATAATAGTTCCTTCTACCTATATGTATGGGGCAATTGGTCATTTGTTTCCCTATTTCTATGGGAAAACATGGATTAGTAAATTTAAATTTTGGAAAATATTTTAGCCATCCACATTTTTGTGGAATAATATAGACATGTAAACATTTATTTGTCACGGATCATTTACCAGTGCTAATAATGTACACATATTAAATTTGATGTACATTTTGTTCCAAATATAAGGTAGAATATCCAAGTTTAGTGGATTGAATTAACTTTTATATTATAAAGCAAGTGTTAACTACATAAGAAAAGACTATTGAGAGTAAAAAAAGTAAGTGGTAAGTAATATGCCCCCTGGTTTATGATATCACCTGAAATGCGTTGTCATTGTACCCCACCCCCCCATCACCAATCAACTCACATTGAAATATTTCACCACTTGCATGTTTTTTATGATCTTGCCTTTTCCCACTAATTTTCCATTACTCAAACTTACCATGAAATATAATTTTATTGTTACTTAACCCTTCTTACATGAATGAGAGGAGGTCAGCAGTCATATCAATTTATACTTGCTTAGTTTACAAACCAAATTTACAAAAAAAAAAAAATTGCATCCCTTTTAGCACTTAAGTTAAAATGATTTTAGTGATCATAAGTTTCAGAAGAGGTAACACTATCGATTTGCACTCTTTCCTTTTACAAAACCCTGCTTTACCAAAAAAGCTAATTACATCCCTTTTGAGGTTAGTGGTAATTAGATTTGAGTGAAGTACAAATATAAATTTACAATCTTTCACTTTACAAAACCCGGTTTTAAAAAAACATAAAACAATATCCCTTCCAACATAATTTTCAATCTTCATTATGGTAGTTATAGCCTACACAAAGGAAGCTATAACAATAGGGGTGGGGCATAATTTTAGAGACATCAGAGCACCATACCACTTGAAGAGAGTATGAAAAGAGGATAGACATTCAAAGCTTAGTAACAAGTCATTTTGTCAATGCAATATGATGCATGAACAAATAAAACCTACAAGATAGACTCTGAGACCTCAATGTCTTGTCTACATATCAGTGGCATTGCACCATTGATTTGAGCAACACATTAGATGTGGATCCCCATCATAGTCAAATAAACTCTTGTGATGTCCTCATACACCCTTAATGATAGAAAATGTCCAATGAAATATTCTTCCATCTTTCATACCACATCATGCATAAAAGGTGACCAGGGTCAATGTTCATGGGTTTAGAGTGAGGTACAACTTATGACTTACAATCTTCACTTTACAGAACCTCGCTTTACCAAAACAAAAATTTACATCCCTTTTGACGTAACCTTCACTTTTTGGTCAATTAATTATTAAATATAACGTGTCGCATAAAACACTAACAACAACAATTTATTATATTATTAAATATTATATAAACATATTTAATATTTTATAATTTTTATCTATTACAATCTTATAATACATTAAATATAATCAAATCATATTTTATATTGTTAAATACAATCTATTTTTATGTATAGTATTATAAATACATAATATTTTAATATACTATATGACCAATACAAAATTAATAAAGAAAATTGCTTTGCATGTAAGGTTAAGTGGAGTGGACACAAAAGAAATTCAAGACACTTGTAGTTCAAAAGATGGATCCTTTAAGTGGAGTGTTACTATATGTATGATATAAGAAACCTGCCATTAAAAATATGTCTAGTTTGACAAGTAGATCCCAAGTAGATTGAACAATCATACTTATTTTCATAGTATTGGGCATCAATTCTTTGTTTTCATTGTTTGAACATTGGGAAAAAATCAACAGTTTTTATAGATGACATACAAACTATAATTATGGTAATACATCCATCTACTCTGTTCACTAAAATTTGTGTGATGCATAATCTACATCACCATTCAAAAATCTATTAGAAAAATGGAGGGACTTCATTTTGATATTTACGTGTTTCTCCTCTTCTAATGAGTTCAAACTTGATATGTGTGTGCTTCTCCTCTTCCAAGGAGTTTGAATTTTGAGTTATCAAACATTGTATTTCAATATTAGATATTTGGATTGTTCATATTATGTTAATAAATTTTGAATTTTTGTCAACCCTATCTTTGACAACAAAGACTTCATTTTTTATTTTTGTAGTGCGTGGATAAGACAACGTTCCATGGCCAGTTCAAGCATACTTGCATCTAGCTCTGGTGTATTGCAAGCATCAAATTAGTCCCAGTTTCCTTTATTTATACGGGACAATTCTGTGTTTGGAACTAGTGTTTCTTCTCGAGAAGTGACAAGGTACTACATCTGTTGCATTATCCTCGAAGATGATATTCACTAAAAACTAGCAGTTACTTTAAAGGTGCAAGTTACGTCAGAACAAATGTAATAATTTGTTTTTATAAAGTAGGATTCTGTTAAGTGAAGGAATGTAATTTGGTATGACTGTTGATGTCTCTTAGTTTTTTTATATGAAAGATTAAGAAATAATAATTTTATATTTTTGGTGGAAGCAACAGTAGATAATGAGGCTATGTATTTCTTCATACAACATGGCAATGCATTGCGCAGAGATGAGACGTTATGTTTGACAGTGAATTAGAGTAGTGGAAAAGGGTAAAGTCATATAGAACATGTAAGTGGTGAAAAATTCTAAAGTGCATTGAGAGGTGATGATGAGGGGCAATGACAGGGATTTCATGTGGTATCATACACTAGAGTTCCCATATTGTACACTAGACCTAGATTCAAGAAAGTGAGTGGAAAATAATATGTAATTAAATATTTAATAATAATATTATTGTTATAATAATAATATTATATCACATATATTATTATTTTATTAAAACATATATTATTATTTATAAATAAATAATATATTATATAATAATTTAAAATATATGTCATAACACCCTCCCTGACCCCCCTTCCCCAACATACTTGATTGTGATATCTCTAATTGGGACAATACTCTCAATCATGACCATCCCCTACATAATGATGATGGTACTATCTTCTTTAACAATAGAAAACAACCAACTAAATATTATTATGTAATAATGATTGGTTATTTATAAATATTAATATTATCTTATTAGTATTATAAGAATATTTACTCATCTAATATTTTAGAATATAATATTACTAACAAGAGATCTAGCCCCAAGTCCCTCCGGGAGTCTAGTAGGCAGAGAGAACAATGTTAGAAAAAAATGAACAAAGAAAAGAAAAAAGAACAGTTACGCTGAATACCATAGTAATCATTGTTTGTGTTTAAATGTACAGGTGCATGCATGTACCATTTGACTCTTTGATAAACTTGTTTCTGAATAACCCTTAGGATGCAAGTAAACTAGTATCTTCCCTATCACTTTCGACTTTTTTAAAGAGTTGTTTAGACAAAATTTACATTTCCCAGAAACAAAATGCAAACAATTAGATATGATTAACAAATCCTACTGACATGATTGACCTGAGACAATGTACACATCTCCTACAATAGTGATGATGTGCATCATGAGATACCTTTATTGGTTTGGAGTGGTATCTTGCATGTGCATCTACTGTAGACAAAAGCGTTCCTGAACTATTAATATTTTAATTGAGACTTTCACCATAGCAATTATACACCACTGTCAGACAAACATTTTCATTCAAGGAAAGAGTATATCTATTAAATTTAGCAAGATGGTCATTCTTACTATATAATATCTCATTATAGAAGAATTATCTGACCTTGTATAATAGACTTCATAAATAACCACTATAATTTTACAACACAGAGTAGAATTTCCCTTTCCCAAAGTTAGATAGGAATAAAATTTGTAAGATAGTAGGTTTTCTCTTAGGGGTCAATGCATGAGGTCTAGCATTGTCATACACCCAACCAATTTTGATCATAAGAGCATTCATTCCAGGCCTATTTTGGATCACCAAAAAAAAAAAAAAAAAATGAAAACTATTTAATATCCATAATTGAAGAGCTGAGAAAAAAAGAAACACTGTAGAAAAATGAATTACATAAGAAATCTAGTTGAAGAAGATAATACTGAAGCATGTATAAAACAAACTTCCATATATTTTAATTTAATTTGTCTTGTGCAAGATTAAGTGCAATGATCTTTCAAAATACAAATCAAAATATCAAACCATTAAGGAAAAATGTATTCAAGTCCATATCTTCTAATGTAATTTGGATTGTGCAATATTAAGTGAATTGATCTTTCAAAATACAAATCAAAATATCAAACCGTTGAGGTAAAATATATTCAATTGATGATTTTTAAAATGCAATTAATTTTTTTTTTTGATGATTTGTAGTGAATAACTCACATTATTAAGTATTAATGAAATTATGTGACTAAGAAATCATTAATTTGAGCTTGTGAGGCTTCGAACTTACACTCTAGCCCACACAAATTGAGATACACTAGTCCAATCTACGCTAGCAAGAACTTATCCAACTAAGGAAATACATAGGATATGATGTAGATGGATCATAAAACCCACAATTTACACATAATTATAGGAAAAATCATTCTAGACATGATAGGGATAAAATCTCAATAATCTCACCTCTTGATACCTAGCAAAAGGATTTGTAATAATCAATTGGCTCTTGGCTCAATGCCATAATTTTAACACCAAATCACTCCTAAATTCTAATTTTAATTGATAATTTTTTATCAATACATTCAATTAACGAAGGCATTTTATTAAAGAAAAAAAAATCATATATGAATAGGTCAATTACATAGAATAACTTATCAAACCAACCACCAACACACCGTTTACTTCTTTCTGAACTTATAGCTCAAAAGCAACCAACAAAAAATTCTCTCTAATTTAAAAGAAAAACAAGATTATTTCAAAAATTAAAAAATTCAACCAAGCAAAATTGAAAAATACAATGAAACAGATCTTTGAAAAGATATATAATACATTCTCTAACATATAATTGTATGTTCCAATCCCAATAACAAAAACAATTTTGTAATTCAAAGAAAACATAATTAATATTTGACCAAAAAAATCAACCAAACAAAATTCCAAATTTCAATTAAACAAACCTTCAAATAGATGAAGAAAAAGTGTTAAATCAGAAGGAGAAAAAAACTTTTTTTTGACAAAAACAAACTAAAAGAAAATTTTTAAAAAAATTACAAAATGAAATTAGGCAAGCATAGTTCCAAAATTTAATGAAACAGAACTTCACAAATATCAGAAAAGATGTCTTCTGACTTACATTCATGTGTTCCAAAGCAACTAACAAAAATAACTATGTAATTTAAAAAAATAGAACAAACTTTGGGAACTATCACCTTAGATGACAAAAGCCTTATGTGGAAACTGTCTAGATTTTCCTCCACATGAACTAATAGTAAGAGGCATATTTTATATGAAAAACATTTAATGCTAAAAATAAGTGCATACAATGATTAAGTTACGAAAACTGAATGCAAACAAAATAAACCTCAAGTGCCCAAGCAAGTCGAGCCAGAAATAGATTCACCCACCTCAAGCAACTAATTTCTTTGCAACTAAGGCTGAGAACAACAAAAATGAGAAGATGAGAATAGTCCCTGTATATCAAGACAATGCCACTATGAATGGATCAACCCCCCAACAAGAGAAATTTATTCAACAAGGCATTATAACAAGTGGGTCTAGGAAACCCTTTTCTTTTTTTCGATTTTATGAAAAAAAAAAAGAATGGTAGACCAACTTAGCAGAATAATTATTCATAAGAGTGCCCAGAAATAAGTTTTTTTTTGATAGCATTGGTGAAATTGAGAGGAAGTGTTTAATTTTGATTTGAGACAATGGACCATTAGAGGATGGTGTCATTGTAACCTGCAAATGAGAAACCAGTTCCACACTGGTGTGTTAATATTATTTTTAAGATTAACAAATTCCTTCACTAAACGAAGGCCCATAGCTTCTTAACCAATTGCTGAATAGATTAGAGGGAAGGTATGGAAGAGAGAGGGCATGTCCAATCCAATTGTCACTACAAAATAAAGTTGTCTCACCAAGATTGATTCGCCAGGTCATATGTGGCTTAAGAAGAATCGAGGCTTGATGAATGCGCTTTCATACAATGTATCTTGCTAAATGTCATTCCTCTTGAAAAATATTTGTGACATTGATATGTTCATATATTTGTGTCTCAAAATGAAACTCTAATTTGTATCCGATTGGCCAAACAAGTGCCTGACTAGCTTCATACCCCGAGCTACATGCACAACACAAGTTCCTCAATGTAGACCCAAAACAAGTCTGGGCAAGCTGATATGGGTGATCGATTGATTACCCATGCAGGTGAAAAGAGGGGAGCCACCATGGATTAGGGCTATGAAACCAAAAATAGTGGAAAAATAGTGAAACTACTATACCCAATCCTGATGCTACCACCACACAAGAGGCCCCTGGCAAGCGAACACGACATGGTATTTTAAAGCCAAAAGAAAATTCACCAGTCCCTACCTCTGACAAAATTCATAGCATAGCTAAACCTACTCAACATTGGGATATGCTGTGGCACATACAACCTGGCAATGACGCCTGCCCATTGATAAAAATAATTTAGATACAAGGATTCCGAAATTACTAGCTCAGTGTCGCGATTGACAGATAAGGACGGTCTTGTGGGTGTTGTCTATTATGATTGTGGTACTTTAGAAATCAGCGCTTAATAAGGTTGAAAGGGAAATCGAGCATTTGTAGATTAAAAAAAATCATCGGATAAGAATTGGAAAATGGATTAGCAAATTACATCTTAGAAACAGGGGATTGAGTTTCTCATGTTAGCAACACACAAAAACAAAAGCAACAACTAATCACAGATTTTTCCTATTCCAAATTTCTTAAATCCATAAGTGGCAGAGGGGCTCTACAAAAAAACACACAGTACTTAGGTATTTCTGATTATTTTCTTGATATTATTGATTATATTAAAATTTAAATCAGAAAGGTTTGTCACACAGGCAAACCCTCAAGAGAGGAAGGTACTAGGAAGTAAAATTTTGATTACAACTTAGAAAACAATCACATACATTACTGGGAAAACATATACATTCACTGTGACATTCCTCAAATATATCATTAGCCTCTATTAATAGATGCCAGATTTAGGGAAACCCATTGATAATGTGTAGGTTAAACCTTGTTCACAGAGTTCCATAAAACCCCCTCTCTCTTGTCAGGACCATGATAAAAATTAAAAAATTTAACCAGTAACTGACTTCAGAAATTGAGGAAGTGGGTGTCCAAGATAAAACAAATATAAAAAAAAACCCAAGCTACCATGTCTGCTTTTGTTTTTCCCATTAATGCTTGCTAATAGAAATATTTCAAAAAAAAATGTTAAGTTTCTACTCATGATTTTGAAATATAAAACTTTACAAAAGGTTCTGCATCTTAAGATAAAACATCTAAAAAAATTAGAAATGAAGCAGTAAAATCAAGATAATTTGCTACAACACATAAGTACTTTAATCTAACAAATTGAGAAACATACAAGAATAAAGAGCTCAGAGCATTACATCATATTTGAGTGAAAACTCATGTAAATGAAGACATAGTTGAGCTTCATACTCAAGACCAGAAGAAGTATAGCATATACAATTTCCTCTGAAGAATATATATCTATAAAACACGTCATTCACTCAAAGTTTGTATATAAATAAACATTTAGAGCAGAACAAGTTGCTAAAAAAGCTGGAAGGCTCACCAAAAAGCAGCCCTTGAACCTCGATTGAAGCTGGAAAATTTCAACAAGAATCCTCAAATATCAGGCAATCAGTTAATTGAAAGGTACTGTTCTTACAGATGAGAGAATGGTATGCATTCCAGGTCTGAGTTGCATAAATCAAGATGCAAAGATGGAGTTACTATGACTCCCAAACTGACGGTTCTACCTAGCAGCGAAACCAAGGGACTGCGTTGAATCACGTGAAACAAGAAATAACATGAAAACTTATTAACCAATCAACATATAACCAAAAACATAATATTATATTCGATATGTTATAGAACTTGTATCTTGTTTTCGCAAAAGTTCCACATATTTCTTAGCAGAAAAAATTATGTTATTCTGATTTGTGACAAGCACTGGGAATTAACGAGATAAAACTGAATGAAAACTAATAGTCCACCCTTTGGGACTAATAATAACATATATATAATTATAACACTATATTTCATTAATATCACACACAGACATACATACGGCGTCGCTCTCACTGGCAATGAGTGAGCAGAGCAGGGAAGGATGTTTAAAAACCTAATGTGGGCAGGAAATCACTATTCTAGGAGGTTTCTGTGTTGACCTCACAGAGGATTTGAGTTTTGAGTGGAAGTACATGGTGCAGGGGTGGTCTTGGCTGTTGGTGGTAGATGGTCGCTTATAGTTGTCCTGTATTCACCACTGCGGGTGAAGTCTAGCTCTCAGCAAGGTCGGCCCTTTGGGAGGAGGCCTTTTCCCTTGCAGCCAAGTCCATGCTGGGATTTGATTTCTATTAAGTTTTAGAAGACTCTAGTTTCAGTGGGGCTTTCTATACAAGGAGGGATCCAATGCATGGTGGGTTTAGAAGGCCTTGTATATCAAGGAGATCTATGCATCTTGGTTTCGGATGGAGGCTACCTAGTCTTGATGCTTTTGGTGGCCCTTGTTGTCCTGAGTGTTTGGCCTGGTTATGGGTTAAAGATTGGTGCTAAGGACAATAGAAATTATTGGTAAGTAGAGGCTTTACCTGCTAGGGCCAGACCCCTGTTCTGTATCGGCTCATATTTTCTTGAAGAATTGAGGAAGGGAGGGTTCGATCCCCTGACAACAAGGATGGAGACCAATGTTGATTTGTTATTGCTTTGTTTTCTTCCTTTCCTCTCAGAGGACGAAGGCATTGCATCGTAGGTTTAATATCATCAAGGTTTAGTTGGTTTACTGACAGTTGGTTTTAGGTTCATGATGGTTTTATTTGTGGAGGTTATAGGAATGTACATCAAACCCTGATTTACATGGGTGGAAGTTGGAGGAATCCAAACCATTAATCTCTCGGTATTGTTGGTTGTTAGAAGATCCCACTACAAGCCAAGGTGGATGTTAGAGGGTTCAACATCAATGCATTTTTGACTGATAGAGGAATCCACCAAAAAGTTTGAATAGTGGACTTGCTTGATCCTTCCCATTTCTAGGGTTCAGTTCAAAACCCCTATGTATGTTTCGGTCCCCCAAAATAAGAACCAGCTCCACGTTACCAGTTTGATCAAAGTTCCCAGTTGCAAACTCTGGTTATCTTTCTTTTTCTTTGGTCAAGCTTGGATATTGATTCATGATGGATACCTGGTTAGAATGTTTGTTATGATGAGCTTCAGCTGTTGTTTTGCTAATTGGATTTGCTTACCATCTTTGGAGGGGTTGTTTCAATCAGCTTCATGGGATCATGTTCACAACCCTTCAAGGATGAGTTTATTAGGTAATATTTTAATTCCTCCGTTCCATGCCCAATTAAGGGAACAGTTCAAAACCCTTTTAATTTTTCATTGTATTTCTGTTTTTTTCTTAGCTGTGATTCAGTTGTTTCTTTGTTGTTATTCAACGGCTTAGCTTCTTTGTGTTGTAAGTCTTTTTCAATGGAGTTACTCTTGTTAAAAATCATGGCTTGTTAAGCCATTGCTTCTCGTTCCTTGTCTAGGGTCTGGGTCTCTAGTTCAAGAAAAAACCTACCTTTTACTAATAATAAAAATATTGTGTCGCTCTCTATGTAATGATTTTATACACGTGAAAACTTATCAAATATAGGTGTCATCCATACACACGAAATGTTATGATGGATTTACGATCTTATATTACTCCCCCAAACTTGCAATTCACATTGCGGCCATAGAAATTTCTTTTTCGCATTCAATATCAAATATCTCAATTAATTTTTTTTGTCTACATAACGAAAACATGAATATCTCCTTCAAAATATTAAAACCAGAAGAAAGTTGTGACATTGACGATGTAATCACCCGCATGACTACAGTGGCCATTGTGCTTGAAAAAGCTTGTAATATTAATGTTTCCATTCTCATATGCCTCAAATATTCATGGGTATTTATTTATTTATGTCTGATTTTCCATTCATAAACATAAATGTGTTATATTGTTAACGATGACTATTATCGTTCTTTAGGGCCTTTATAGGAATATCTTCATTCAGCATGGGCCCGACCTTCTAAATTGTTGGCAATGGCACTACTAGTCTCCACACTTTCCGCCAAATCATTCGCCACTTCGACCCATGACGCATTTCATCTGCGTGGTGGGCTATGTCATCGTAATTCACAATAATTTCAAACTTAGAAAAACCAAACAGACCCGTCCAAACTTGATCTATATAAGCACCCCATCAAATGTAAACCACCTGTGTTAATTTCTAATTATTTTTGTTTTTTTTCTTCTTCTTCTTCTTTACCTACACCATGATCCTCACAAGGATTCAGACCTCTTTGGATAGGTACATGCACATTATATTTCCTTTTTGAACACATGCGGGCTCCCTTGGTGTCAAAATGTGGTTGAGTACGCATATTGTTTTAACAAATAGCAGACAAAGATAAACTATTCTATATGCTTTTTCCTGATTTTCCTGGAGGAGCGGAGGCGTACGAGCATATTGCAAAGTACTGATATAGCCTCGATCCTTCAGTCTCCATACAAAATGTTAATCATATTTAAAGAGGATAAAGGTGTATGGGGTGAGGAGATTGCTAGCTTTTAAAAGTTGTCCAAGAAACTACCATTGTCGCATGTTGTCCAAGAAACTGTCAATGTCATTGTCCACAATGCAGAATTGAATCGCCAGAGAATGTCCAGAGACGAATCTAAACATCATAGACGTATGTTGCTTCGTAGTATAATGTCTCTGACGTAAATAACTTAGCCACCATGTCTTTCTTCAAACAGTCAATGTCAACAACCATCTCCACAAAATTTCCCTTCAAACCTCACATTGTGGTCCTGTAGAAGACACTGCTCATTGAAATGGCATTCTCCACTAGCATAGTATCTCTGATATCTACATTCTCACAAGAAAATAAACCTCTCCCATACTGTACATATTTTTAAATTATTACTCAACCAATATAATCACCGACCTCAGGAATATATTTTGGCTTGTAACCATTTAGAAATTATGTAGAGAGATCAAACTTACCTTTTAGATTATGCTCTTTGAGCTTCATCTATTTTTCATACAAAAATCTATCGTGAGCAGTTGTGCATTGCTGTAGTGTGCGATGGAAGCAACAACATGCTAACTTGTAATCTTTTAGTCAATTTAAAGCTCTTCCATTGTGAAGCTCCAAAAGATGGACGTGAGGTGTTGGGGATCGAGCTCTAAAGCTTTATTAGAATATTTTACTGCTTGCGTGAAGTCCTTCGACCTTAAATTTACTTCTACCATATTAGAGAAAGATTTGAAATGGGCATACACAACGTGTTTCTCAAGATCTGCCAGATGTTTTTGATGAGAAAGAGACATATCCATACATATGGAATAATATTGTATAGATATGTTCCGACATTATAAATTAAGTGATATACATAATTGAGGTAACATGAGAATTACAAGCCAATAGCAGGGGAAAACGATGTCTAAGTGGATGGCATGCAATGTATAAGGGACGGGCCCGGGCCTGTAAAAAGTTTACAGCAGTATAATTTTCATATAGACAATTTTAAATATTTTAAATAATTTATATTAAAATACATTATAATATATATTTTAATTTCATAATATATATTTTATATTAATATAATAATTTTAATATTTATAGATTGTTTCTCATTTTTTAGTTTTGGTAAAATAAGGTTTTGTAAAGAGAAAGATTTTAAATTGGTACTTCTATCTCACTCAAAATCATGATCATTACTTTGATTTCATGTTATGTGTATGAAGTGTTAAACAATATTAATCAAATATTTATTTTAATAATCTTTTTGAAACATCTTTTTCATGCCCAGTGTTTCCTTAGATTTTATGTTTTTTTGCTAGCAATGATAAATAAAATGTCTATGAAGACAAAGTCTAATTATAGTCATCATCTCTTTTAGCGGTTCGAGTATGGCATTTTTGTATTTTCTTATTCTGATGTAAATTTTCTAGGTGTCAATGTATGGGTAGCATGGATGAATAGAAGCTACAAGATAGACTCTACAAACTCAATGTCATGTCCCCATGCCAACATCATTGCAACACATATTCAAGCCACACATGGGACATGGAGCCCCTCTACATTTAAATCAACGCTCATGATGTCCTCATCCTCTCTTTACATTAGAAAACAACCAATCAAATATTTCGCCACCCTACAACATATTGATCCCTTTGCAATGGTTGTAGGTCATGTAAATAGAATTACAACTTTGAATCCAAGTCTTGTGTATGATATGAGCCCTTCGGCATACATTATTACCTGAAATACCTTGTCATTGCCCCTCTCATCTCCTCCCCACATAGTGTGTTATCATGCCATATGAAGGAACAAAAAACTTCATTTTCCATCATCACGTCCACTAAAAATATACAATTATTTTTACTTAACACTTCATGGACAAAAATTAGATAGGTTTCAGAAGATGTACGTCTATGAATTTACACTCTTATAATATTATAATATTATTATATATTAGTTAATATGATATATTATATATCATATACTATTATAATGTACTATATACATATACAATATAAATACTATATTATTATAATATATAATATCTATTATACTACACATTTTAATATAATAATTGTGTGTGTGTGTGTGTGTGTGCGCGCGCGCGTGTGTGTCTATATATATATATATATATATATATATATATACACACACACACACACACACACACACACACACACAGTTGTGGCTTCCAATGTTAAAAGCATTTAATATTGGCTCAATTTATCTAATATTAAAAGTCAATATTTTAATACTGCCACCATGTAAGTTATGAACCCCTTTTCAATGGGCATTGGTCATGTAAATCTAAACATGCCCTTGAATATGTGTTTTGTGTTTGATATGGCCCCTTTGGTGTACAATATCATCGAAAATACCTTGTCATTGCCCCTCACCATCGTACTCATCTCAACTTGAAATATTTCACTATTTGCATGTTCTGTATGGCCTTGCCATTTCTTCTAGAGGTCTGAGTATGGTGTTTCTTTATGTTCTTAAACCTAATGTAATTACTCGAGGTGTCAATATATTGGCATCATGGATGAATCGAATCTATAAGATAAATTTGGGATGTTAATTTCTTGTCTTATCAACAATGCCATTACATCATTGATTATAGTTGTACATGAGATGTGGAAGATTATTGTAGTTAAATAAGCTCTCATGACATCCTCACCCACACTTGACAATAGAAAACATCTAATCAAATATATCACAATCTATCTTTGATATCGCCGACATGTATCATTTCGCTAACATGTATCATTATGCATTATTGTTACACTGATGCACCAATTTAAAATTTAACGTAGTTACGTGTGTAGATGTTAATTATATGGGATAATTGATATCAGTATGTCATTGTAGAGAAAGATTCTTGTATTCAAAACAATAATGTTTCCATCGATGATAATATTATATATATATGTGTGTGTGTGTGTGTGTGTGTGTGTGTGTGTGTGTGTGTGTGTGTGTGTGTGTGTGTGTGTATTATAATAATATAGTATTTTTATTGTATATGTATATAGTACATTATAATAGTATATGATATATAATATAACATATTAACTAATATATAATAATATTATAAGAGTGTAAATTCATAGATGTACATCTTTTGAATGGACAAAAATTAGATAGGTTTCAAAAGATGTACATCTATGAATATACACTCTTATAATATTATAATATTATTATATATTAGTTAATATGTTATATTATATATCATATACTATTATAATGTACTATATACATACACAATTGATGCAGGAGCATCTACAAAAGTTTCAAATTCTAGTGTAAAAATTCAAATTTTGGTTTTCCCTCCAAATTGTGAGATTTCAAAATTTCACCTTGAAAGTAAAATGTAATTATCAAAAAGTGAAAGTAAAAAGGTAAAAATTAATGGTTAGATTGTTGAGGAAATAAAGGAGAAATGGTTGAAACTATTTTCAACCTTAGTAAATTGTTAAAACTTAAAAACAGTCTTTTGTTGCCTTAAGCCCAATTTAGGCGTAGAAGTTGGAAGAGAGATTCTTGAAAAGAAAGAAAAACAAAGAAGAATTCATTAAGGAAAAAAAAAGAGAAGAGAAGAGAGAATGAGAGGGGTGTAGAAGTGAAGAAGGATAGAGAGGAAAAGTCCTCTCATTCAAGAGAAAGGAGATAGAATGAAGAGGAGAGGAGAGAAATAGTGAGGGAGGACCTCACTCAAGAGATGTTGAAGAAAAGAGAAGGAGCAAATTTGATTGAAGTCAAGAGAATGAGAGAAGGAGAAAGCAAGGTTTTGAAAGCCATGGATTCTGGTATTAAATTGTAAGTCTTCCCATTGATCTATGAAAGAAAGAAAGAATGTATTTGTTTCATTTATGAATTCTGTAAACAGGCCTATATATATATGCATGGGAATGTGTGTGTGAAGGATGGTTATTCATAGCATATTAAGAAAGACTGGTTATTTGGCATGTTGAGGATAATTTTAAACTTGTATTTATGTGAACAAAGGATCTTAAGAACTTTGAATGCTATAAAAAGCCCAAACAGGCCTAAACAAGGTATTCAGGCATCTAAATTACATCCCACTGCCCAAAGAAAACCCCATGTGAAAATGGTTGCATGATGTTCATAATGGTATGGAGACAGGTATATAAGGTAATTAGAAACCTAAATGAAAAAGAAACAGGCTTAGAAGTCCCCTTGATATCTCAAAACTTTAACAGTTGGAATTCAGGCCTGTAGGTGATAGTATACAGGCAAGTAAAGAAAGTTGCATGTTTTGCATAGTAGATGGGTTGATAAGGCCATATTTGATAAAGAATATGAATGGAGAAGTCATTTATAGGTTGACATGTTTGTATATCCTCTTGAGATCCTATTGATTCTTGAAATAGAGGAGAAAACTAAGAACCCTGTTGACTGTTATAAAAATACAGTCAAAAGACACTAAATTGTTAAGCAAAGGAAGGTACAGAAGGTTGATATGACTTGGATAATTATTGGAGAAGGTGTAGGGGGTTAAAAAAGACCCTATAAAATTGATTATAACCCTTGAAACTGTCTAAAACACTCCCAGCAAAAATAATAAGCTCTCAGCCTGTGACTGTCATGGGAAAATTCTGAATTAGGTTCAAACCCTCAAAATGAGTTTTAAAGCTTGAAAACTCTTGAAACTTTGTAATTTGACCCTTTATGATGTTATCAAACTGTTGGAAGTGGTTTCAAGGTGCCAAAGTATGGATAAGTATGGAAAAAGTCAATTGCCAAGTGGAGCCTAGGTGCATGTGAAGGGAAGAGCGTAGGCCAATAGAGGAAAAGTGGATTTCTCCAAAGAAGTACCCTAATAAATGATTGATTCACCTGTAAATAGGTAATGGGTATCTGGAATGATGCTTGGTTTGCTTAGAAAGTCTGTACATCACTCTGGACAAGGGGTTTTGCACTAAAGGAGGGATAATTGGAACAGGGCCTAAAGAAGAAAGTACAATTCCGTACAAATCAACCTCAATATATTTTTAAGTATGTTATACAAGGGTTTAATGGGTATCCATAAATAGTCTTACTTTCATGATTGAGTCAACCTATAAATAGTTATGGCGAATAAATAGGGAAAATACGGCTACAAGGAATGCTTGAACTAAATAAACATGTATATGAAGTTAGCTCACAGTTGATGGTTATAGAGCTGTGTAAGATCGGTTTCATCATTTGGTATCAGAGCATGAAGCTCTTGGGAATTGGTAACTTGTTGTTGGTTATGATTTCTAATGAGTTGTTACAGGGTTTGGCAAGAGGATCAGCAGGATAAAGCATTAGAAGACCCTGGGGAGAAAATGTATGAATAATGTTGCTATTTGATTTGAATTTATTAAAGAAAATAGGTGAAGAGGAAGGCAGTCAAGCCATTGAGGCTTAAGAAGAGAAGAATCCAAGGAAGGCTTAGTGAAGATCCAAGAAGAAGCTTGGATAGTTTGCCAAAAGACTAAGGTGAAATAGACTTAGGTGAGGTAAAGGATGGAGTTTGAAGCTTGGAGAGCTCAAAAGTAAGAGAGAAAGTGAATGCTCAAGAAGAAGATCCAAATCAAGGTAAGCTTGGATTTATGATTTGTATTTTATGAAGTGTTGTATAAGAGTTGCTGCAGGATTGAGAAGAGGATCAAAAGACTAGGATGCAAAAGGCCTAGGTGAGATCAAGGAGATTGTCAAAAGACCAGTCAAGGAGAAAAGACTTGGGTGAGACAAGGGATCAAGAGACCAAGGTGGAAAAGACTTGGGTGAAGATCTCAGAGATGGAAGTGCTGTTGAAGGCACTACAGAGCAGCAAGGTACAGGAGGGCACCAAGAAGAAAGCAAGCATCAAAGGTATGGACAGTTTTGTACTTGATAAAGAAATTGCTAATTTGAAGAGAGAGTTAGCTAAGATTAAAGATGAATATGAGTCTTGGATGCAGATGGATAAGCAAGCATGGGTATGGCCAATAAATAAAAGGTTGAAGTGGCCAATAGATCTCCTAAGGAAGAGGAGAAGAAGGCAAAAGAAGATTTCCATGAAGAGAGAAGCCCATAGAGGCTTGAAGAAGGTAAGAAGGTTGCCAAGTGAGCAGCAAGAGGAAGAAGTTGTGAAGAAGGTTCTCATTGAGGAGAACAAGAGAGAAGAAGAAAGAAAAGATGAAGTGCCAGAAAGAGCACTTGAGAAGATGAGAGTGTTGATGAAGAGGACACTCATGGAGACATTATGGTCTCTTGTTTCTATATATAATGTTGTTTTTGCATGGGTAAGTGCAGCTATGAGCAGCCTTGTGAAGGTCAAGAGAAGGGCCTTGGAAAGTGAAGAGATTGGTGCAAGAGAAGACACCAAGTGCACAAGTGAATGTGCAGGAAAGAGAAGAGAGTTTGCTGCTATTGATAAAGAAGAAGAGATGCATTGGTTAATGCATAAGAAAGGTTTTGATGATTCCATACAAGCAAGAGAAGAGATGGAAGATGAAGCTGAATTCCATGATGCCATTGAAGGCCAAGAAGAAGAAAGAGGACAGCCAAGCATAAAGGAAAAAGAAAGGACAGATAATCAAGAAGCTATGCAAGTCAAGGAACTAATGGAGCAGCCCATTAAGGAGGTAAAAATAAGTTCAAATTCAGATTTTTCAAATGCATATAAGAGTAAGGCTACTGCTGTACAGATGGAGATGAAGAAGATTAATAACAAGCCTTCAAATCCAGCAATAGACCATGGCTATGTGATACCAAAATGGCTTAAGGGATCAGCAAATGTAATGAAAGACACAAAGTTCAATCAAGATGATGACTCAAGCAAGAAGCAAATACAAAGCATGAAGAAAGAGGTAGAATGCAAAGTGAGCAAGACTAGCTATCAAGCAAGACAACATGAAGATGTCAGGGAGCAGAAATTGGTTGGTAAATTGAACAAGTGTCATCCTAAAGCTATGAAGAAGGTATGGATAGCTAAAGGTGAGAAAGAAAACTTCTCACAGAATAATGAGGTGGAGCATGACGATACAAATATAAAAGGTAAGTCAATTGCTTACAATGAATGGGATAATGAGTTGTTTGAAGCATTTAATGATATGTTTATGGAAAATGAGGAATGGAAAGTAGCTATGAAGACTAATATGCAGCAAGGAGAGAGTTCCAAATGGATGGATGATGAGGAAAGGGGAGAGTATGCAGCAAAGCAAACAAGATGGCTTCAAGAAAAGATTGAAGAAAGCAAGGAGAGACAAGGTAAGGGTGTTTCAATTGTATTTGATGAGTATATTGATGAAGAAGTTGATTTATGTGAAGACAAGCTAAGAAAAGAAGAGATAAGAGGTAAGGGGCAAGTAAGCCTTGTGTGTGATCAGCCCAAGTTTGATGAAGATGGTGAGATAGATGAGATCTCACTAAAGGAAGAGTTGAAGATGTTGGAGCAGCTGTTGGGTGATTCAAGAGAGATAAAGGAAGGTACAAGCCATGGTGAAGACACCATTAGGAAGAATGGAACAAGACAAGAGCAAAGCAAAAAGGCAAAGGAAATCTTGATCAAGAAAGAAGAGCATGGAGGCAGCCAAGAGGCTTCATGGCCTAAATATTTTGATTCTAAGGTGGCTTTGAATGTTTTGTATGCAGGTATGAAGATTGTTAAGGTGAATGACATACATGAGTCATTGGAGAAGCTTATGGAACAAGAAGAACAACAAGAAGATCTAGAATATATGTATGAAGATGAAGAAGCATGGAAGTGGGAGATGGAAGCTGAGAAGGAGATGAGGAGAAGAACATACCAGAAGAGGAAGAACAACAAGATGAAAGACAAAGACTATTCCAAACAAACACAAGCATTGGTATTGACAACAAGACCGTGGGATCCAAATATACAAGTGAAGACTAAAGTGAGGAGGAAGCATGACATTTGAACTAAGGTTCAAATCTTTTCTAGAGGGAGAGTATGATGCAGGAGCATCTACAAAAGTTTCAAATTCTAGTGTAAAAATTCAAATTTTGGTTTTTCCTCCAAATTGTGAGATTTCAAAATTTCACCTTGAAAGTAAAATGTAATTATCAAAAAGCGAAAGTAAAAAGGTAAAAAGTAATGGTTATATTGTTGAGGAAATAAAGGGGAAATGGTTGAAACTATTTTCAACCTTAGTAAATTGTTAAAACTTAAAAACAGTCTTTTGTTGTCTTAAGCCCAATTTAGGCGTAGAAGTTGGAAGAGAGATTCTTGAAAAGAAAGAAAAACAAAGAAGAATTCATTAAGGAAAAAAAAAGAGAAGAGAAGAGAGAATGAGAGGGGTGTAGAAGTGAATAAGGATAGAGAGGAAAAGTCCTCTCATTCAAGAGAAAGGAGATAGAATGAAGAGGAGAGGAGAGAAACAGTGAGGGAGGACCTCACTCAAGAGATGTTGAAGAAAAGAGGAGCAAATTTGATTGAAGTCAAGAGAATGAGAGAAGGATAAAGAAAGGTTTTGAAAGCCATGGATTCTAGTATTAAATTTTAAGTCTTCCAATTGATCTATGAAAGAAAGAAAGAATGTATTTGTTTCATTTATGAATTCTGTAAACAGGCCTATATATATATGCATGGGAATGTGTGTGTGAAGGATGGTTCTTCATAGCATATTAATAAATAATGATTATTTGGCATGTTGAGGATAATTTTAAACTGGTATTTATGTGAACAAAGGATCTTAAGAACTTTGAATGCTATAAAAAGCACAAACAGGCCTAAACAAGGTATTCAGGCATCTAAATTACAGCCCACTGCCCAAAGAAAACCCCATGTGAAAATGGTTGAATGATGTTCATAATGGTATGGAGATAGGTATATAAGGTAATTATAAACCTAAATGAAGAAGAAACAGGCTTAGAAATCCCCTTGATATCTCAAAACTTCAAC